>NDFG01000074.1:1782780-1810280 GCA_002167245.1 Sporophila hypoxantha | reverse complement strand
TGGGATCTGATCCCCTAGATTACAATCTTAAGATCTATTGATACAGAGAAAGAATGGAAAAAAAGCCCTCATGGTTTATGAATGTCACTGAAATGGAATTTGAAAGGAATAATGAGAAACTACAACCAGACTGAGGAGGATTTGGMTCATTTAGGTAATTGGGTCAACAGATGGTAAAGAGTGTGGTATAGAAATATGTAAAATAATTAGTCTGGGAAAAGGAAACCAATCATCCAGCACACTGATGAGGAAACAAGTGTTGATTATTGTAGAGAAATCATTGAAATAATCAAGACAGTGCCCAGCAGTAGGGAACAATGCAAACAAGTCATTAGGCTGTGGTAGAAAAAGGATAAAGAGATAACAGGTGATCTAATTTCTGTYTGCTAGATCTGACTTTTACATCTGGTCATAGGATTAAGAAGCAAAATCAGTGTTTCCTTATAAGTGATGCTKAAAGCCTTGTCTTAATAGACATGTTCTGCACTAAGTATTCACTGCTGAGAAGATGGAAGTACCAGCACAGCAAATTTTGGACACCATCTCATATTATTATGTGGCATTGCTCTATGGATGTTGGGAATAATGTCATGGCCTTGGAATGAACATTTAATGCAACAGAGTAGCACAAATAGTAGAGGATATTATGCCATGCACAATTTTTTTTTTTTCAGTGTGGCTCTAATTAAAGATTTTGAGATATTCAGAATCAYGTTTGTTGTTAGAAGTACCTAGGTTTTTACATTGACAGGTGACAAACCTCCACATTTAAAGAAATACAAATTAGGAGCAATAGTTTGGCAATTTCTAGTATTGATGTACCTCCAGATGGACTAAATTATCTGATGTTATAAGTTCTTAAGCTGTTGAGAAGCTCTGTATTTTGCTTTAGCCCAGGCTTGGGCACTGTGCCTTTTAACAGATGTAGAGAGAGGKTTTTTTATAAAACATTCCTTTTAAGCTTCATCTTTAAAGTCTGGTTTTCTGGATAACGCACTAAAGAGATCTACACCCAAAGTCCTTGTCAAAACCTGTTGTTTCTAGGATTTTACACTTCACCTGGATAGACATCCTCCAAACTGTACCCAATTCATCTCCAGCTGGATGAAAACGTGGACACACAAGCTTAGATTGTCCACACCAATCTGAAAAGTTGTTTTTCCTGACAAAAAGAAAGGTGGGGATGGTTGGTGTGGAAAAGAAGCTGAATTCCTTTTTATTGGAAAGGACATATTTGCTTTCTAATTCATTCTGTATAGGAGCTGATTTAAACTGCAGTTTCTGTAACCTGGAGAAATAATAATGACCATAAATTCCCTATAGATATATATTACTTTCTGTTCTCGTGTGAATTTTTATTTTCCATTGTATTGTTCAGAAGTGAAACATGATACATCTGAAGTCAGAGAGARTGATGGCATGTTTGAAGCCTTTTCAGAAACTGAAGTGATAATATTTATGATCTGGGTATTCCAAAGCRTGGGCCACATTTATTAGAAATTAAGTGTACCAGGCAGGACATTTCCCTAATTAAGAGGTTGGATTTTTTCATGTAAAACCAGCACAGATACATGACTTTATCTACAACCTTCCACAAAACAAAGGGCTTTCCCTCTCTGCTCATCCTGTTGATCAGAAAAGCCTATTCTAAATGCTATTGTTGCTCTTTTAGGAGTGAATCTTTATGTTTGCAGTAACTTTTCTWGACAGCAGATACAATTCCTTTCCCATTCTCAATCCATTAATGCTYGCAATGGGTTTATTGTGTGGTGTTATCTAAAATCACATGGCTGACAGTGTTGTTTCCTCTTGCTTTTATAGACTTGAGGGAACAAATTTTGTTTCATAATCCCCACTTCCATCTTCTTCTTTAGATAACTAGCAGAATATGTTGGAAGCAATTCTTTTGAAGTAACTTTTTTATTCTCATAGTAAAGAATTTCCAGTTCTTCTGTTTGATTGACCTCAATTTGATACCATATTAATGTGGTTATTTTCCCACATTTTGTAAGAGTATTTTGCTAGAAATTATATTCCATCTAAAACATGTTAGTTCAGGGCTCTGAATGTCTCGTATGATGATTATAATAATATAAAAATAATCACTTTTACACACCCTTGCAGCTTGCTCTCATGTTGCAATTGCTATCAGCTTTCYTGCAGCATATTTAGAGTTTTTGCCTGTTTCACTCTTTTGACCATTAGGTAYTGGAGACAGAAAGTTTTCCACTGGTTTTCCTTTATTCCTACCCCTTCTAATCTTTTGAGCCTTTGCTCGGAGGAGTTGTGAATGAAAGTGCAATATGGAATTCAGGAAGGCCATTCATGAGACTGTTTTAATGTTGGCAACAACTCTAGGAGTCCTTTACTGCTTGAAATAAACCAATTTTCAAATCTGAGATCTGAGAAAGTTGATACTTCTCTGTAGCATTTTAACACCTCCTGTTTTTTCAGTCACTTGTCAGACTGGAATAATAATACTTAARTTGCAAGAATCTTCCTCTCTTCTCTTCCAATGACTAAACCTACTCCGTGTTTATACTTTCAGTGAATTTAAAAGTTGATGAGCAGCGTGGGCCCATGGATAGAGCTGTAGTTCAAGGTTAAAAAAGATGAGAACTTTGAGTGGTGCTGCCACTGAGGCTCTGTTGTGTCCACACAGTGACTTCAGGCAGCTGCGGTGTGACCTTGCACAGGTCATTTCTGGGTAATTCGGTTTTCTCTCTATTTCCCCCTGTCTTGTCCATTTATATTGTCCATTTAGAGGCCCTGGATAAGGTTCTGTGACAGGCTGAGTGTAGATTTGCACAATGTAGAAGATAAGAGTGCCCTGCATGGCTCCTGCAGTGCCTGGGAGCCATCCTGTTATAAATACTAATGTTTTGCTTTCTTACATTTTTAGAATTTACAAAAATAAGTGGGACATGATTTTTTTTTCCCTCAAAAAACTACCATGCAACTGTGCTGGATACAGTAGAAACTAAGGAGAAAATAAATAGGTTTTTGTGGGCCAAAGTAATAATGGCTAAGGCAGGGGAAGAGAAAAAAAGCCATGTGGCAATTTAATGGTCATGGCACAATCCCCTGTGCTACTTGATACATCTACAGGGATATGTGGGTCCTAAAACCTCCTAGCACTCTATGTAGCATCAGTTTCTGCAGCCTTTTAGATTATTTGAATTATTTTTCATTTAATAAATTTGTTCTTGATGGTGAAAACCCAGCTACCTTGATGTAGAAAACAAATTTTTCATGTGCAAAATTCAGTCAAACTAGAATTGTACTGGTGCAACAGCTCTGTCCTCAGGTGGAATATTGGGAAGAGGTTGAAAAGTTAAATTATTTTTGCAGGGACAAAACTGTGCTGGGAAGGCATAGAGGGGGTGATTGTGTAGAAGGGATTGTTGGTCCTTTCACTTACAACAAGCAAAAGAAATCCCAGCTGGTTTAGGTAGAATATAGAATCACAGAATCACAGAATGATTTGGGATGGAACTTCATCCCATTTTATTCCCCATCTTGCTTGGGCTTGAACACTTCTAAATTTGGGGCAGCCTCAGCTTTTCTGGGCTACTTGTGCCAGGGCCTCACCACCCTCACAGTAAAGRAATTCTTCCTAATATCCAATTTAACCCTAATTTCTGTCAGTGTAATCCATTCCCTCTTGTCCTGTCCCTCCAGTACCCCATGAAGGATCCTTCTCTGGATATCTCTAACTTCTCTTAAAAACTCTTATAAAGAAAAGCTTTTAAAATCTATGTTTGAAAATATTTGTAGGGTGTCTGTCCAAAGGGAAGAACTTGTTAAATTATTATACATGAACCTCAGAAAGTCTTCCTTAGAAAGAACATTCCAGAATATCCTTTTGTAAAGGAAGGGGATAGGAATCACTCAGCTTCAGTTTTCACAAAAAAATGTGGTCAAATACATGTCACTATTCTTAATTCAGTAACAATGGTGAGATAAATATAAATAGATTAATATATATATAAATATAAATATAAAATATATAAATATATAAATATATAAATATATAAAATATATATATATATATATATATATATATATATAAAATAAAATGCTTAAAGTTTTTGATGTCTGTTGGACCAAAACCCCAAAATGGAGTAACAAAATATTTTGAGGAAAAAAAATGAGCAAAACATGAGTATAATCACAGTCAGCAGCAGGTCATAAAAAGCAATTACCTCAATTTAAAAATGTTTCATAGGCCGTAATTATTTTTTGTTAATGTAAATGCTCTTGTAGCCTGCTTTATTTCCTTTCATTTGGGAAAATAAAAAGAAGAAAGGCCCAAAGAGAAACAAGTGTGAAATATGTTGGCTTTTGTACAGCTTGTTTCTCATCCATTCAGTACAGCAGGTGGTCAGTAATACCTCTCAAGAAGTGCTGTTACTCCCATAATTTTTTCCATCTTGCCCATTTTCTCCCTTCCAGGAAAATTTGAGATCTTCCATGATCACAAAAATATTTTCAGCTYGCTTTTTATGAAACCAAACTTGCTTAAATTCACAAGTGAAAGATCATGTTTAACATATTTATATCAGGCATAATGCCTTTGCAGGATCCTGATCATTCATAATGAGGAGGAAAATTTATAGTTCATTCTGTTCTATTTGTCTTCCTAAGTGCAATCTTGGATGGCAATATGGGGATAAATTATAACTGCAAATTAGTTTTCTGCAAAATGGTTCTTGAACRTTGAAATTTTCTATGCCATAAAAGGGAATTGTACAGACTTATAAGAAAACAAAAATTATTTTTATTGTGCTTTCCGCAAAGAACCCTAAGGACACTTTTCCAAAGGAATAAATCTGCAAATGGCTGATAATTGAATGCTGGGATTTCATAACCTGCTTGGAAAACCTGGTMCACTGATGCATTACTCTGCTATTAATTTTTTTTCTTAAATGAGGAGTAATTTTACTGAAGCAAACAGATTCCTAAGTGGTACAAATGACCAATACTGATGCTATAAACTCTGTGTCTAAAAGGAAAGACCTTATGTTAAAGCTGATATTACAGGTTTAAAGGCCATTATATTACAGAAAATCAGTGAATATGGGCATGAAAAGTCAGAAGAAGGTGGTTGAGAATGTCCAGCATGGTACTGTGAAGCAGAATCCTGAAGTTTAATTAAATTTTATTATGGACATGATTTTTTGTTTGGTATTTGCACAGGGGCTGTTAAGCAGAGTTATGGTGCACAGGGAAACCACCATTATCAATAATTATGTTTCTAAATCAACTCCAATAATGAAAAAAGAAAAGAAATCATCCTAAGTTAGTAAAAGAAAATATGAAAAATGTTTTTTACTGTATGACTTTTTAACCATAGAGCATTTATTGAGGTGGACACAGCAAAATCCATTCTTTCCTAACAAAAAGACCTTATCTCCAAATTGAACTTCCACTGTGAGTAAAGAAAAGTAAATTTTGAGTTGTGKTGGGAGGACCATGGTCAGCTGAGGGAGGGAAGTTATTTTCCTCCTCTAGCTGGTGCTGGTGAACTCACAGCTGGAACACAGCTGTTGGGATAGATGTGGAGAAGCAGGAGATGCTCCAGTGGAAGGCAAGGCAAAGAAATAATTTCTCCTTTTAAAGKTAGAGCTTGAATTTCTTCAATTCCAAGAGTGTTTTATACTTGGAGATAAATTATGTTCTYTTCATCACTRAATTTTATTCARTAACTRAAKTGTGATCACCAGTACATAAAACAAYGTGGAAGAAAATTYGAYCTTGTGTAAAAACTTTAACRAATMTTGTATCTTTATAAGTAGGGTGGTTTTTTATGTTGGAGTCTCTATTCTGATTYCAGTCCTTTAAGAATGTGCAGAAATTAATAACAGATCAAGGCTGGTMTAAAGTTTCATTTATTGATAACCTGTGACAGCAATAAATGTTACCTTAGTCATGTCTTGTRAATAAAAAGAGATGATTCACCGTCRGGCTGGAAAAAGGAAAACAAACCCAAAGTACTGACATCAACAGAAATAAAAGGCCATTTTTCTGTAGGCAGCAATGATTTAATGAGTTATGTCTAATGTGACCAAATTAAAAAGTACCCAGACTTTGCTATGGCATGGGCCATCCATGAGTTTCACAGGGGTGTAAATCTGAATTTTGCCCTTGGTTGGTCACTTGGCAAAGATCCCAAGTGACTCTGTCCCAGAGCAATAACTGGAAGCTGTGACAACATGCAAAGATTTCTCTCCTCTGCTGCATTTTCTGCACACAATAATTTTGTTTTTTACACCAGGGCTGCCCTTTGAGTCAGAGCCCTCCCTTGGGTCAAACATCAGACAGGGCTCTAAGACTGCAGAGCTCACAAGTAATCCAAGCTGTAGGATGGTTTCCTACCATGGCAGTGTTGCCCCAAGGTGCAGTTTTCCTACTGGTTTCAAACTCTACAAATGGGGATTTTTATTTTTCTGTGAGAAATCTCACAGCAAGTACAGCCACTCACCCACACAGAAATCTGCAGGATCAAGTCATTATGGAATCACAGAATCATTCAGGTTGGAAAACATCTCAAAGATCATCTTTGACTGACCTCCACGGGTGGTGACTCCACCTTCCTGACAAACCTTTCCATAAAGAACTTCTTCCTGAATTAGCTTAACTACAGCTACCAAATACCRAGAAACAGTAAAACTTTGGGTGAAGACTCATCCTTCGAAATTTATTGTGAGTTTAGKCATTTATATCACTGAGGCCCTAAATCTGCCTGGCAAATAGAAGTCATTGTCAKTACAAGCACATCCTGTGTATGTCATTTGTTTTATAGATGAAGAATGCAGTGGAGCAAATTTGGTAATGGCTGTGTTTGGGCAAATTTGGTAAAAGTTTTGATAGGAAAATTATCCTTTGATAAAACCAAGTTGTTTGTTTCACCCAACAACAACAACATCAACAACAACAAAAACCAAAACAAACCAACCAACCAACCAAAAAAAAAAAAACAAAAAACCCCCAAAACAAAAAAGATACTACTGCAAATCTGCAATCTCTTTGTTAACTTATTTTGAATCTCATTTTTCTCCATCTCCAGACTTATTTCCATCTACTTAATTCTGTCTTTCCATTTTCCATGTGGAAGTGTTGTCTGAGGTAGACAGGATGTCTATATTTACACAGAAGAACTATTTAAGTTGTTTCATCATTTCATCTGGTGGTTGTATCTATCCCATAGAGCTGTTCTGCTTTTTTAWTGGCTCCTGAGGTGAGGGTGTTGCACACTGTACAGAGGTGATTATGTCCTTATTTCTCCTGAAAACAAGGTCATTTACATTTGGAGGAGGGAAGTAAAGTGACAAGAATCTTTTTTTCAGTCTTCTGAAACAGAAAAATATTTMTTTTCATTCTGAATTCTCTTTGAAATTTTAAATTCTATTGTGGTTTTAGCTGTAAGGAGAAATGCTTTTTTTTAAAAAGACATCTTCCTTCTGCCAATACAACAGAGGTAAACCTGAAAGTTTTCTAAGAGCTCTCTGCTGTCCTTTGGTTTAATCAAACCCTGACTGACTGTCCTCCTCAAATCTTAGGGGAGTAAAAAAATTTGTTTCCCATTAGAGATGTCCTGGAGTTTGATGCCTTGGACATCAAATAAATTGTAAAGTCTTTGTGAATCCAGCAGCCCTTTCTGGATTCATAGTTTGCCAGTGAGGTTCTGGGAGTTTTGATGACTTCCAATATTTTCAACTATACTTTTGATTTTGAAAGATCTCAGACCTATTTCCAGAAGAATTAGTGACCTGGCAAGGAGGAAAGCAAAATGAAGAAAGTAAATTTGGTGTGAATACATTGAGATTTCACTCAGCTTTGGAGTGTACATGTTTAAAAGACACTAAGYRGTGCAAGATGAAGATTTTTGTAAARCATGAGCAATTAAAGACTYCTTTTTTGTAATTTCTGTTTAATTCAACTGTTGAAAACTAATTCTGCTTTTCTGAGACTCATGAAACTTAATTTGCACAATCTTTTCATGCACAAAACAGCCTTTAAATCATGTTCTCCTTGGAGATATCATTATGATGCTGAAAACAAGATGTTTTAACATTACACAGAGCTGGAATAAATTGGAATGTACAGGCCTGGTGTAAAGTGTTGAAGGAGTGACGAGAGTGTGCGTGAAAGCAGAACAACATTTGACAAGCTGAAAATGGAGGAAACCTTAGGGGGATGTTCTTTCTAATGTGGGGGATCAATTAATACAAAACACAAAGTAAACAGAAAATATCAAACCTGTTTGTTGGGGAGGAATCACTGGAAAAATCACTGGTTAGGGGGCATGAATCCAATTACCTGTAGGCTGCTATCTTAAGCCTGTAATTCTGAATAGAGAAAAACAGTTTTAAATTACTTATCTGGACCAAGTAAAATGTTGTGTTTGTCCCTTTCCCTCCTTGGCTATAAATATTGCTTTCACAGCAATCTGAACCAAAGCCTCTGTACAAGTCAGGACCACAGTCATATCTTCACTTCTGGCTATTGGCTGGAATGGGGCATGCTGAAATAACTAGGGGAGATGTAACTGTGAGTGAAAGGAAAAAATTATGAAAATCATATGTGAAAGGATTAGAACAGACTTTGAATGACTATTGAAATGACTAATAGTTTGCAAAGCATCTGCTGGTAATTTTTGTTGTTGTTTTGTGGAAGGACAAGGGAAAAGATTTCCTTCAACTTGAATTTTGCCTACTTGGAATTACACAACGATAGAATTTAAATTATCTCTAGAGCAATTGCATTTGGGAYACATTAACCAGTCCCTCAGAGATGTTTTTATAAAGCCCTATTTTGTCCTTCAAGTTTCTGGGCCATTCAATGAAATATTGCAAAACAAAGCAGAGAAAATGTCCCTGCCTTACAAAGTGAAGAGCAGGATTGTGAGCACAGACCTATTGCTCCCCATTATTCTGCCTCCTTTCTGTGTTTTTTCCTGGTAGTCCATCTGTAGAGAAAATCTCAAGATGAACGTGTAATYTATAAATTAATTGAGAAATTAATTTATAGATTAATTTTAGATAAAATCTCAAGATGAACATATAATTTATAAGAGTATTAAACAGAGGAAATGACGTGGTGGGCTGTGCTGTGTTTGCTCTTCAACCAGTGGTCTGTGCAGATGGTGTGAGATTTTTGGACCAAATGTTGGGCTCTCCTGCTGTGGAGGAGTGCAGAGCTGTCTGTCTCAGTTGTTCCTGCATTTCCCCATTTTTCAGAGCAATCTTAAGCATGGATTTGATTGGCAGGCAAAATCCCCCATGGCACAATGAGGGGACAGGGTACTGATGGGTTTGGAGAGGGTGCAAAAATTGACTCCCCGTGAATAAGGAAATTGGTGGAGGGAAAGGAAAGGGTGATGTTAGGACTTCTGAGTCCCAGGAAGTGGATCTTGCATGTTTTAACACTTCCCAAAGAGAGATGCTGACTGAGTTCCTTGAGCACAGCAGTTACTAAGCTCAGCATGAAGAGGAAACCAAGTAAAAAGGGGATAAAAGGAGAAAGCACAGTCCCTGGAGCAGACACTAAGGACAGACACACCAAGGTGACAGTAGATACAAGAAAAATGCTTTGTGTGACTTGGCTAACAGATTTCAAGCAAAGACTTCTGGAGAYTGAGGTCAGCCATTTATCTCTCCTTCCGATGCCATGTCTTATATATGAACCCCCCAGAGAAGACTGGACATTGGGACTGGGCTAAAAGGAGGAATAATGAGGAATTCTTACCATCTACCTCAGTTTCTAGACCAGTTTCCTAAGATAATATCACAGAAGAGAATCACAGAATCATTAAGGTTGGAGAAGACCTCCCAACCCATTGAGTCCAACTTCTGACCCATCCCCATCTTGTCCCCAGCCAGAGCTCTGAGTGCCACCTCCAGGCTTTCCTTGGGCACCTCCAGGGATGGGAACTCCAAACCTCCCTGGGCAGCTCCTTCCAAGGCCTGACAACCTTTATAATGAAAAAATTCCTGCTGCTGTCCCAGCTGGGCCTGCCCTGGCCCAGCCTGAGGCCGTTCCCTCTGCTCCTGTCCCTGTGCCCTGGGAGCAGAGCCCGACCCCCCCGGCTGTGCCCTCCTGGCAGGGACTTGTGCAGAGCCACAAGGGCCCCTGAGCCTCCTTTGCTCCAGCCTCAGCCCCTGCCCAGCTCCCTCAGCTGCTCTTCATGGGACTGATGCCCCTGACCCTTCAACATGCACCCTGCTCTAAATTATTAGGAATTATTGGAAGGAGTTTTTAGGTTTTCACTGATGGTTCAAGGAGCCTCAGGAGAAATCTGCTCTCTCCATCCCTCTCTCAGAAGTCTGGTTCTGGTGTCTAACACTTCTTGGCTAATGCCAAATAGCATATGGTGCTAGCTACAGTTGCAAATATAATTCAGTGAGAAAGAGCTGAGAGCACCTTTGGAGTTGTCACAAGCCACCTAACCTTATAATAAGATGTTGTTGTGTGTTTTGCAGCTTGTCACTCATCCAGCTTTTTCATCGTTCCTGCAATCTTGTTTACAAAATTTTCAGACAATAAATGCYTTGCAGAACAGCAAGGATTTAACAAATAATGTGCTGCTGAAGCACCTCAGAAATACCTTTTTTTTTTCTCAACTCCAACCTGAAGTAAACACATAGATTAAAACATTTTTATGACATGCTGGGATCTAGACCTTTTTAAAGGCTTTGTAAAGATCTAGATGATATTGCTCTAAACCAGCATCTTGGTCTGACAGAAATCCAGTCTCTTAACAACTGCTTCAGCATCACAGCAGCTCTGCTTTAATTAAATCTTCACAATTAGACAGGCTTGTTATTGTATGTCATTAGTCTTCCTAATACCTTTTTACCTATTATCACCTCATTTTCAAGCACGCATCTGTTGCAGGGAAGCTGCTTTTCCACCTCACTTCATTGCTTACTGATTTACACCTAAAAGGCTTTAGGCAGTTATGTTAACAATTATGAATTGTCTCAGTGAAAGTCTAAGGAACAGATAAAAAAAATGTGCTGGAGCAGTGAGCTGAATATAAATGTGAGGAAGAGATTCTGGAATTCAGGAAGTTTTTTGGTTTTTTTTCTTTTTGGGTCTTGCATTGCCATTTGGCAGAATTCTTTCTGAAATGTCTTTCAGGAGACATCTGAGTACAAACTCTTTTCTCATTTTGTTTTCTGGACACAGGGGCATGCAGGGAAATTGCTATATTCMTTCCCTAGAATGGTGGCTGAGCATTAGTGTTTTCCTGGTTTACATCTCTGAGAACTCAGTTAAGTTATTTAATAACAACATATAAAAAAAAGTATGATACTCTAACTTTTGAGAATGTAAAATTTCACATAATCCTCTATTTTTCCTTGTGTCTGATAATTAGCTCTKCACACCTCTAAGATGTTTGGGATAGGAAAACTGGGCTGTTATTGTGAGCCAGAACCTACATCTTTTGGGTTTTATGATCTTCTAATAATGTTCACGACAGTTACAGTTCCACTTATATTCTCTTATATTCTCTCTCTCTTTCTCTCTGTATATATATATATATATATATATATATATAAACATATATATATAAAAATATATATATATATATATATATATTTGGCTTCTGTGGTTATATATTTTTGGCTTCTGTGGTATTGACTAGAGCCTCTATCAGATAAGAATAGCTTTCAGCTGATAAATGCTGATAATTCTTCAAAGACAAGATTTGGGCCTTTCTAACATCTATTTCTTGCCTCTCTCCCTCTTTTAAATTTACTAAAAATGCAATTGTACTTCTTAGTCTAGGCAGTGTAGTAAGAAGGAATATGGAAATCATCAAAAGATTAAATAAATCACCTAAAAATAAACAAAAAAAACCTCATTGCAACTAAGAAAATCCCATGAGGAAGAAATGAAACTGGAGGGTTTCATTGAAACTGGAATGAAACTGGAAGGAAGCTGGAGAAGCTTCACAATTTTAAAACTCCACAAGGTCATAAAACTGAATAAAATACAAGGGAAAATTTAATTTTTAGTTGCAGCTATTGCATGATTTGCCATTTATTTACCAGCAGTAGTGAACAAAATGCTGGCATTCCAGTAGTCATGTTGTCAAAGTGACCTTTTTTAATGTCACATGTCACAGAATTTCACGTCACACTAAGACAACATGACAGGACAGAGCCAAGCTTTCCTAATGCTTCCCTTTCACCTTCTCAGAAGTGCTGGCATCCTAAGGAAGAAGATGGGGGTGTGGGATATTCATTGCCTGATGATTCAGTGACCACTCTAAAGAGAAAGGTCAGGCAGCAGAGCAGCTTGTGCGTTATAATTTCTTTTTAAAAAAAAAAAACAAACTATAAAATTGAAATAAAGTGGCAAAACAAGTAGTGGTGCTTTAACACTAGGTGACAAGCACAAACTTGAAATGTCAGCACTGGTTTGGGGTGTCACTCAGATGCTTTATGCAGTTATCACTGTGCCTCTGACAAATGCAAATTCATTGGAAATGCCCCATTCCAGCTCCAGTTGGCAGCTGGAGAGCACAGAAGGGCATGGACTGTGCAAATAACAGATTCCTTTTCATAGGCACCCAGGATGGCAAAAATGGTCATAAAATGGGGAAACTTGGTCTAGTGGAGGTGTCCCTCTSCATGGCAGGGAGGTTGGAATTAGACMTTTAGAGCCCCTTCCAACCYAAATCATTCTGTGTTTATATTATTCCATGAAATCAGCTTCCATAAGTGCCACTGTTGGCACGGAATAGAATTACAGATAACAGATTATGAGAAATTCTATTAATGATTTTTCAAATCTTTTTGTTGTTCTTTTTAAAACAGTGGCACTGAAACCATGACATGAAGAAGACCCTTGAYTTGGTACTTAATTTTTCATGCTGTTCATCTCAATGTAATGCACAGCAGAACAGGGTTAAATTAAAAAAGTTATAATAAATTATTCGTGCTCTAAGTGAAAGAGGCACACAGTCATTTTTATCCATGATTACTGTTATCACTATGGCCAGTTCTTTAGTTAATATAAAAGTAGTTCATAATTCATGCACAGATGCCTTTTAAATGTGTGTTGTCAAATATCTGGGTAGAAACAGATAAAGCAGAGATACCTGGATAGTGTTTGCTACTGTWTTCCAAACTTAGCTTGGACTATTAAATTAATTTTTCTCACCAACATCAAAACTCATCCCAATCCACATAAAAAAAAAGTCAAATAAAAACTCTTAAAGATTAGCTTCCAAAGAAAATAAKAACTATCTGATCTTGTTGCTGGTGTTTTCACCAGTGGCCATTTCAGAGAATCACAGAATGGTTTGTGTTGGAAGGGACCACAAAGATCATCTCCCTCCATTCCCCTGCCATGGGCAGGGAAATTTCGAGGAAATTCCTTAGGAATATCCARGAATCCTTTGGAAAYGCCAAGRATCTGCCCTAAATGTACAGTAATTCCATTTTCATGGAACCATTGAATGGTTTGGGTTGGAAGAGACTTTTGAAGATCCTCCAGTCCAACCCCCAACTTCTTTTCACCACATCTTTGACTGAAATTTTCATCCCCTGTTCCCTCTATCACTTCCCTTCCTACACAGCATTTTGGGATATTTGCAAATGCTTAAACATTGCCAGAGCAGAAGCATGGAAATGTTTTTAAATYGTAACAACTGGCTTCCAGCTGGTTTGCAAGGAGGGGTGCCTTCCTACATGTTTATCCTTATTCATCCTGTAATTATAGCAGACTGACTAGAGGAGCTTTTTAAAACACCAAAAAGAACACTTTGCAAGTGTAGCAAAYAATTTGCAGACCTTAAAGGGAGTARCTTTAATGGTCTTGATTGGAATTTGAATTGTGGTATGGCAGTTTACAAAAAAAACCTCAGAAATATAGTGAATTTGGGTAGGTTTATGAGTTGARTAATTGGCATTATTTGAAGTAGGCTTGGCTAGATACAGCTTTTTTTAAAATGTGCTTTGCTTTTCTGCATTTTACCTTCAGCATTTTCATTTCAGTAGAGATTCTGCTTTATTTTGAAATCAGTGGTACACTCTGGAGAAACAGAAAAGCCACCGTGTTTATAAAAATTTGCAGAACTGAAATCGTTCAGCAGTGSCTCAGCAGGCAGTCACAGAAGGCTGGATCTGCGTTCAAAATTTTGATTTCAGGAATAGATGTTTTGGGATCCTGAAGGCAGATCTCAGTGGGCTGATTGATCTCAGTCCATTGGATGCCACAGCCTGAGCTGCAGATGAGCAAAGACTGGAAGGGGTCACTGCCAAGGAGAGYTTCTTGAGGTGATTTATTATTTCTTTCTTTCTGTGCTTGCAACAGTGGGCAGAGAATCTAATATAATTTAATAGTTTGGGTATCCATAGGTATGTTCTCTCCAGTTGTGTAAGAAATTTCATGCCTGTCAGGACCATTGAGAAACATTTCCAGGAATGTTTTATCACACCCTTTGCAGATGGCCATGATCTGAATATGGGTATTTGTTGGACAGGTTGCAGAAATACCATTTCAAAATATGTATTTCTGCTGGTGCCTGTAAGGAGTTCACACGTTCAAACAATGCCTGTCCCTCATTATTTTCATCAGGCCCTCAGAGCAGGTGCTGAATAAATCCTGTGTTTTCCAGCACCACTAATTCAGGGGAGACCTGCCCTTGGAAGATGAGCAAACCAAGCCCTGAACAACTGCAMCAGCTGTGGCAGCCCAAAGCAGCACTGAAAAGATGTTTGTAAACCTCAGTGCAGGAGCCCAGCAGCACTCTGGGTGTTAGATTTGTAAGTTCAGGGTTTGATTTGTAAGTTCAGAGCCTGGGATGATTTATAAGAACCAGYTGCAGATGCAGCCAGAGCTGTGTGCTCACTCCTCTGCCTGGTGAGATGGGTCTGACCTTCCCTCCTAATTCAGCCTCTCTGTGCTCACCTAAGCCTCAGCTGCCTCAAAGTTTGCATAGGAATTTTGATTGAGCAGGATCTGGGATCTCAAATGGATGATGGATTGTAGCTTCCTGCTTGGAAAATGCAATGCCAGTTTTTCCAGGGTTTTTTTGTATYAATTCCAATAAGATTCTGGATCATTTTGTAGTTGCCAGAGCAAATTAATCAATTTCCTGGTGATTTGAGAGGTTASTGCCTTCTTCCAGTGATGCYAGCTCAGCTGGAATTCACTGACACKGGCAAGGGTCTTGAAACTGCCTGTCAGATGTTGTCAGTCCCTATCCCCTCATCTCCCCTCGTTGTTTGAACAATCATGRAGTCATGGAGTCGTTTGGGTTGGAAGGGACCTGAAAAATCACCCAGTGCCACCCCTGCCATGGGCAGGGACACCTTCCACTGTSCCAGGCTGCTCCAAGACCTGTCCAACCTGGCCTTAGGCACTGCCAGAAATCCAGGGGCAGCCCCAGCTGCTCTGGGAAACCTGTGCCAGTGTCTTCCCACCCTCATAGTAAAGAATTTCTTCCTAATACCCCATCTAACCCTGCTCTCTTTCAGTCTGAAGCATTCCCCCTTGTCCTGTCCCTCCAGGCCCATGTGAAAAGTCTCTCTCCATCTTTCCTACAGGTTCCCTTCAGGCCCTGCAAAGTGACAATGAGGTCACCTCAAGGCCTCTCCTGTCCAGGCTGAAGAGTCCCAACTCTCCCAGCCTGAACAACAGAATGCTACATTTGCATTGCAGTTTATARAACTGAGATTTTCCCTGGCAGATTTCTGAGTTTGGGCAAGGAGGAGATATAATATGAAGGTGAGCTCAGACAGTGTCTTATGGCATGTCTGGGATTCTCACCAGGACAGTCTGTGCAGTTGTAAAACTCATGATAGAAATTGGCATAAAGAACTGTCACTGCATTATGAATTCTGCAAACGCACTTCCTAGCCAGTAATAACCTTACAGTGCTCTCAGGGATCCGTGTGGATCTGTTTTCCTTTATCCACAAGTGTTAGGCAGCTGCTACCAGACAAAAATCCTTTTTTTTTTTCCTTACAAATGTTAAAATTTCAGTCATGAAAGTAATCTCTTTGGTACTGCATAAGCAGAGCTTCACGAAATACATATGTACTATTCCATTTCTCTGTAATAAAAGCACTTCCCAAATAACAGTGATGTGCAAAGCAGCAMTGTGCTGCTTTCTGCAGTGTTGTTTTTGAGTAATGATATCCAGCAAGTCCTCAGTGGCTGAGGCTTTTGCTTCAGTCTTTTGTAAGGGAGTTTTATGCTCCCAGTTTGAGAATAACAACAAGGCTGCCARACTCCCAGGAAAAAAGAGCTCAAAGCAGCCACTCCTTTGTGGATTGCCATAGCTTGGAGGAAGCTTTAGGCATGGCAGTAAACTAAGCAGGACTGAATTCTGCTGCCTAAAGATGCCTGAATCACAAGAAATTATGAGAGGTAGAAAAAGGGGCAGGTGATTGCTGGGGTACCTGTCACCAATTCCCCAACTTCTGGGACTCTGGCTGAGCCCTCCCAGGGGGATCCTCTCTTGGGGGAGTGGTCTTGTGTCAGGAAAGAGAGACACACTGGATTTTTTTCGTCTTCAGGTTCTTGTTTATTGTTCTCTTATCTAAAGTTTTGCACGCTGCCCACAGCAGGCTCAGCACGCTGGAAAAGCACCACAAAATGGCCAACAATCTCCTGGTACAAGGTCTTTTAAAACTAAACTATCCAATCAAGAACTGACACCTGGATTATTTGCCCTTTTAACCCAATAACTGATCCTCAAAAGCCCACAATGGGGATCTTTCCACCCAATTACACAATGCCACCTAAACCTATGTAGAAGAAGGAAGAAGCATGAAGAAGAAACCCAGGACAACACCCTGTGCCCTCCATCTTGCTTCCATCCACAACATACTAAAAATCCCAAAACCTCAATTTCTCACCAAGTGATACACCTACACTGCTCTCTATAATCTATTTCACACTTTTGTGGATTCCAGTCTATCTTGAAGTCAGGGAAACTTTCTCCATGAATGAGGGTCAGAGTCAGTGCTGCCCTGGGGCTCAGGGCACCCCAGAGCAGACAGAGAAATATTCCCTGTGCCCTGGGTTTCCACAGGTGACCTCAGAGGGTCCTGAGCCAGTTCTGGCTGCAGCAGGGGAGGAGGCAGAACAAGGCTGGTCCCTGCACCACTGAGGTTTCCCTGTGAGTGGTCTCCCTGCACTCCCCAAAATGAGGATTGGCAGCAAAAGTTWTGAACAGCCACTGGTTTACTTTAAACAGGACTTAAAATACATAAATATTGTGGTCTTGGTCCCAAAAATCCTAAGACTTTACTAATATTAGTGCTCAAGCATGAGGCARAGTTGAATTTAGCAATTCCAATTTTCCATGGCACAGACTTAAGTTGTTGGAAACAAATTCATGCTTTGTCACTTCAGTATTTTAATGCTACAAGTGACATGAAAGCAGTTTTCACTCATTATAATATAACTTGGGCTGTTCAAATAGGTTTTAGTATAAAATGTGGAARAAAATATGGCAGTGAAATTGCACTGTAAAATTTGAACATAACTGCAATTCTCATTTGCTGTCAAAAGTATTTGGATCCTCATTTTGGCTTATTGCTCTTTTACAGAAGAAAATCAAGCTGAAAATCCCATGAATTTYTTCCAATCTCAATTTTTTATAAGTGTTTTAGCTAAAGGAAAGAGAGTTCAGAKTCAAGGAAAAAAATAGTTCCCTTACTCCTTACTTTTTGTACATGCATATGTATAGGAATTTGTACTTAAACAGCTGAAAGGCTGTACTGTACTTCATGTGCCCTTCCTTTTTTCAAGCTTTTATACTTGTAGCAACCCATGAGAGRCAGCATGATGTCATTACAATCACAGAACAATTTTCTTCCTACTGGAAAGAAACACATTGTTCCCCCTCAGTGAAAGAAAATTGAAGCTTTCAGTGTTGCAAATAAAATAAGATAGATCTAAGTTGTTGTTTATCTTTAATTACTTCAGGTCCTTGAGAAGAAAGAGATGTTGCATTTCAAAAGCAAATATCTTTCCTTAGCCTTGTTTTTCATTTAAAAACTGTGGGTTTGGTGTTGTTGCAACCCCACAGGGGTTGTGTTTGTGTGCATGTGTGCAGATTTTTGGGGTTTTTTTCGGCAGCACCAACGTGGCTCTCTCAGGAAACAGGATTGACTGGTCCCTGGGTGTTTGTGGGGCAGGGAATCTCCATACCTGAAACCCCAAAATTCCTACCTGGGGTGACACACAGAGTCTCATCAGCATTCAGAGCCAGAGCTGGAGTGGGAAAGGGAAGAGGCTGTGGGGAGTAAATCACTCAGGAGTATTGGAATATGATCCCAATATTACCAGGTGGAACGTTCCTGGGCTCGTCTGACCCTTGCTGCTKGRCCARAGGCRGCAGCTGTGGTGTTYCACCTCAGAGACACCTTTGGCTGGCTGGATGTTGCAGCTGGCACTTGGAACAAGTCCAGGCAGCAGGAACTCAGGCTTTACCTCTGATGGAAAGGCTTTAGGCGAGGTGAANTTGGCTGGCTGGATGTTGCAGCTGGCACTTGGAACAAGTCCAGGCAGCAGGAACTCAGGCTTTACCTCTGATGGAAAGGCTTTAGGCGAGGTGAAAAGGAAGAGGAGACAGATTCTGTTGGAGGGTTAATCCAGAGTTTTATTCCAGGGTCACCGATCTCTGAATCTTGGTAACAGCTCCACAGAATGCCCACCACATGGTCTCAGTGTGCTTTTAAACCCCGGGGACAGGGGGAGGGAAGGGGTAGAAATGCCACCAACCAGGTGGGAGGGGGGGAGTCTCAGGGGACAATGACACCTAGACAGGCCAATGACCCCAGGGCTGAGAGGCATCTTTTGAACTTTGCCTATCAGAGGATGGCCTTGCTGGCCTGCTGAGATTGACAGACAGCACTCAGCAGGAGGCAGGGAGAGGGGAAGGGAGAAGGTATTGCCACACCTGGCAAAGGACTGGGACAGCTAAAACAGGAAATGGCATCACACTGCAACACGGGAGAAAGATAAAAGGAACACACTGAGAAAAGCAGACAGTCATTTCCTAATTGAGCTGGGGAGGAAATGGAGCAGCCTGGACACACTCCCTCTGCTCCACCCTTCCTTTGCACAGCTGAGCGGGGCTGTACCTGTTCAATTGTCAGCCCAGGGACAACAGGGAGGAACTATCACAGCTGCCTGATCGTGCAGAGGATTAAAAACCACTGTCACCCTTTGCCAGAATGACTATGCAAGCACCAGTGCTCAGGAAGGTTTACACACATGCTGGACCTCTCTGTCTGAAAAGCTCAGTTCCATCCCCAGTGCAGTTTTTGCAGGCCCTGTAGTTGGTACCTGAGGTGWGAGGGGTTGCATCTCTTGGGGTAGCTCAATGCTGTGACAAACAGATCCACTCTCTTGTGAAAATTTTAAAAGTTTAATAAAGGACAATAGGCAACAAAGACCATAGAGCAAAGATGTTASAGCCAGGTGTGTCTCAGCACTCAGCCAAGAGCACACCTGCTATTTTGGAAACACCCATTATATATCATTYCTATTGCATCAGCCTGTTACATATTCATAAACAATTATGCATAGCAAAATTTTCCCCAAACTAGTTTATATACTCCAGGAACTGTTTAGCATGGCTCCTCCTTGGATCCTCCTTTTTAGAGCATGAGTATTCCTTGGTTGTGGTTTTAGTCCATTTTTATCACCACCTTCAGTTTTGGGCCTTGGCTGCACTATTTTCAGGCAGTGAGTGCTGATAGTTAGCATATCAATAGCAGGGTCCTCATCATATGTTCATTAGATGTCATCCCATCCAAGCAGGAATTTTAACACAAGCACACTGATATCAGCTATTTCACTACTATATCTAAGCTAAATTAACAACAGAAATAAAAACTGTATCTTTATAAGAAAGTTACTTTAACACCACACATATAAAATCCATTTTAATATTTGCAAAAAGCCAATATTTTAATATCTATCTATAACAATGCTGTGAGGAAACCCCAGAGCTGGGCTGTCCACAGGGTGATGTTTTGACTGCAAATCACTTCCCCTGATTTGCTGATGGCTCTCTGAAGTGGAGCTCCAGGTGGGGATGAGCCAGCTGACACAAACACAGAGTTCTCCATGGTCTCTGGTGTTCTCCTTGCCACAGCAGGTTCCTTTTCATCCAGCATGGGGCATGTGTGATGTTGTCGCCATTCCTTGGCAAAGCCCAGCTCTGGCACCTCCAGTTTGTGATATTTGTGTGTTGTTTTCCTGTGATGTGCTCTCCTTGGGCTCAGATTTGTGGCTGGCCACTGAAAGGCTTTCTTCTGCTCTGGAAATCAGTGGCCTGACTCCTGCAGGAGCTGAGCTGCCTGGATTAGAGACTGTACCTCTGAGAAGAGGTTTGATTGCTTTTCTAGGTTTCTCTCAAGGAGTTATACAATATTTTTATGTGGATGACTGATCTAGAACCTCATAATTTGACTTGGTGCACTCCCTTGATCTTTAAAGGAGATTGGAGAGCTGTGTAACCTTGTCCTTACTAAATCAGTTTAATTATTCATTCTCTGTGAACCTGATTAGGTTAGAGTAGGTTTAGATGGGATATTGGGAAGAAATTCTTCCCTTTGAGGGTGGGCAGGCCCTGGCACAGGTGCCCAGAGCAGCTGGGGCTGCCCCTGGATCCCTGGCAGTGCCCAAGGCCRGGTTGGACACTGGGGCTGGAGCAGCCTGGGACAGTGGGAGGTGTCCCTGCCATGGCAGGGGTGGCACTGGRTGATCTTTCAGATCCCTTCCAACCCAAATCAYTCTGTGATTTTTTGATTCCATGATTGCATGATTACTTGTTTTCTAGCTGTCAAAAGGGATCACCAATCTGGGAACATGTTTCTTTGTGTCTGAAATTAATTTTTACTGAGTGTGTGGGCACTTATTGTATGGAGCAGGAGAAGATTAAGAACTTGCTGCYTGTGCAGAAGAAGAAGGGAGGGCTGTAAACCTGAAAGACAGGGTGTATGAAAGGAGTCTGTCTGAAATGTTATTTCAAAGGAGGAAATAAGGCTTATTATCTGCAAAAATTAAAACCTACTTGCAGTAAAACCCCTGCAGTTCTGAGCTCCCTCTGCAATGCAAAGCCTGCAGGAAACACTGAACRGGGAGCAGAATTAGGACCTCGGTGGAAAAAGCTTTCAATCTCTATTCTGAGAGTAGCCATATTAATTAAGTCCATAATATGCTTTGTAAAAACCAAAAAGAATCATGTTGTATCTCAGCCAGGCCAACAGAGTGACTAGTTTTACATGAAGTGTGAAATTAGGTTTAGTGTGTCTGAATTTTACCTCTGGGGGAAATGTGCTGCAATTGCAAGTTAGTAGGGCACAGGTCATGGTGTGTGTATTCCAAACTACACAGAGCTGCTGTTCTGGCACTATAATGCTTCTATTTTTGTACTTGCCATGACAAACTCAGTTTGCCAAATGTACAAGGATCCATCTTCAAATAAAACAAATAGCTCAGCTTGTCGGAAATGTTCTTGTTRTAGAGGTGCTGAATTCAGATTTATGATACAAAACTGAAAGTGTGGAATGCAAGAACGTGTAATCTCTTGTACCACATAAATAAAACACAATTGTGATTATTGAGATGAATTCCTGTGATATTACTTTTTTTAAATGCAGAACCCAAAATATGCCCTCATGATTGCATAGCACTGCTTTCTTTTCCTTGCATTATCTTCAAATTCTGTAAAATTCCTGTGGAATTTGAGCATGGTTTGCTCTTTCCCTGTTTGTAGGAAGTCTTGTTTAGTTGAACATCTGGTTTGCAAAACAAYCTATCATGAGATTTGCTTTACTTTATCACAGTGTCTTCAATACTTCTGTTTTACTGAAAATAATCTAAAGTCTACAAAACAACTGTACAGATTTATCTGTTTAAATTGGGCTCATGTTTTAATCCCTTAGAACAGGTAAGAATGCCTGACACAATGAGGCAAGCCAGAGAAAAAACACTGGAACTAAATTTCCAATTAAAAAAGACACAAAAGGGTTTGATTTGTATTTTAATGGGTCATTGAAAAAGCACTGGTTTGTAATTACAAGCTCAAAACTGCTCAACGTAGTTAAATGGCATTTTCTTTCATTTCTCGCCTTTTTTTTTTTTTTTGTGAACTTACAGCTGCAGCCTTTTCTTGAAACATGCCTAAAACACAGGAACCCCCCAACCATTCCTACCTTTAAAAAATCAGTGTTTTTAACTGCTTCCACCGTGGGGCACCTGCAATTCCAGCCCCAGTCTTGAATTTGGAGATGGGGGTGGTATTTAATATTTAACATTTTGTTTAACTGGTTGGTGGGAAGGGAGAAGAAGAGGGAATAAATATGCTTTTTGTTATTATTGTCTCTAAAGCAGGCTGCAGACCAGCCTCCATTAGGGAGCAAGGAGGTTGGAGAGAGCTGGCTGCAGCAGGTTACTTGTTGCCTAGTGACACCATCAGACCTATAAACCCCAGTCTCTTAACCCTCTAAAGTCCAGGACCTGCTGGATCTGATTTCTGGGCTATTCCTGTTCTGACCAGCAAAGAATTTGCTTTTTTTGCACAAAAATCCTACTGTACCACTAGATGCCAGTAAGAATCAGAGAGAGAGAGAAAGGGATGGACAGCTTACAAGAGAAATTTWAAAAATTCTTGAATGTGGGGCTGAGATAATTGTTTATGTCCTCTTCCAGCACAACTGAACCTGAAAATGCCACAGAAATATTGCATATAAATACAAGTGTGAGGTTGTTTTTGTAGCCAGTGAAAGATGAAGGGAACATCTGGTTTGATTCCTGATATCTGTTAGTAGAAGTTTCTCTCCTGGTGAAGTGGGTGATTAATTGTTTTCTGGGGTTTTTTTGTTTTCTTTTTGTTTTTTGTGGGGTTTTTTTGTTTGTTTGTTTTTTGTTTTGTTTTGTTTTTTTGTTTTTGTCCCTTGTTGATGTGGGTGAAATTTTCCTTTCATAGAAGTTAAAAAATGCACTCAAACCCCACTGAATGGCTGAGTGGAATGGACATTTGGTGACAATTACCAGGGGAAGGTGACAAGGCAGAGGTGCTCAGAGAGTCATGGAATGTCCTGAGTTGGAAGGGACCCACAAGGATCAGCACATTCCAACTACTGCCCCTGCACAGGACACCCCAAAATCCCAAAATCCCTGTGCCTGGGAGTGTTGTATATCTCTGCTTCACAGGGGTATTATTTAAGGACAATTGCCACTGTTAGTAAGGCTGTAATAATAATTACTAATTAACTAACTAAAATAACTAATAGCAAGAAGTCAGTAATTCTATAGGAWGGACTTTCATATCAAAATWACTCAATTAACTTCAGGTTTTGGTGTTTTTCCTGTTGACTTTGTTTCAGTTTTTCTATGAAGCTGTATTTTGAAAAATCATAGAAAATGAAGAACCATAGCAAAAAGTCCATAGCTCAACTGCTGTGTCTCTGCAGACCAGTGTATTTGTAAGTGATTTTTAGCATTACTAACTTTTGCAGCAACTAGATTTGGAAATTATTTATATCTAAAATAAAAATTGTCAGACTGTTACTGTGAGATCTTTATTGGCAAAAGCAATGAGGCTTGGAAAAATGTCTCCTGCTGGAAAAAATATATACTAGATGAATATTAAAACAATGAAAATTTGTGGGCCAAAGGCAAATAAATGCATTGATTGGGACYGTCTTTTGCCAGTCTGTTCCTGTTTCCTGTAGAATATCCAAGTTATTCTATTACTCTTTCCTTCAGGGTAGTGGAAATAAGAAACCCAAAGGGCCCTCAGTGGAATCATAGGAACTCAGAATTATAAAGGTTGGAAAAGACCTTTCAGACCATCAAGTCCAAGCTGTGCCCCAATGCCCACCTTGTCCCCAGCCCAGAGCTCTGAGTGCCACCTCCAGGCCTTCCTTGGGCACCTCCAGGGATGGGCACTCCAAACCTCCCTGGGCAGCCCCTGCCCATGTTTCACAACCTTTTCCATGAAGAAATTCCTCCTGATGTCCAACCTGAGCCTCCTCTGGTGCACTGAGATCAATCTGTGTCCTCCACCACCTTCCTCAAGCCTCCCCCAGCAGGATCCTTTGTCCTGAAGGGTTTTATGTTCCCTCTCCTGAGGGACCAGAGGAATTTTCTCCCCACGTGCCTCTCCAGTAATTGCTGTTCTTCCCTGATTTTTACTTAAATAGAAAGAAGATTTCTGAGCTGGATAAGAGGATGAAATGAAACTTTYCCAAGGCTTTCTGTGGGCCAGAGGAGCTCTCAAGGGTTCAGATATAACAAATATAACCTGTGTTTGGGTAGAAATAACTCTCACCTGGGCAAAAAGGACGGGGTTGCTGTTTTACTGATTGTTTCACTTCTCTGAAAACTTCTCTCCTCTGTAGGATTTCTCAGGACAAGGGGGTTTCACTGCTTTCCAAATYACAGAGGGGTGAAATTCAGGGCTGAGTGAATTACACCAGTGCTGTGCCAGGGTTCAAAAATCTCTCCTTCACTACACCTGGAAGTCAGGCAGTGSCATTGGTTTGGTGGCTCAGCTGTGAAAACAAGCCCAGGTTGGACATAGTCAAYTTTGGGGACCTTAAGCTGAGAGCAATAAGCAATAATTTTTTTTCAAATCCACCCCAAATGTAAGTATGAAAATCCAAAGTTATGGCTTAAACAAACAAACAAAAAAATACTTTTCAGATTAATTTTTCATAGAATTACCTGATCCAAGGGCTCTGAGCTTCCTGTATACTAATGTAGTTCTCACAAATGCAGGTCAGATAGTAACTAATGGAAATTAAACAGGAAAAGCAGAGACAAACTGAAGCTTCTGCTTCATGAATTTTATTTTCTGCTTTTGTAGCCTGTTCTTTTCTGGTGGCGGCTGGTTAGCAATTAAAATGTGATTAGCATATAATGGTAACTGCTAATGTGGAAGCATTGAAATTCTTTGTCCCAGTGATTGCTTTCTCATTAGCAGCATGAATTATGGGCTGTTTTAGCTGCTAGCCAAACTTGGGAGCCAGGGGACACTGAAGTTTCCTTTAAAAYCATGAAAATCTGTGATTTCTGTCACAAGATTTAGATTTGTAGAAGGAATAAAAATATTTTCAAGTGACTAGGAGGCAGTCACTAGAATGGAGAAGTGAAAATAATTTCCAGGYTTCTGATGGTACAAGGCCATTTAACTCCATAGGGATTAAATTCCAGTAAAATTAAATCCTTTTTTTTTTCTTATCTCCAGAAATCCTGTGAACTCCAGACATTGGATAACCTAGGTTGCTGAACTTTATGAAAGTCAATAAAGCACCATCCAAATGGAATAGTTGGTAGGGGTTGCATTTCTACAAAAGAGGTGGAAGCATTAGCATTGTTATACAAATAAATGTAACCCTTCATTGGGAGCATTTTCCTCCACACAGATAAATTCACACTGGGATAAGTGGAGAGAAGGCTGGCTGAGAGGAATCAGGGATAAAGAAAATTTCTCAGGAAGCAATGCTAAAAAGCTTGTGGTTGGTTCAATTCATTAGAATAAATATATCAGGGAAACACCATGGCCTTCTCTAAAGAAAATAATATAAAATGTCAGAGAGGGTGAAAAGCTGTTAAAGATAAAGGAAAACRTCAATATCAATTGATCCCAAACACATTTAGCCTGGAAAATGGAAGAAAGCTTCCAGGCATCAGCAGAAACTAAGCTCTGAAACTGCCTTTCAGGGGAGAGCAGTGTGGATGCAGAAGAGACCTGTGTGATTCCACAAAAACGTTTMCATCTTGGTTTCCTACTAAAGCAGAAATCACTGGTGGTTCATGTGAGAAAATCCCTTCACCTTCCACTTTCTCTTCCAAATAATCCTTAAAGAACTCCTGTGGGACCTGAATGAAAGTGCACAGCGAGGTGACCAAAGGCATTGCAGGTTAAATAGCAGATTTT
Organism: Sporophila hypoxantha; assembly: GCA_002167245.1. Classification (NCBI taxonomy): domain Eukaryota; kingdom Metazoa; phylum Chordata; class Aves; order Passeriformes; family Thraupidae; genus Sporophila; species Sporophila hypoxantha. Next base: position 1,784,347 of record NDFG01000074.1, on the reverse strand, counting down.
CTTTATTTTAACTGCAAGGAAGAACATGGTAAAGTTCAAGAGTTAATTTACTATTTAAAGTAATGAAATAGTTGGAAATTYGGTACATGTAGATTACATCATCAATTAATGAGTGAACTCTACAGCTATTGCAAATATAGGAAATTACTTAAATGTTTCCACCTTGAGGTGGCTTTTTAAAGGAATGACTGTCATGAATTGTAGCTTTGTGTGCTAATAAACCCCCCAGTTATTAATCAGGTAATTTCAATATTTAGCTATGTTTTCYCAGTTAGGTATTTTGCTCTTTGTCATGATTATTTCCCACCCTTTCCTTGGCCACATGAAACTCTCATTTAAAATAGGAAATTTTTATGTCCTAGAAAAAATACAATTTAATTTTTTTTTCTCTCATCCTGCAATAAGGTGCCTATAGAATATATAYCTGAAACTACCCTGGCTTGAAATGTGTCTGTCATCCCAAGTGTTCCCCAGACAATATTTGAAGAAGTTTCTGCAGTTATCCCAGATTTCTAAATGAAATAGCATTTTGAAACAGACATTTAAAAGTGACACACTCAGGTTCAGAACACCTTTTTGTTTTTTTAAGAGAAAAAAAAAAAAGATTAATCTATACATTTACAAATCAGTTTATTACAGTGAAATACCATTTCCACTGCACACTTGCTAACTGACTCTATCTATATCAGTGAACAACTCACGTTCCTCAAATAGTTCTGCCTTTTTTATTGTCTGGACCATCTGCTGAGCTGTGAGCAGCTACTATTTTGAGCCTTTTCCCTTTAAGTACAACTTTCAGATTAAATAAAGCCTTTGTAAAAGCTGAAATTATTGCCAAAGCATGTTCAGCAGCGTTGATGTGCTTTTGTGGTGGTTTGGGGTTTTTTTTAAAGCCTTTTAAAAAATTTCAGGCAGTAATGGTAGCACATCCCTTCTAATGATAAGAGCATGAAGACAGGATGATGTAATGCTGAACTCCCTCTGAGGATGCATTTCAGTAAGCTGGTTACAAATCTTTTGTTCAAAAAAACCCACAATTGATAGCTGAAAATAATAAAGCAAAACTTGAAAAAGTGTTGTGAAAACCTCTCAAGGAGTCCAGTTATTTGTGGCATCATTCACATTATAAAGCAAAAGGAGAGACATGAAGATTGGCACAGCAATTGTCACGCGTTTCTGATGGCATTGGGGCATTTGAGGCCACCTGGCCTTCCCCACGCCAAGGAAATTGTCTGTCATGAAGATCTTTGGTGGAKGATGGTGAACACAGCACCTCAGCTGTCAGGAAAGGCTCAGAGAATTGGGATTGYTCAGCCAGGAGAAGAGAAGCTTTGRGRKGACCTCAGTGTGGCCTTGCAGGGCCTGAAGGGAGCTACAAGAACAATGGAGTATCTTGGTTTGAAAAGAGAAGTGTCTGCTAAGGGAGGCAGGAGCCTCCCTTGAAATAGAAAATGTAAACMCCCTCCCTCCAAATTATTATAATTGTGAAATTAAGGGGCTCTCAGGCAAAGATATGGGAATCGGAATAGCAGTTCTTTAYTAGGGAARAAWAWAARWAWAAAAWAAA
>NDFG01000074.1:1772751-1782771 GCA_002167245.1 Sporophila hypoxantha | reverse complement strand
AYAMAAMAMASCACTGCCAGAGTCAGACCATGCCCTGGCCCCTGTGTGTCAGGGGGTGGCACAGCCCCATCCCAGGGGGGCTCAGCCCTCCTGCAGTGCCAGCTGTGCTGCTGCTGCAGCAGGGATCCTGCACAAGGGGGGAGTTTTCCTCTGCAGCTCCAGGGCTGCTGGAGATGGGCCTGGGCTCCCTCTGGCAATGCAGGGCAGCAGAAAGCTGCTCCTCTGGCAATGCAGGGGGCAAAGGCTGCTGTGCTGTGCCAGGCTCAGATTGGATCCAGGTAGGAATGCTTGGCTCCTCCCCTGGGCGCAGCATCTCCCCATGGGATGCTGGAATTGGATCAGCCCTGCAGGGACACTCAGTGGCCATGGACAGCAGAGATCTCCTGGAGGGAGGGTTGGCTGTGGGAGAGAGAAAGAACAAACTGCCCCATGGACAGCAGAGAACTGCCCCAGCTCTGACAGATGGGGACAGAACACACACCCCCATTTCCAACTTAAGACACGGAGAGAGAATATTGACATTTTATAGATGCAGTGACATTGATCACAATAGCTCCATTTACGCAAAAGAGGAAATATATTGAAAGGAAAGAGTGAATTAAATCCTGTAATATGAGTGAGTTAAATTTCAGGTTTAATGTTTTATTTTAGTTTAAAACTATAAGCAAGTAATGGGATTTAGCTGGGATAAAATGTTGTCATTGCCTAATTCCCACTCTGGTAACCAGACAATTTTTCTTATTTCAAACCCATTTGACTGAACTGCAATTGTACCAGTAATGCCAGTGACTCTTGAGAACTGACAKTTAAGGTCCTTTCTATACTTATTTTAACTTATAACTTGCTGTAGCATGACCCCCAAATTTTACTTTTCAGTTTTTGTTCCCTAATTCAAGTATAGGACACTTGATTTTTGCTGCTCCTTGTTGTTTATTCTGTCTGTGGGGTGCTTCCAATTGAGGATAAGTGCAGAGTCTCTGCTCTTTCCCTTTCCTTTGCACTTTTGAGTTGCACCCAGAGGCAAAGAGGGAAAACAGGCAGAAAAATCTGAATTATCACTGGTGTGGGTTGTGTTTGGAATTGATGATCTTGAAGGTCTTTCCAACCTTAATGATCCCATGATCTCATAGTGCTACTGAAGCAGCATGCAGGCTTTGGTATAACTGTTGGGACAGGGTTTATTTTCTGAGAGGATACATCTGGATACAAATTTAAAAGTCAAATAAGTATTGGCTTTYCATTTTTAGCTAGTATTCTGTGATAAGGATGCCACAGCATAAGCAGTAGTTCTGAGCATGAAGCTGAGAAAAATGTACTCATTTTCCTGCTCACCCTTGGAAAWGCAGCACTTGTAAGCAGAAGAAATGCTCACTTTAAATCACACTTATGGTTAATGCCCAACCCAGGGGTAAAATGATGTCAGCAGAATTGTTTTAATGAAAAGTGCTCTTTTTCCTCTGCAAGGATTTTATTTTATTACAGGTTCCCTTCAGATTTCTTCAGTATGTGTTGATTGTCTTCTATTTGATGCATTAATCTAAAACTCAGAGAAATACTGCCTGTAAATCGAGTATATCAAGCAGTTCCTCCCTTGCTTGAAAACTCGAAGATTAAAACTGTGAATTACCTAAATAATATCAACTAATGCTTCTTTGAGCTGTCTATGGGCTCTGAAACACAGTGTTAATTTATCCCTCACTACTTGAAAACTTAATGCATTGTGTCTTGGTTTATTTGCCCCATTTGTGAAATTGTCTCCGAATGTTTTGCAAATAAAAKGCTCTGTCATTGCAATTTCAGTATCTTAGTGATGCACAGAAACTTAATGGAGTTTTATCTATTTTCTTGATTTATAAGCCAGAAAAAACCACAMAAMAAMMCAACAAACAAGTGGGCAAAATATGTCAACCAATGTGCTACTCAGTAAGTCTATTTTTAACATACATGCAAGTAGGTTAAACTWCTTTAGTATTTGTCATTAACATGGTGGAAATTAATGCAACAAATTCACTGAGTGTGGGGTTTTTTGGAGTACCTCAGCTCTGTTAGTKCTGCYMCCTTGCTACTCACCTGTGAAACTGTTGTCACTGTTGTCCCTCCTGCATCTTTGGGAAGAAATAAAGGCAGCAAYGCCCCTTTATTTCTTCCCAAAGCCTGCATCTCTTAGCACTTCATCTGCTTCAAACCCTCAGCAGGTGTGGTGCATGTCAGGAGGTGAGGAGGGAGCTGGGGAAGGAAATCAACACCTGTGTTGTGAGTGGAGCTGCTGGGTTTCTCCATGGCTTATAAATACTCGTGTGTTTCCAGACCTGCACTCCCTGAAACCTCAGCAAGAGCAGAGCCTGGCCAGAGCACAGCCACAAGCTCTCCTCATTCTGGCTGAAGCTGCTGGGTCCTAATTGAAGGGATTAACTCCTCATCCAACAGCTTTGCATTTTGTGACAGTCACTGACTTCTTGATTTTTGCAGGAGTACCTCAGCTCTGTTAGTGCTGTTCCCTTACTTCTCACCTGTGAACTGTTGTCACTGTTGTCCCACCTACACCTGAAGGTGGCAACACCCCTTTATTTCTTCCCAAAGCCTGCATCTCTTAGCACTTCATGTGCTTCAAACCCTCAGCAGGTGTGGTGCATGTCAGGAAGTGAGGAGGGAGCTGGGGAAGGAAATCAACACCTGTGYTGTGAGTGGAGCTGCTGGGTTTCTCCATGGCTCGTAAATGTTGTGTTTCCAAACCTGCACTCCCTGTGAACCACGAAACCTCAGAGAGAGCAGAGCCTGGCCAGAGCACAGCCACAAGCTCTCCTCGTTCTGGCTGAAGCTGTTGGGTCCTAATTGAAGGGATTAACTCCTCATCCAACAGCTTTGCATTTTGTGACAGTCACTGACTTCTTGATTTTTTTTGCATCAGTTCCAGCTACTGCAGTTWTCTCAAATGCTTCAGTGTTTAATTTTAAAGATATCCTGGCAGAGGAAGCACTTCTTCCAGATGACAACTTGMAAATCATGAGGATTTTATTGGTGTTGCTAATGCTAGCTATAGTGTRAAATACTGACAATTATTGCTGGGTTCTGGCAAATTATGTTTTGTCCCATCTCTGTGCATCACACTTTAGCAAGCAGTTAAGGTCTTCAAAAACAGATTATTAGGTATTCTCTGTGCATGGTTTTGACTGTGAGAGAAATGGGACAGAGATGGATGCTGGGGCTGTACAGCAGAAAGAGGGAGCCCTTCATACTCTCCTTTTGTYGTGTGACCTGTGAGTTTTCAGTTTTCCTTTCTGTTTGGCTTTTGGTTTTGAGAGCTAATAAACAGATGATATCCAAGTAAATAGCAGTGAGTGGATCTTGACAGCTTCATTATGGCTATTATGTTACGGTACATTAAATTTTTAATGAAATAAAATGTGGCAGATTGCCAAATTATGTGATGATAATTTCAGGAAGCTGTAAACAGGTTACTCAGTAGTTCATAATTGCTGCAGGTAATTTAACATTCAGGAAACTTCCACCCACTGATAGTAATTAAGATTGTGTTTTGGCTRTGTGCATTGATTATGAGTATCTGATCATGAGAATCTCTATTTTATTTCCTTTCATGTGGTATTTCACTCTTAGAATTTTACCCGCTGGCAGCAAATATTCCCTTTTTATTTCACATCATGGAATGCATCAGTGAAAAATATTGTAACAATATGTAATCTGCCTGTGAATAACCTCACTGCTGGACACTCAGTGTCAGAGAAAGCTCAGCTTCTGCCTGCAATGAAAATTTCCTTTATGGGGCTGCCTGGTGGAAAGGACACCTTTCAGCTYGAGTTTGGCCAACACAAAGCCCTCAGTGTTTCTAAATCTTGCATTAAAGCTGTGTGGGAGAAAACCACCCAGCAGGTGTGTGGGGATGCTGTCAAAATAACCAGAAAATGCAGGAATTTCCCTCCTGCCATGGGGCATGTGTGAGASCTGGCTGCAAGASACTGGCAGCAAGGTGGAATGATCCAGAGAGAACATCCCCAAGGATGCTCTGGGGTTGGTGGCAGCAGGGAAACTGAGGCAGAATTGTCAGAATTCACAGAATTACCAGGTTGGAAGAGAACTTAAAGACCATCGAGTCCAGCCCAGCCCCAACAGCTCAACTCAACCCTGGCCCCCAGTGCCACATCCAGGCTTTGTTAAACACACCCAGGGATGGGGACTCCACCACCTCCCCGGGCAGCCATTCCAGAACTTTCTCACCCTTGCTGCAAAAACCTTTTCCCTGCTCTCCAACCTGTATTTCCCTTGGTGCAGCTTGAGGCTGTGTGCTCTGGTTGTGTCAGTGCTGCTGGAGAAAGAGCCCAGCCCCAGGTGAGCACAGGCACCTTTCAGGAGCTGTGCAGAGCGATGAGGGCAGCCCTGAGTCTCCTTTTCTCCAGGATGAGCAGCCCCAGCTCCCTCAGGGGTTCCTCATAGGCAGGCTTGAGGCTGAGGAATGGCAAATCTGAGCCCCAGGAACCCCAACATCATCAGCATTAGGTGATCCTGCCTGAGCCAGCTGGGGAAGGGGGTAACTGGGTTATCCCAGCAGAGCATCCTCTGCCTCCCAGACTTGTGCCACTCGCTGGAGTCGGAGCAGGAACGGCGCTGCCGCGTTGCCACGGCAACGGCAGGGACCTGTCAACACCTCTCTCCCTAATAGTGACAAATGGTACTTATTACATCASCACTAATTTCATCTGATCCCTTTCAGATGAAGATACTTAGTTCTTGCTGATCAAATTGTGTCGCTGTAATTACTGAGAACAGACCTTATTAAATGACAACGCTCCTTACTCATTGCCTCGTCTCRTGCCCGAGCTTATCACTTTCCCTCTTTCTGGACTTTTGGTGATGCWCCTGGCTGCCCCCAGGGCACATTCCCTATCCCAAGGCAGTGGTGTTTTGTTTCATTCAGGCATAGTTTATGTGATGGGGAGGGAGCTGCATCTGGTTTGCTTATTTTAATAGATGTGAAAGAATTTGAGATCTKCAGAGCATGTGAAGTAAAGCTGTTAAATGTGTGTGGAACTGCACAGCCCTTGCTACAAAAACCATAAAAATAAACCAAAAAAAAAAGAGAAAAAATGTCTATTTGTGGAAAGTAGCCTAACTTCAGGTTAGGCTAGCTGCATCCTTTGGAGAGCACATGGCTGCAGTTATCTTCTTATTGCACTGCTTGATATTTCAGGTTTAATGAGAGTTTGCACGAGTGAAGAGAAATAATTACAGAAAATYATCTAGGGAGGAGGAAATTAGACTGGAAATGAAGAGGATGCAAAGCATTCTCTGCCACTGACCTGCAGGCTGGTTTTGGGTGTATTATTTTTCTCCACCGCTCAGAAAAACACACAGAGCTCTCCCAGTSTGGGAAGTCCTGTGCAGTGAAGATGGTGATCTTCAGGGCATTGAGRAGCTCCAGTCTCTTACTAGAGAGTCAGAAATGTGAGGAACGGCTGAGGGAGCTGGGCAGGGGCTGAGGCTGGAGCAAAGGAGGCTCAGGGGCCCTTGTGGCTCTGCACAAGTCCCTGCCAGGAGGGCACAGCCGGGGGGGTCGGGCTCTGCTCCCAGGGCACAGGGACAGGAGCAGAGGGAACGGCCTCAGGCCTGTCTCTTATACACATCTAGATGTGTATAAGAGACAAGTGATTCTGTAGTTCTGTTCTGTGATTCTGATATCAGGACCTCCTTGCCACAAACAAATTCAATAAAATGTGCTTTGCCCYGGAAGATGTTTGAATTTAAATTGGCTTTATGGTTTTCCTGCTCTGCCTGGTGGTGTCTGATGAAATTGTTTCCTTCTAGCTTGCAGGTGTGCTTGATTTTTCCTGAGGTTGGGGTGCCAGGTTTTGATTTGATGGCCTTCTGCTTGAGAATRAATGGAGCAGTGAATTGAAGGATGGTCTTTTGTTGTGAAATAATCAAACTGGCTGGAAAGGGAAGTTCAGTAGCATCCAAGACAGCACTCAAGCTCTCACACTCTTTTGAAAAAAGATTATTCTGAAAAATAGTGACAAGTGGCACAGCAAGTCACAGGGCAAAGAGAATTTTAAATCAAGGTGTCCTTCATTTCTGTCATCATTTTTAAAAGGAGAATTACTCYCTTTAATAGATGGCACATGACAATGTATGTGCAAGTATGATTTTGCACCTTGGCATCATACAAAAAATTCAAGTTTGGTATTATTTTTTGGTCATCTCATTAATTGACCACATAATTCAAGACTTCTGGGTTTTTCAAGCCTRTATAACTCTGAATAACTCCTTAAGGGATAATAATATTATTTTTGTTATTATATAATAAACAAAGAAAAACAAATCCATTTCCCTCAACATCAGAAAAAGCAGAGCAAATAATTAAAATGATGGCAACTAGTTTATGTGCCAGCTAGCAAGAAGTGGGAGATGCCAGCMCAATTCCTTCCCAGGGTGTACATAAATCTATTTTTACTCATTTTAATTTTTGTCAGAGATTTTTTAGCCAAGTTGTAGTTTGGGACAGTTGGAAARTGTTTAGTTGGTCTCTGGATAGTAAATTATCTGTGTCTGATTCCCATGTAAAGGTTAAAGGGTGATGTGGTTTGTTTGTTGGTTGGTTTTTTTGTTTGGTTGGGTTTTTTTTCTTTTTGTTGGTTTTTTTGTTGTTGTTGTTTTGTTGTTGTTGTTGGGGTTTTTTTTGTTGTTGTTGTTGTTTATTTTTTTTAAATTTACATTGGGATTAGGTCTTTTCCCAGACTGAGAATAGAATAGACTTTGTGTGCCCATGTTGACTGTGCCTGCTGATTGCTTTATTTTTTAACTGCCATGTGTAAATTGAGTAAGGCAGAGAACTTGATTTTTCCAAATGTCTGGGAGGCAAAAGCAGCTGTATTTTGGATTAGGTCAACACTTGCAGAATTTTTATGTGGCTCATTTTCATTCACATTAAGGAAATTCTCTTGTAAGGAAATATACAAATATTTCAGATTGCTGGATACCTAGCACAGATTCCAGGGTTACCATGCAATTTTTTTTTAATCTCCATTTAATTACTGGAACATAACTGGTGGTTTTTCAAGGCAATGACATTTGGTGGGTCCTCTGGGGAAACGCAGCCACAAATCATCTCAACACAAGAGTAGGTCAAATGGTAATAATCAAGTCATATTCATAACTCATTGGAAATAGACTATTCCAAAATTGCTACCTGATACAGAACTAATGCCTCATTAATCAGAAATACATCAACCTAGGGACACTGGTTATGTCAGCTGGAATTATGAAGGAGGTTGCAGGGATTGCCAAGTGCTGCATTTGGGTAGATGCAGCTTCATGCAGGCTTGTACATGCTGAGAGGACYTGCTTTCATCATGGAAATGAACCTAGAATTCTGCATAAATGGGTTGAGTGAGAGAGAAGCTCTGCAGCTTTACACACTCACTGTAAATAGTACAGGARCCCTGTTTGGGGTATATCTTAGAGCACAGTGAAAGGTTCAGTTTTAAATAAGTGAATCATAAAAATTCTCCTTGTTGCTGGAGAAAAGGGGAGATTAACTAATGCAGAAAACAAATRTATCAACAAAAATATTTATTATTTGTCTAAACTGAAGTGTAGGGAGGTGATTCTGCCCCTGTGCCCCCTCAGGTGATTCCCCACCTGCAGAGCTGCCCCAGGCCTGGGCCCAGCCCAGGGAGGAGCTGGAGCTGCTGCAGAGAGCCCAGAGGAGGCTCCAGGATGAGCAGAGTGATGAGCAGATTCTGCTGGCAGGAAAGGCTGGCACAGCTGGCATTGTTCACCTGCACAGGAGAAGCTTGGCCTGAGCTCAGGGTGGCCTTGCAGGGCCTGAGGAGCCCCAGGAAAGCTGGAGAGAGACAATTGCCAGGGCATGCAGGGACAGCACACAGGGAATGGCTCCCAGTGCCAGAGGGCAGGGCTGGATGAGCTTGGGAATGAGGAATGTTCCCTGGCAGGGGGGCAGGGCTGGGATGGAATTCCCAGAGCAGCTGGGGCTGCCCCTGGATCCCTGGCAGTGCCCAAGGCCAGGTTGGACACTGGGGCTTGGAGCAGCATGGGACAGTGGGAGGTGTCCCTGCCATGCAGGGGTGGCACTGGAAGATCTTTGAGCCTCCTTTCTGCCCACACCATTGCATCACTCTAAATAATCCAGACCTTTCTTTCCCTGTGCTTGGGGCATCTTGCAATTGAGCTCCTGTGCACAAGCCAACCACCTACTGTGTTCAMATGTGCTGAGTCTAATTTAAAATCCTTCACCACTCAGCAAAAACTCATCTCCAGGCTCAGTAAAATTGCACAATTACAAGTTCAAAGGTAGTGGAAGTCCAGATTTTCTAAATTATAGGTAATGCTTTTAAGTGCATGTGGACTGTTAGTCCAGAAGTCATTCAGTTGGTTTGTGTTTCAATCCAGCTCTGAAACCAGCTCTGAAATCACCTCTGAAGTCCCTCAAATATGAAAAATGCAACTTATAAGGGTGTATTTCAAGTTTAGGACCATTGTAAGCAAAATAATAACGCCTTTGGTTTTAAAACTTTGATTTTAAAGCAGGAGGACYGTTCCAGCTGTTAGGCACTGAAATAGCAAATTCTTTCAATTGTTCATGTATTCTTTTATGGATGGAAAGACAGCATAGCAATGGATAAAACAGTATAAATAGTATCTTGATCCTTTTGCAAAAGGTAGTAATCAATAAATCAATCATTTCTTTTCAGTCCCCACAACTAAATGGATTGTCTAGTTCTGCCATGTTAATGCTTCAGTTTTCCCACCAGTGCGATGGCTTCAGAAATAATTGTATCAAAAATTGAAACTTCTCTAATGAAAAGATTAGGCTTCTGAAATTCACACACCACCCCATTTCTTAYGTATTCCTGCTTAATTATTTGCAATGCTAAGACTGTGGATTTTTTTCTGAGATTTTCAGCCCTGGTTGACTTTGAATGTGAAAATACTTTTGGGTAGAAGGAGGTAAAAGCAATTCATGCTCCATGCCTTTAATTCTTCTGTTCAGGATAGAATCTTTAAAACAGCTGTCCTACCTGACAGTCCTTCTATGACACAAAAATAAGTCATTTTGGTGTACCAGTTCTAAAAAATGTGATCCTTAGGTGTTTTAAGTGTTGTAGCAATAGTTAATTTTTTTAAAACTTAACTGTCTTGGTAAAATATAAGTKAAAAATTATGGAGGGCTGTAAAAATTTAGAAGACATGCTGGCTTTCCTCTTCTCTTTCCCTTTGCTGGCATATGTCAATTTAATATGTGCTTCATGCACTTTCTCTTTATGAGCAGCATTTCTGAGGAAAAGGCATTAAGTTTGGCAAATACATACTTTGTAAAATATACATAGCTTAGTAAATGTAGTAGAAAAAGGAAAGCACTAAGTGTAGCTTAAAAATGCAAAATAATATAAGAAATAGTTCTGAATATGCTGGCTGTTATCTGAGTGAACAAGGTGGCTGATCTGTCTGGGTTTTGCCCTTAATTTATATTGCAACACATAATGAATTTTCTGTCATTTAATATGTATTCTAATACTGACAGAAAGTCAAAATGTTAAAAGCAGTATTTTATGCCACAGGCAGGATTAAAGGTATCCTATTGTTGAGGAGCTAAAATCATTAATATTGCAACAGATTTTAACACTACTTCATAAAAGAAACTGCTGATTAAGCTTTTGCTAAAGGTCCTCGGCCCTTGTAGTTTTTATAACACAGCTTTCAGGAGACTCTTCAGAGCAGAGAAACCTTTTTGTTTTCAGGCTCTGTATTGTCTGTTCCGTGCTCCATGACATGGTCCAGCTGTGACAGCTGCTCTCATGAAGGGTTGGGTTAAAATAAGTGAGTTCTCAAATACTAAATTTGGGGATTTGCATCCATGTACACCTAACTGAGGTGTTGTAATTACAGGAGTGCCACTTGGCTCTGACACTAACAAAGCTACCAACAGGACTTGGGTGCATTGGGATGGGCATTGCCAGCAGGTCAGGGCTGACCCTGCCCCTGTGCCCA
>NDFG01000074.1:1644050-1772746 GCA_002167245.1 Sporophila hypoxantha | reverse complement strand
GGGAGAGAGAGGGGCCTCAGCCCTGCCTGGTCCTGTATCTGGCCCTGTGTCTGTCCCTGTGGCTGTCCCTGTGGCTGTCCCTGTGGCTGTCCCTGTGGCTGTCCCTGCCTGGCCCTGTGTCTGTCCCTGTGTCACTGTGATAGTTTATGAAAACCCTTCTGCTAGGATTTTCTCCTGAGAAGCTGAGAAGCCTCAGAAAAGAAATGTAAACAATAACTATCTGATGGCTGTGAAATGCGGTCTGGAAATGGTTTTTTATACCAAACAGGTGCATCTTTGATTGGTTTCATGTGAATTGTTTCTACTTAATGACCAAATGTTCCAGCTGTGTCAAGGCTCTGAGCAGTCACGAGTTTTTATTATTCATTCTTTTCCAGCCTTCTGATGTCTCCTTTCTCTTTCTTTAGTATAGTTTTAGTATATAATTTTCTTTTAATATCAGATAATATCATAATATAATAAATCAGCCTTCTGAGAACTTGGAGTCAATTCTCATCTCTCATGTTGTCCTGAGACCTTCACAACAGCACTGCAACAATTAATAACCACATCCCTGGCTGTCCCTGCCCGTCCCTGTGTCTGTCCCTGTCTGTCCCTGTGTCTGTCCCTGTGTGTCCCTGTGTCTGTCCCTGCCTGTCCCTGTGTTTGTCGCTGTGTCTGTTCCTGTGTCTGTCCCTGTGTCTGTCCCTGTGTGTCCCTGTGTCTGTCCCTGTGTCTGTCCCTGTGTCTGTCCCTGTGTGCAGAGGTCAGAGCAGGCCCAGGCTCTGCTCCAGGCCCAGCCATGGCCCCAGAGCCACGGGCAGGGCCTGAGCCCAGCAATTCCCCTCACAGGAGGCACAACTTCTGCCCTGGGCAGTGCCCAGCCCTGAGCAGAGACCAGAGGGGCTCTGGATCTCCTCCCTGGGACATTCCAAATTTCCACAGTCCTTCTAAACGATTCCCTAAACAATCCCTACATGTTTGAAATGTGCCTTTCAGGAAAACATCCATGCTCCCCATGTTGGGTTCTTCAGAGCCATTCCACTGTGCGAGGGAAATTCCATGCAGAAGAAAATGATCATTCTCATTAGGAAAGGAATTCAGTAAAAAAGACAAGCCCCTGGGCAAACCAGATGCAAAAGTTGTTGGCAACAGGGGAAAAAAAATCTCTGGGTTTCCACTTCCAACAGAGACTTTTCACCAGGAGCTGCAGTCATAGGACAAGGAGTAATGTGACTGACCTAGATCTGTGTGGTACTTAGACATCTGGTTTGCTTAAAATCAGAGTGAAATAGATCTTAACTRCACTCATAGCATTACTGAAGCATCCTGCTTAGAAAAGTATCCTTAAAAAAAAAAAAAAGTAATTAAGCATAATTGTGCCACAACATCAAGATCTAGATAGTTTTCAGTTTTCTAAAGCTTCAAAGTAGTTGTCTTATTTAACTGTACGTAATTTTCAAGCCTTGTAAAATCATTTGAAAAGAAAGGAGAAGACAAACCTTTTTATCTTTAAAGGGGAAAAATCATGAATAATTTCAAGTAAAAAGTCAGTTCTAGGACTCTGGGATCTTGCTAATGCATTGTGAGCAGAAAAAAAAATGGTGAAATTGGATAAATAAATKATTTGTTATAAATTATTTGCAGGGAATGGTGCATCTTCTAGTTACCTGTCTATCTTGCTGTCTTGCATTTATAATGACTTTTTTTCTGCTTTTGTTGCTGCAGGACCTCTTCCTTTTGTGAGGATTTGTTATGGTTTCTCAATCAGGTGAACATAAATAATCTGGAMACATTATGTTCCAATTATAGAATGAGAAACCACATGAAAGACATTTCCCACAAAAATTAATGAGAAGTTAGTAATTTGCTCAATTTACAATAGGAGGAGATTGTAACATGCCTGAAAGCTGCATTTCTGTTGGAATATTCATGAAATGTTCAGKTTCCTCCATTTTTCATTCAGGATGAAATTAAGGAGGTGCAGGTTGAGCTTTTCACATTTATGTTTGGTGGCCAGTCCTGACTATTTCAGCTCAATAGYTGTTGATATTTCTCTGTGAGCTGTTTGTGTTTGTGATTTTGTGTTCGTGGAGCGAAGGTTGGGCTGGAAGGAGAGGCAACACCTCAGTTCAGTTATAACTCTGTGCAGAAAACCATCCCTGTGCTGAGCTTGAGTTCCCAAAATCGATCTGTGGCAAATACAAAGCTTTTACCACTTCCCTACAGGATATTTCATTAGGCCATGGATAAAAGTTCTCCAGGAGTCATCTCATCAACTCCAGCTCAGAGAGAAGTGCAAAATAGCCACAATATACTCCTTAAGAAAGGATGTTTGGTAAAAAAAAAAAAAAAAAAATTTGCAGGAAAAAAAAAGTAGAATGGTTAAAACATTTTTGGTAGAAAAGTTTGATTCTTTTCTGATTGTATTTTTTCAAGAAACTGTCATTAAATGTCTTTACACACCAGAACATTTTAAATACATAATGGATAGAGGCACAGAGAAGAGAGAGGAACATGTGAGCCTATTTCTGAAAMAGTTCCCTTAAATAAGGACAATACCTGAAAATTTCATGAATTCTGACTCGTCTTGGYGTTTTAACACCACAAATGCTATTCAGGAGTGTAATGAATCACCACACAAACACAGGAGCACGGGTCTGGTGGATTTACATGCACTTGGGAGGAAGAGAAAGACACAGCTTTTCGATCAGCCTAATGGCTTGGAAGTAGCTTCAGGAGGAGTGCTGGTAATCACATTTGATGGTCTGAATTGATGGCTGATGGCTTGTAAAGGGCAAAGCACTGGAGTGATTTCAGGGAGCTTTTAATAATGCTTAGCAAATGATCAGGCTGTACAGTCAATCACTTTGCAGATGCCAATATTCTTTCCCCCCCTACCAGTAAGTGGAAAGCATAGGAGGAAAAAAAAATAAACTCAAAAGAAATCACAGAATTGCAGACTGAGTCATGATAATCCCTGTGTCCAGAAGAAAGAGAAACAAAAAGTCAGATTGAAGGAATAGACTTGATCTAGACRAGGAATAATTGCAATTTTTGATTTGAGATTTGAATGCTACTTATGGGTTCTTCTGGGATCCAATTCTGTTTATAATTGCATGATAAATCCTAATTCATGACTAATAATAAGGAAGACACAAACAAAGGAATGTTTCCCACAGAAAAGTGGTGAGGAATTTACTCCAATCTCTGCCTTTTGTCTGGGGGTACAACATTTGCAAGATGTAGGGGTGGATCATATAGCTTGTGGATGTCCATCAGCCCTTAAAAGGATCCACACCCTCTCTCTTCTGTCTCCTGAGATCTGGAAAGAGCTTTTTTCTCTTTTTCTATTCATTGCAAAACTTCCTGGAGTAGCTGAAGAAACAGACCAAACTAGGTCAGTGGCTTCTCCAGAAGATCCAAGGTCAAGAGGAGTTRAAATATTAATGACTTCTGAATGCCTCTGCTTCAGGATGACTTGTAMTACTCCAAAGAAGATTTTTAAAGTTGTTAAGCCCAACAGGATAACAATTAATTGTATGCATTATGACTATTTCATGGCTTGCTTTGCTCTCACAATCTTAGTTTTAACTTCTTAAGTTCCCTGTTGCCAGGAGCAACATAAGAKCGATTTGCAGGTACTTTAAGACCTGGAGGGAATGATTTTGGGAACAGTACTCAGGCTCCCAGCACAAAGGAGCTTTGGGGTTATATACAACAGGTAATAACATTTTCATKTCTAATATTCAGGATTTTCTCAGTGATCAGCAAACTGGAGCATTGTCTTTGAGWGAGGTCTGTTATTCACCCACCTGTAAGCAGTTGTGCCCATTTTCTGTCTTTAAAATCAGCAGGACATGACTGAGCTCTCTGAGTCATTATTGTCCCAAATTTATTTAGAGGATGGACTGCTGGGGCATCACATTAATTCTGTCCAGAACCTTWTAGCATTTAAATCTTTTTTATGATCATCCATTTTGCATATTTTGAAACTTTGTTGTGATGATTCTGAGAGTGAAGGAGTGTCTTCTTCCAGAGGAAGGACCTCCTGTAGATTCTCTGGCTCCACTGTAGATTTGAGGGAAATGATTGTGAGAATGATTGTATTTTTGTGTGAGACAAAACCAACCAATATTGTCCAGGAATCCACTATGAAACTTCAGAATCTCCCATGCTCTTGGTGTTATTGGTTTGTCTGGATAAATATGATATTATTTTACACATGCTTTTTGTCTCTGCAGCTCCAAGAAAACTTGAATAACAAACCTCTGTTTTGTTGCATTTGTATTTTCCTGAGGTTCACACTGATATTTTGGTGATGAGATTYGTTCATTTCTGCTTCATCAGGTGTTCACATGCATTTCCAGCAATGCAGTGACCAAAATCAGGACACCTGTACTAAGAACAGTGACCAGCAGAAATATTGTGGTGGCAGAAATATTTTTTTCAGTGACACCGTGACAAAAAATAACCACGGTATTTAAGGTGTAAATTAGGATAAAACCCGGTGGTTTTCACTGTGTACAGGCCTTCTTTCTTTTGTGGATTGACAAATCCTGAATTTTGCAAAGCATGATGTAAGGGAGGAACAGAGATTCTTATAATTCTCCTTGTAAATAGATTTCACAGTACAATCTTCATGTGAAGATCTTATTTTCAAGAAGTACCAAATAGTTTAATGTTCTGTCTTCAGAGTGCACCACTGYTAACCTACTGCAAATAAATGCAAGAACTCTGCCAAATTAGACATTCCATTTTTCTGGAAGGAAGTGAGCTTCCTCAACCAAGTTCCCAAAAGGTTTTGTCCTTGTGATTCCTTGCACAGAACTGGGGAGAAAAAAAGAGAAGAATCTCACAAGAAAAAAGAAAATTGATCTTTTGCTTCACTCCCAGCTGTGAAACTTTCAGAAACTCAGTTGAAATGGGGGCATAAAAGCGAAAAATAACTGCAGCTTCCATTAGAATTTAGGAAAAGAGTGACCTGGGTCATCAAGTTCAGTTCCATGAACATAAATATATACTCAGAWGAGTTCACAGAACATCTATTCTTAGTCTCCAAAAAACCCCACAAAACTAAAAGCACTCCCTGAGCTTTTCCTCAACTAATCTTGAAACTTGTGCTGTTCARCATCTAAATTCAGAAAAGAAATAAACCAAACCAACACCCAAGAAACTACAACCAAAACAAGCTGCTCAAAATAATATGGCACTAGGAAGGGGAGGGATAAATAAAATGATATCCTATAAATTCCATRGCAGGACAGCTCTCATAAATAAACTTCCAAGTGGCACAAAGAAAAGTAAAAGAGCCCCTAGACCTTGCCAATCTGGTTGGTACCATAAATCTTTATTATTCCCAAATTTGGAGAGGGTTCATAATCCTGAGCATGCAAACAACAGATGCCAATTAAGCACTTTAGGTTTTTCTAAGCCTTTGCACTTARAATGTTGCTGTTTTCTGCCTGGCAGCAAGGGGAAGCTCAGAAGAAAATAGATACACCAAAGAAGAGCCTGGTGGACAAAAATTTCCTAAACTCTACAATTAATGATTGGATCTCGATCATAGTATCAACAAAATATGATAAGTTCCAAGAAATCTCAACAATTTTTTTTTTTGCTTGAATTTAATGTCCAAAGCATCCCAAACTCCCAGGCTGTGTTACACAGTCATGGCAAATTCCATGCCAGGCTCCATCTTGGGACAAGCAGATTTYCCCATGCTCTGTTTGGGACATTCCCCATCTTTCAATCTTCTAATCTCTTCCAATTGTCTAGACTAAGTTTATTAATGGATAACTCAAATCCATTAAATCTCATTCCAGTAATGCTCTTTAAATGGAACAATTCTCCTCTCCCTCCCTGGCATATACACCCAAACATACACATTTTGTTATTCACTGTAATATTTTTTTTGACATGTTTATTGCTACATTTATTTTGGCACACGAAAGAAATCAATTTTTAAATGTCTCTCTAAATTTTTTTTTTTTTTTTTTCATCTGTAAGCACTTATATACCTGATTTTTAGTTCTTGTTGGAGATGTCCTGTGTGAACAAAACCAGCTTGGATTACAGATGAAATCCTAGATGAKCTCTTATCTTATTCAGTGGTGCTACTGCTTCATGTTTTATCTTAGAATCCTATTAGGTTCTTTCATGGCTGTGTCTCAGTGGTAGCTCAGAGATGTCCCACCATCCATTAAAACATCCACAGTCCTTTCTTTCTCCATCCCTCCCAATTGCTGGAATTCTATCTCACTTTTATAAAGTGGTTGCTGTGCAGTTAGATACGTGAGATAATTAGTAAGCTGAATTTCAGACTAATTTTAACCTCTGAGCTAGAAACAGTATTACAGAATGTTTTCCTTCTCAGATTTATGACAGCAGAACAAGGACCAAAAATAAAGGAATGATTTCATCGTTTCAAAATTAAAATTTCCCACATTYGGGGCCAATGTTAGGAATTAATATTCACAGAAAACATCAAGGATGCTTTAGAGAAAGAGAACTAAGCACAAAGCCCTTTTTTTTTTTTTTTTTATTGTGGTTTTGAATATGTTCTTGAAAAGACATCTGTGGCCACTTCACCAAAAAAAAAAAAAGTGAAGTGGACCAGTCTGAAAAAATGAGCAAAATATAGATTTATATTAACATGAAAATGACTTAGGTTGAAAAAAAAATAAGAGAATTTATGCTTTTGTAATTCTGAAAGAATGAAATTGTAGGAAATCATAARTACCTCTGCTAATTTTCTAACATAGATTAGGTCCTAATCCAGACTGAAACCAGGAAGTTCAGAAATTAGGGGAAAGACTGATCTAGATCTAAAATTAACATACATTTGTTTTCCTGATTCCTCTAAATCTCAAGGTTTTTTTTGGAGGTTTGTTCATGTGATGCTGGATTGGGCCRACAGCACCTGTTGACACAATTCTTGTTCAGTCAAAGTGTAGAAATTCCCATWAGAAAGACAAATGTCCTGGGTTGTTTTTGGTGKTTTTGGTTGGGTWTGTTTTGTTTTGGTTTGTTTGTTTGTTTTTCCCCTTTTAAATGTTTTTCTCCTTCTCCATTTTTGCTTGGAATTTACTGGAGAGTTCCTGTATCCACTTTGTAATTTCTGCATGAACTGTGATATTTTTTGTGAATACCCTGTTGCTTGAATTTTCCATCTTCTGCCTATGCTCAGTCAATTCTGTTTTCACTTTCTGATAAGATATGAAGATATGAACTGACCTGATAATTTAAAGGTCTTTTCCCTCATCTTTCAGACAGTTGTTATTTCTCTTYATCTGCTCCTTTTTCATAAATGAAGGTCTTTGTTTCCTTACACCACCATTTTAAAACTGGACTTTCATCTCTTGAATTATTTCTGCAGCTCTTCCTTGTACTTGCCAAATAGTCAATAGAATTTCAGTCAAGTGACATTTAATTTTTTCCTATTTATTTATTTCATTTTGTTTGTTTCTTTGGTGGAAAATGTTTCCATAAGCAGAGCAAAGAGAGCTGCACAGTTATGGAATCTTCAGATCTGCTTTTCTGAACTGAACTGTGAATTGTTTGCCACCTCTCTCTTKCAGGGTTTAGTTCTTCCCCCAGCTTCTTGTGTGTGAATGATTTTTCCTGCAGTTAACTTTAATTCATATATTATACATCTCATCCATAATTTATCATAAAGAGGGACCTTCTATTATTTATCACCCACATGATGGGGACATGCATGTGCACACATGCATATATAGGATATTTTCCTACATAAAAATTAAGATTAATGTATAAATATTTAACAGAGGTTATAGTCTAAGGAAATATTGCTCCAAAAAGTGTTGGAAAATACTTTTTTCAGCAACCCTAATATGTACCACAGTGTACAATCTGGTAAGAAACAGGTGATGCCTCTCCACAGGGTATTAGTTGCTTGAAAGGAAAAAATAAGGTAATTTAAAATTTTAGCATCTTATTAATGTTCTACTTCCATGYATCCTGATTTCTTCTTCGAAACTTAATTTCTTTTAAGAGCCAATGTTGACCTTAAACATAAGTCATATTTTATAGAGACAGGTTTCTTCTTATAATTAAGCACTGGAGACTCTTTCAGTTCTATAGACCATGAGCTGGGATTAGAGCACAGTGCAATGATCAGGACYCCCTGAACAATCAGACTCTTTCATTTAAGTGGTGGCTGTTGCTCAGAAGAYGAGTTATCAAACAAACTTTGAAATACTCACTCCTTGCTCAGTCAGTCTTTCCATAGAGAGTAAAACCCCAGGAGAAATTTTTTCTGAATAAGGAGAGAGAAGCTTGGCTCTCAGAGAAAATACTTTTTATTAATCACAGAGAGATTTTCAGCTTCCCAAGGTGCAGTTTACCATTGTGAGCACAGTTCACTGCAGCAAATACTCCTTCAAAACCCAAAACCAGCATTTAACTACACMTTTGCAGACCTTGGGCAGCTTGACATGGTGGCCTTTCCTTCTYTCTTTCAAAGAACTTTAGCAACCAGAAATTATTGGACACCCATTCTTTCTGTCACCCAGTTGTGGTGAATGAGTTCAGCAAAGATTTATTGTGCCACCTATACTTGAGAGTKGCTGAGAAAGCAGCATCTGAGTTAAAGACAATGCTGAAGTTGTGCATGTTAACATATTATGTCCCTATTAAAAATTATTTTATATTTTTTACTATTTTATAATTATTTTAAAAATATTTTGTTGTTATTTTATAATTAATAATATCTATTAATTTAATAATGAATGCAGATTATGTTTGAGATTGTGTTCACCTCTGACTTGGCTCTGAATGTTCATGTGTYTGCAGTTTCTATTTAAGTGGGAAATGGTCTATGAAAAGTTAGCTAAAAAATATCTCAGAAAAGAAGTGAGAAAGGTGTTGGGGTTTTGATTTTTTTTAGGGTTGGTTTGGTTTTGTGGGKTTTTTTTCTAGGGTTTGGTGGCTGAGTTTTTGGGGTCTTTTAGGTCTTTTTTTGGTTTTGTTTGGGTCTTTTTGTGTTTCGTTTATTTTGTGTGTTTGGGTTTGGTTTTTTTTTTTTTGTGGTAGGAAGAAGTTAATAGGTGAATAGCTGTTACCTTTGCTGATGCCACTTTATTTTTCCCATCCTTTTTTTAAATTATTTTTTTGATGGCTACATCTATGTAATAGAAATCAAAATTACTTTTCATAGAGGCTAGGCAGGCTTGGAGCACAGAKTCCTATTCACCCACGTGAGATCAGGACTCTCCTTCCCCACCTTCCATCTCATGGAGGGCACATCCTGCAGGCTCTGCCACAGAGGAAGAGACAACCAGCAAATAAGGGAGAATAGCAGAGTTTCAGTTTYAATACCTCATTTTGAAAGACTAGGTGAAAGCAAGTCGATGTAACAGGTTGGTCACACAATCAAATCACATCCAAGCATTCACAATTAATTATTCAAGCCTTTCTTTGTGCCCTTGTCAGTTTGAACAGAAGAGCTGTCAGCTGTTGAGTCTCTACTGAAGACCAGCCTTAGATCGTTATTATTGAGCTGCCCCTGACCAGGCTTGGGGCCAGAGCTCCTGTCAGAAAGAAAAAGAAATGAAACACGGAATATTGACTTTTGGATCTTTGGGATATTGCTTATTTATTTATTTATTTCCCCCTCGTCTTCCCTGGTCTTTGCTCTGCTTTGTAGGATGTTCCCTTTGCTCCACAAASAACTAAAAAAAGTCCAGGAGGCTCAATTTACAGGGGCTGCATGTGTGTTCCACCTTTTTAATGGAAATGCTCCAGGGAGGGAGATAGTGTGTCCTGACCACGGACATGGTGTAGAATGCAAATCCTCAGGTCACTGATACAGACCCTTGGGGCTCTGCCTAAGAGGATTGGAGTGAAGAAAAAAAATTGGCTTTCTCCCAGGAGATAAAGACTGTGAACTATGAAAGCAATAATGTTGACCCAAATAACAGTTGCTCGAGAGATTGAACCAATGCAGAATTTGCTTAGAATAAATGCCATACAGCTGTCAGATTTTGCCACGTTAATTTTCTTTTTTTTTTAAGATTCATTTATGGCTGTTCACATCCCTAAGCTATGGACTGCATAAAAGAGTATACCCAGATTAAAGCTGGGTATCAGGAAAAGAGAAGAAAAGTAGTTTTAGTTCAGAGCTTTTTCTTCATTACTTTTCCACTGCCCAGTTTTGAAAAATAGGGATAATTATTTTTAAATGTTCTTATCTAAGTGACACCAGCATTTTTTGRATGCTCATGTAAAATGTCAAAACTRTGCCGTGTTTTCTCAGGAGAAAGAAGTACATCGAAGCAAATTGGGTGAATATCCTTACTTTAGATTAATTTGTGCAAAAAAGGAGGGCTTACAGACCTCATGCATTGGAAGCAACACACAGAGAGTCACATCTCTTTCTGGGGAGCTGAAAAGAATAAATAAGGAGAAATGACTGCTRTACATAATTTAAAATCCCTTTGAGCCCATGGTCCCATGCTTAAACAAGAGACATAGGTTTGGTTCACAGGTTTCATAGTGATCCTCTCCTTTAAGGTGTATTTTACATCCTTGTGGTAGTCATGGAATGGTTTGGGTTGGAAGGGATCTGAAAGATCATCTCAATCCACCCCTGCCATGGCAGGGACACCTTCGACTGTCCCAGGCTGCTCCAAGACCTGTCCAGCCTGGCCTTGGACACTTCCAGGGATCCAGGGGCAGCCACAGCTGCTCTGGGCACCCTGTGCCAGGGCCTCACCACCCTCACAGGGAACAATTTCTTCCTTATATCAAGCTTAAATTTCCCCTCTTTCAGTTTGAGCCCATTCCTCCTTATCCTACCACTCCAGTTSCTGATGAATTGTTCCTCTCCAGGTTTCTTGTAGCCCCTTCAGACACTGAAACCTTCTCTTCTCCAGGCTGAACAGCCCCAAATTTCCCATCCTCTCTCCACAGGGAAGGTGCCCCAGTCCCCTTATCAACCTCATCGCCTCTTCTGGACTTGGTCCAACAGTTCCACATCCTTCTGATGTTGGGACATCCAAACTGGGCACAGCGCTCCAGGTGGGATCTCATGAGAGCAAAGAGSAGAATCCCCTCCCTGGACCTCACAGAGCTTGGGATGATCCTGGTGGTGATTCCATGCACAGTTTTGGATGATGTTCTCCATCTCCAGCAGTGCCAGAGGATGTGGATGTGTCTGATTCTTGCTGGAAATGCCACTCTGAAATTCTGGGGTGGCTGGAGTGGGCTGGACAGGTGGGGGCTTTTCTGTCAGGTCAGTCCTGTTTAGGGAACTTCATGCTGCTCGCAGCTTCTGGGATTGCAAGAAATGTCAATGATATGGATCTTCCCATGGAAATGKCATTAACGTGGTCAAGGCCATCTGTGCTAATGTCATGTGGTGCTGGCAAGGTCACTCTGTGACTCCACACGTTCTTTAGTGACCTGTGGGGAGAAAGGGAGAAAAGAGAGAAAGCGTCTGAGGGGGAGAGGAAAGAGAGAAAGGGAAGAGAAAATGAGAAAGAGAGAGAGAGGGAGAATAGAGAGAGAAAAGAAGAGAGAAAGAAAGAAAATGAAAGAAAGAAGAAAGAAGAAAGAAAGAAAAAGAAAAGAAAGAAAGAAAGAAGAAAAGAAAGACAAGAAAGAAAGAAAGAAAGAAAAGAAGGAAAAGAAAGGGAGAGAAAGAAGAGAGAGGAGAAGAAGAGAGAAGAGAGAAAGAAAGAAAGAAAGAAGAAAAGAAAGAAAGAAAAAGGAAAAAGAAAGAAGAAGAAAAGAAAGAAAGAAAAGAAAGAAAAGAAAGAAAGAAAGAAAAGAAAGAAAGAAAGAAAGAAAGAAAGAAAAAAAGAAAGAAAAGAAAGAAAGAAAGAAAGAAAAAAGAAAAGAAAGAAAGAAAGAAAGAGAAAGAAAGAAAGAAAGAAGAAAGAAAGAAAGAAAAGAAAGAAAGAAAGAAGAAAGAAAGAAAGAAAAAGAAGAAAGAAAGAAAGAAAGCAGAAAAAATGCTTTTGTATGACTTTATCCCTAAAGGTCCCATATGCAGAATATGAGTTTGCCCTGAAACACCTCTGTTTCCTTAACATTCATCATTTAAAAGACAGAACAGAACATATTATAGACTCTAGCTGCCTAACAAATGCTGAAATGCAACCCTAAAACAAATCTAAGTGTAAACAAAATAGATGTTTTAAATCATTTGTAGAGCTAATTGCATCTGTAAGTACAGGGAAAGCTCAGGAAAAGTGAAAAAATGTTCAACACAGCTTGCCTGAAACATTAATCTGGCCAAAGGCTGTATTTTAAAACGAATTTATTCTGAGGTCTTCACAGAAAATGAACACTGGTGCCAACAAAACATGTCCAGCCCACTGGTGAACGCTCTGACAGTGGAAAGAGAACAACAATAATCACATTTATCTCATTCAGAGAGATGTACACAGTCAAACTGTGCCCTTCTTGTGCATCTCCATAAAGGATTGAATCAAATCTGGCAGGTTTTCAGGCACAGGATGTGAAACAAGGGGTAAGAAAGGATGTTAGGGTGCTCAAAACCCAGAACTGGGATTCCCAAATCTGCCACAAACTCACAGGATAAAGTTAGGCAAATCAATTTGCTTCACTGTGCCTCAATTTCCCAATCAAACAGAAACTGGCAAATGATAAAAATTATCTTTGGGATGTATTTGAGCATATTTGCATAACAATCCTGATATTTGGACAGGCTTCCAAGTCATGATTCTCTGAGCAGTTCAGAGAAAGAAATAAAAAMCCTCAAAATACATTTATTTGAAAGGACTGATGCTTGTTGTGCTTATAATGATATTTTCTTTGTGCTTCCAGTCTAAAGAAAGTAATAGTACAGAATCACAGTAATCTTTRTGAGATGGTAGGGAATTACACATCCTTCTGAGTTTTACCTCACATAGATCTTTGAAATGAAGTTGGATTGAAATATCCCATAATCATGAGTTGATGCTCAGCATAAATCACACTGTGAATTTACTCCTTGCTGAAAAGTTATATTTACTGAAGCCTTTTCATTGTTATAAARTTAGTTTGACAAAGATGTCAGCAAACAGAAAATAAATAGTGTGAGAACCACATCTATTCACACTGCTATAATATGACTCTTGTTCAAAGTGTTTCTGTTTATTTAGAGAAGTTGCAAGAATTATAAAACTTTGTAACCTATAAAAAGTGAGGTCTGCTAAATCCCCATATGCTGATGGAATTCAGTCTGCAAACAGATTCTCAGGAATTGCTTGCAGTTATTTCCATTTTAATTCAGTGTGGGTTGTTTTTTTCCTCCAGAAATATTGGTAATACATGTGATTTATGCAATACTTAAATGCTGTTTTTCTAATATTCCTTTATGGAATAATTTCATTGGATTAAGGATGGCATGAGTTTTATTTATTTATTTATTTRTTTGTTTGTTTTTTATTTATTTATTTATTTTAAGGTATAGAAAAGTCTTTACATACATCTACTCTTACTATTGTTATTTTTTCCGTTTAAAACACTTCTTCATCAGTTGTTCTGAAGCAACACCAAGTACAAGAAGTTTTGTATGTTTCCATAATCAGGGAAATGTGTATTGAATCATTAAATGTGGCAATAGCTCATCAGGAGACATTTTTTTAAAAGAATGGTAGGTGTGTGAGTGGTAATGAGAGCTGAATAATTAAATACACAAAATGCACAACATGGAGCTCAGTATCTGTGTGAAGGGTAAAGAAGAGACAAAAGTAGGGTCCCATCTTCTAACATAGCCGGTTATGGKGAAAATAAAAATTAGTTTGTATGAGAAAAGTAGAGGAAAAATTGTTATAGTGRGGGGAAACTGTAAAAAATATTTAATTTTTATAGAGCTGTTGAAAAGCAACCCYATAGGCTTAACACTGTTGTATTGTTCAAAAAGATAGAAATGTACATCATTAGCAGCTTTTTTCTTTCATTTTAAAAATTACTCACTGAACATTGACTTCTTTTCCCAGTAGATTGGTCAAAAGTCTCCAGGAGAAATTATTTATTTTATCTCTAATTCCTAGTGGAGCTGCTTCCTCCCACAGTGAATATTCTGAATATTTTAAACCAAACATAGGTTTACTTTTTCCAATTGAGTGAGGAAGATATTAATTCCTTCCCATGTCATTGCCATAAAACCAAATTATCCTGTTCCACTTTCCCTCCTTTTGCAYTCTCAAAATAAAAATACTACACTAGAATGTACCTCATGAGGCTTTGTCTGCTAYTGCACAGATTTAAATAAAAACTCTGACTGGTGTCTTGGGAAGCTTTGAATAGATCTTTTCATGGAAGGGAGTGGGTGCTATGATAAATTTCTCATAAAACTGTTCCTTCAGGTTGAGATGCTCCATTACCTTCACAGTTACCTGCAGAATAACTGTGGTTAAACATGTGGGGCCAGGGAGCTGCAGCTGCTGTAATTACTGTGGGATAAYATTGGCTGTCTGCACTCAGTAAAAATAATTCTGCTGCTGTTGGAATTCTGTGTCTGCAGGGCTGTGCCTTATTCTGATCATATTGTCCATAACAGTTTATATTCTGGAAATACAATCACTTCAAAGCTCCAAAACTATTAAGGTGCACATTTGATGGTGGTGACATAAAGCAGCTGCTGTTCAGGCCAGAGGAGATGGAGGTTTTCTCTTTAATTAATGAGTTTGTGTTTAAATTTACATGCAGATAGGAGGGGAGATGGCTTATGGTCCTTGATGATATAAAGAGCAGAGAATAAGTTTATTTGTGCTAAGCCACTGGTCAGCTCCAGGCTATTTATTTATGTGGGATGCACCAGTAAAAGCCTGAGGAAAAAGATTTTAATCCTCCAGACAGCTCCATATATCATGGGCAAAGTTGAATCCTCTTTAATCAGAGCCCCTAAAACTAGCTGGTGATTTAAAATTATCTGCTTGCTTGCCAGCTGAAATGAGGAAAGCAGCTTCTACAGCAATGTATGCAAGGACTCAAATAATCTAAAACTCAGGCATTRAAGATTATGGCAGTTTTATTCAATATCCTGGAGGATGACAGTTAACAACAGCTGTAGCTGCTCATGCCTAATAAATTCATCAAAGATTAAGAGGGGGAACAATTAAATAAAAACATTGTGTGATCAGTCAGGTCTATACTATTAAATCTATACTATTAAATCATAAAAGAGTAGCATTAACAACACCCAGTCTGTGTACACAAAAGCACAGCTCCTGCATCTATTTAGGCCTTATTTGAAAAAAAAAAAAAAAACAAAAACAAACCAACACAAAATCAAAACAAACAGGTTTATTCCTCCTTTATAAAACTTGAAGATTGCTTATGTAACATAAGTAGAATTGGTGTGGACAGTTGGCATGAAATACATTTTTGCAGTCTCAGAAACACAGACAGGGCAACAAAATATGTTTTGATTTGGGTAATTTACAGTCTCYYTTTCAAAAGGGCCAAACTAATTYAGAAAATCATAGCACTGCACATGTWAKGGAATAATGTCTTCCCTTATACTGAGATTACAGAAGCACAAATAAACTCAGGGTACTGTTGGATTTAGAGCAGCTAAAACCCGGAATGCAGCTGCCTCCAGAATTCAGGACCTGATTTTGGAACACTGGGCTCAGGCCTCACCCTGTCTCARTGAGAAACCAACAGGGAACAACTCTTGTCCCTATTTAAAGCTGCAATTGACTCAGCAGACAATCTCAGCTCAATTTACAAATCCCAAAGTGCAACTTTATTTTGTTCAGTCCCCAATTCCATTCCTTTCCTTTCCTTTCCTTTCCTTTCCTTTCCTTTCCTTTCCTTTCCTTTCCTTTCCTTTCCTTTCCTTTCCTTTCCTTTCCTTTCCTTTCCTGCCCTTTTTCTTCCCTTCTTTCCTTTCCTTTCCTTTCCTTTTCCTTTCCTTTCCTTTTTCCTTTCCTTTCCTTCCTTTCCTTTCCTTTCCTTTCCTTTCCTTTCCTTTCCTTTCCTTTCCTTTCCTTTCCTTTTCCTTTTCCTTTCCTTTCCTTTTCCTTTCCTTTCCTTTCCTTTCCTTTCCTTTTTCCTTGTTCCTTTCCTTTCCTTCTTCCTTTCCTTTCCTTTCCTTTCCTTTCCTTTCCTTTCCTTTCCCTTTCCTTTCCTTTCCTTTCCTTCCTTTCCTTTCCTTTCCTTTCCTTTCCTTTCCTTTTCCTTTCCTTTCCTTTCCTTTCCTTTCCTTTCCTTTCCTTTCCTTTCCTTTCTCCTTTCCTTTTTCCTTTTTCCTTTCCTTTTCCTTTCCTTTCCTTTCCTTTCCTTTCCTTTCCTTCCTTTCCTTCCTTTCCTTTCCTTTCCTTTCCTTTCCTTCCTTTCCTTTTCCTTTCCTTTCCTTTCCTTTTCCTTTCCTTTCCTTTCCTTTCCTTTCCTTTCCTTTCCTTTCCTTTCCTTTCCTTTCCTTTCCTTTTCCTTTCCTTTCCTTTCCTTTCCTTTCCTTTCCTTTCCTTTCCTTTCCTTTCCTTTCCTTTCCTTTCCTTCCTTTCCTTTCCTTTCCTTTCCTTTCCTTTCCTTTCCTTTCCTTTCTCTTTTTCCTTTCCTTTCCTTTTCCTTTCCTTTCTTTCAGTAGTGTTCACCCTATGGTTCTATAGGCCAAAGAAACAGTCAGATTTTGTTGTCTCAGGTAGAAAATAATAGTGTAAAACATCAAGTGAAAGCTGGAGAACTACACCTATAGCAATATCCCCATTTTATGAAACGCCCAGAACATTTTGGAATGGAGCAGACACCACGGCATCTAWATTTGTCCAGATCTATTTTGATTTAAAATATGCAGAAGGACATTGCTGATCCATGATATTCCTTACAAATAGTGATGCCAAAATTACAGCAATTTTGTTTTTACTATTTTCCTCTCTAAACTTTGAAGAATCAAGTGGAAAACATTCCATGACTTTGGTGGCATTTTAGAGCCACGGAGATGTGGCTGTGCTGGGCCTCCCACATTTTGAGCAGCTCTGAATTGCACTGACTGAGAGGCAGAGTGACTGATAAGGAACAGATTGATTTACAATAAACCCTGATTCACCCTGAACTGCCACCAAAGCAGGTGCTTCTACCCCTAACTGAGGTAGAGGAGGTGAGGGAGGGTAAACAATGATGATATCAGAAATAATGTCTTAGTTTTGAGCTGTCACTTCTGCACAAATTTTGCCAAGCTGTGATTCCATCTCTGTTAGAGCTGGATCCACACCAGGTCATAGGACTGGAAATATTTATAAATGTCCTCAGCTCCATGCAGAGAGATTTGCACAGAGATAATCTCAGTTACTCTTTATTGAAGTCTAAACAGATTATGTGTCTAAATAAAATAGAAAACWTCTCATGTAAGGCTGCTGGCTTGCTTTATAAATTCTCAAATTTAATTCTGGGGGATGGAAAAAGCCTATAACAAAAGAAACAAAACAGAAGGGAAAGGGAAAACCAACTGCTTTGGAACTGAAGGAAACTGCAGACCTGCAAGCTTGGCTTTAYGATAAGACACATTTCTGTGAGCTTTGAGGAGCCTGGAATTATAGACTAAATATCACAGCAGCCCCCCTCACCTTGGATAACACTTCCCATGGATTTTATGGCTTTTTCTTTCTTTGTGTCAGGAAAAAATGGGAATATCAAACACCTTAATTCCTCATGAGCAACATCATATATGGTGGCACTTCAGAAGCTTTGCCACTGCTTTTTTCTGCCAGGAAATGAGTCATGATGGCCTCTCAAGGTATCCCATGAAGGCTGAGTACATTGAGTGGGTGATACTTGGAGAAGTGAAATCCTGACCTTTCTCTCCACATCTCCTTTCCTCATCTAATCTTTGGCCTGGGTATCAAAAGCCTTCCCAGGAAAATGACTGCAGGGCAGAGTTTAAGCAGGTTCTAGCCCAGTTCCCATGCCCTGAGCAGCAGCCTGGTTTGTTTGAGGATGTTGTAGCAATGCCAAAAATCTGAGTTAGAGGTTTCTGTCCCCTTTGGCTCTGTGGGGAGCTCTCTCCCCTTCCATGCACAGGTCACACTGGAAACTTGCTTAGCAGAAGCAATTCTATCCAGGGGAGGTGACAAGTACCACTGGCAAGAGTCTTTTTGTTCTGTATTACCATTTGGCACAGGATTAGAACAGCCATCTGTTCTCTTAATTTCGATCAACCCAATTTAGGCTGCAATAACACAACGCYGTTAGATGTGTTTCCAACAAAGGAAAAATCAAATATGGTTTTTTAAATCATCTTGGGGGTAACATTGCCCCTGTTTAAAGACTACCAGCATGCTGGGGGAAAAGGGCATGATAAGAGAATAATTAACATTGTGATTTTAAAATATTCTCATTTTCATACAAGAATACGATGTGCTAATTCGACAGGAAAATGTTCACATTTTCTTATGAATTATACATGAGAACAATCTCACATAGGAARCCTAAACAGAATTTTATTTTAATCCCTAATATTATGCAGTCTAATGGAAAACATTAAAACCTTACATAAAAGCAATTTCATAATTGTTAATGTGACCTCTTCTCACTTAGAGAAACGAGCACATGATTTGCTAACAGTGTTCAACTTTAAGGAAGTCAGTAGGTTATTTAGGGCACTGGACAGCAGACAGTAAGATCAGGGGTGTGTTTCAAAAATTTTGTGAGTTTTGGGGCCCTTGGTCAAGCCTAGGTATGACCCATTATCCTTCACCTCTTCCCTTTTTTAGTGTTCTTTAGGACAGTGAGATCCATCTCTTTGGAATTCTCTCTTYATCTCCAAACCAAGTGGTTTGGTAATATCTCAGATGAAGACATGAATTTAGAGTTTCTATCAGGGAATGAAATTTTGTTAAGAAAAGCTGTTGGCAAAATATGCCAACTGTTAAAATATTGGTGTAATGGCAAAAGATGGCACAGCTTGGTTGTGTTAAAGAGGTTTGATTTGAACACTGAGGTTTTCATACCGATAATTACAGTTTTAGGACAGTCAGGTGAGAGGTCACATCTACAGAAGGAGGGAAATCCCCAAATCCATGACTCTGAAAAGGAGATCACAGTTTTCCATAATAGGTTCAATTACTGGATGGGTACATGAAAAAAAAATTGTACAGAGGAAAATGGTGATATTTTGTATTCACTATGACCAGAACCAGAAATTTCAGAACTGATTTTATGTGCATGATGCAAGCTTAAAAAGGAACTTTAAAAAGTTGTTAAGGTGTTGAGYGAAAAACTACAGGAATATTTCAAGATATGAATAATTCACAGTAAATTATTTAGGAAGTTCAATCTGTATAACTAATTAAGGAGAAAGATGGTATAAGAGGTAATTTCCTCATGTTCTGTAAGGACTTAAATGGGCAGAAGATTTCTGGCCGTGGAGGAAATCTTTAATGAAGGCACAGTAAGAGCCAATAACAGGGGCAAAGGCAGGTGGACCCAAACAATACACTAATTTTCAAAAGTAAGAATGATTGGAAGAATTTACCCAGGGCTGTCACATGCTCTCCACTTACAAGAAATCTTTAATCATGACTAATGTCTTTTTAAAAAAGCTATAGTGTAACTTCCAGATATGGAYTTGGGCAGGGGTTAATGGCAAAAGGATGGAAGGTGAAAATAAATTACTCTAATGGTTTTTCTAGTCCTTGGATCTATATATTTTCAGTCTCACCATGAGGCAAATTATGTATTATGTTGGATGCTGGGGAAGGAGTTATGGGTTCCATTCCCTGGTTTTCCAGTGACTTGTATGAACTGTATGAATCCATGTGTCTCAGAGAGCTCCTCTGTAAAGAAKTTAAATTTTCATAAAATCATAGAATGCTTTGGCTTGGAAGGGACCTTAAAGGACATGTGATTCAAATCCCCTGCCATGGGCAGGGACAYTTCCCACTAGGCCAGGTTGCTCAGAGCCCCATCCAGCCTGGCCTTGGGTTTAAATTCTATTTTTAAACAAGTTTAAATGCTATTTTAAATGGTAATATATTACTATGATTGCCCACACTACCAAGGCAAGAGATAGTGAGGGTTCCTGGAAGCCTTTGAAGTCTTTGAATSAGACACATATTCCAGATATTGCACCAGGTTTTCAAAGGCATCAAGCATTGAAAGCCAAAAAGAGATTTCAACATCTCTGTAAATCAGATGCTGAAATTATTATAATCAAGTATTCAAGGAATTAATACAAATACTGCTGAGGAGGAATAATAAATGGGAATTATGAGCTATATTTTGACAGTGGTTTTTTTAATTGTTGTGAAGGARGCTTCTCTGTCTTCCTCTCTTGAAGCCTGCTAGCAGCCAAACAAACAAAAAGCTTCAGTTGATCTGAAAGGATTTTTCACTTTAGAAAAATCTTGATTTGGCATATTAAGCAGGTGAGTCAAAAAAATTCGACTTCATTAGAGCAAAGCAGGAGCGATTAAATTAAATGTGCCTGGAGAAGAAAGCCCTGCCCTGGATCAACAGGGCAGTGGGAGCTTGCCTGTCCCATCCTGGTGCTTTYCTAAACACTTTTTGAAGTACAGAAGGCAGAGCACTCAACACTTCAGCTTTGTCACAGCTGACAGCCTGTCGGGTTTAATGAAAATGCTCTCAGTTCAGAAGATGACAGAAATTACATGCATTTCCCCTTTTATTTCTCTGTCATCTTTTTCTGTCTCGCATTTCTGCAGGAGAAGGAGGGGTTGGTTATTAAAAGCATTACATAAGTATGCAAAATATGTTAAGAAGAAAAGAGGAAAAGGAAAATCTTTAGCCCTGCAATTATACACAATGTCTGTTGGTGGGAAATGTGGGATAACATCTGATGTGTGGCAATAACTATTTACTTTTAGCTATCTTTGAAGAGGGTGAGGGAAAAATCTCTAGATAATGCTTTAAGTGAAGGTTTTATTGTACAATTGCCTGAATAATTTCCAACAAGAAGATGATCTAAGCAGTGTTAGATAGCTTGAGTGKGTTCATAACTTCTCCAGAAAATACAGCAAGATAACACTGAGCAATTTCTTGCCTCTGCAAAGCATTTACATTCCTCTTTTATTAAGTGGCAGGCTTTTAATAAGTGTGTCTGCTCTCACAGAGSCAAAAGTGTAACTGCATCTGAGGAAACTCACTGCCAGGACTGAGCAGGGAAGGCTTCACCTGCAAGTATCACTCAGTACCACAAGATCTGGAAATAGCCCACAAATCCTTTAAATTCATCACCCAGCCACTCCATGTCCTCATCCACAATCCACACCCCAGCTGTGATTCCAGAACAGGGTTTAAAGGGAAGCTCTGAATTTGATCTTCTCGCTTAATTTATGTGGCAGCTTTTTTCATGCTTATCCTGAGAAGAGAGACAAATTTGATTGCTAGCAATGCCCTGTGTAGGCTATCTCTCAAAACTGTGCAGAGCATCTGAAAATAGTGACAACTGTGGAAGAGCACAGAGGAAGGGATTTATTTTTAAACTTTGGCCCCATTTGTGTGATCTTAAACTTGTGCATTCTAGTAGTGTCCAAAGGTRTGAAATGGGATAATGGAGAAATGGAATTATGAAGTGAAAAGGAATTATATTTATTTAGCAAAGGTGAAAATGGACCCCAGAAAGAGAAAGCTACAGGATGCCTTCCCATGCATGAGGGGCACATTTCTGCCTCTCACTGTTTGGGCTCCACTCACTTGACACAAATGCACAGCAGGTGCAGACTTACTGGAGAGACCAAAACAATCCCAACCATCCCATTAACACCTTTTAATCTGTTCCTGGGCCTGTGGTGTGTTTGCAGCCTCTCCATTGCCATCCACCCTGGCACAGTTTGGTACCAGAGTCACATCCCAGCTGGAAAACCCTGCTGTGAGCCTTGCCTGGGCTGCAGAGGATGTGTGTGCACAGAGCAGGCAGGGCTGGGGCATTGCTGAGGGCACAGGGCTGGACCCCTGTGCTGTCTGGGTGCAGAGCTGGTGGATGCTCACACAGCTGGAAACAAAAGCAAGGCAGGGCTGTCTTTGCTGCATCCCCCAAGCCAAGCCTTTCAATGGGATTCCCATCTATCTCCTCAAGCTGTCATTTTGTGCTGCCCACAGAGCACAAGGGAGACAACTGTGCCTCAATTACCTGTAGTTCTTAAAACATATTCCCTGGAAAAGGTGAATTTGCTTTATGAATATTTCAGGAGTGCAGAAACTGCTTGTGAACCAAAGTCTGACATCTCGTGGTTTTCAAATCAAAATTCTAAATATCCCCCTAACCTAAATTTAGGGGTAAAGGCAAACCTTGTTAAAGGGTACAGATGTTGAGTAGCACTATTCAATAAGAAGTTAGGGAGGCCAAAATGGTTTTGAGTAATGTATACACTCAGACAGTGTTCTGAGTAATTGGGAATGTGAAAGGAAAAGGAAGAAACCCTCAGCACAGGGCAGAACATTAGATCAAGTAGTTACAGCATCTCATTGGTTGAATTTATTGCTACTACCTGACTGTATCATTTCATCCAAACTTTACAACTAGAATATTAAAATGTAAGATGTAAGACAGCTTTGCTTTTTTTCATGTAAGCTTTTCAATGCCACGTTTCAGACATCTGGCTGTGAAACTGAAATATTACCYATTCAGGTGATTTTACTACTGCACTCCACAATATCTTTGTTCCTAAGTCTTCTCTATGCAAGCAATTTAAGTTTTCAGAGGCATATGAAGTCAGTATGGCTCCTGTAAAAGAAAGACCCTCTCTAGCCTGTAAATCTGTAAATCCACCTGGGCTGGAGTACAGCGTTGCTCATGGCTGAGGAGAGAGCACTTCCCATCCAGTTCTCCCTCCTCCTTTGCACTTTCCCTTGCTCAGATCTTCTTCATCAGCAAAAGAGCTCAACACCTTTTATGCCTCAATTATGGTGATTTATACAGAATCCCAGGATCCCTGAGGTTGGCAAAGCCCTCCCAGCCCATGGAGTGCCAGCTGTGCCCAGAGCACTCAGTGCCACCTCCAGGGCACACCTCCAGGGATGGGCACTGCAAAGCTCCCTGGGCAGCCCCTGCCAAGGCCTGAGCTCCCTTTCCAGGGGCAAATTCCTGCTGCTGTCCCAGCTGAGCCTGCCCTGGCACAGCTTGAAGTTATTTCCTCTCCTCCTGTCCCTGTGCCCTGGGAGCAGAGCCTTACTCCATCCCCTCCTGTCAGGGAGATTTAGAGAGAAATAACATCACCCCTGAGCCTCCTTTKCTCCACACTAAACAACCCCACAACTTATTTAACCCTGATGTTGTTATTTAATAATTCTGGATACTTCCAAGGATGGGAGAGATGGGCTGGTGTTGTTTTATTCAATGTTCTCTGCTCTGAGGGTCAGACTGGTGACATGAAATGGTTATTTTTT
Organism: Sporophila hypoxantha; assembly: GCA_002167245.1. Classification (NCBI taxonomy): domain Eukaryota; kingdom Metazoa; phylum Chordata; class Aves; order Passeriformes; family Thraupidae; genus Sporophila; species Sporophila hypoxantha. The sequence goes on along the minus strand of NDFG01000074.1, from coordinate 1,749,442 downwards.
TTTCCAATTTCTTTTCTATTATGGTTTAAAGGATATCACCCTCTGTAATGAAACCATTTCCTTTCTATCTTCTCTCTGTTGGATTGCTTTCCCACTGATGCATCTGTGAGCAAGCATCCTGACTACACTTAATTATTAAAAAGTCATTGTTCAAACAGAGCGCTGAAGAAAAGGAATTCTTTCATCCTGCATATTACTGGACATTAGTTCATAAYGGGTCTCAGCCTTGTGTATTTCTCCCCTAATTCTGGAGCCTGATATATTTTATAATACCTAGGTACAGGTACATATACTGTAAGAGCTACCAGCTACAGAGAAATTTAGCAGACATGAAAAGGAAAAGATATTCACATTTTTGGAAAAGCACACACCGCTTAGGTTACAGTATTTTTAAGTGGACATATTAACCAGGTGAGGCTTAAGTTTTTCAATGCATTCTAAACAAGTTATTTCAATTTATTGCATTATGGAAAGTGCATTAGAGCAAACATGTATTGTGTTGATTTTAGGSGAGTTTGTGTTCTTGCTTTTWAAKTGGGCACTCACAGAACAGAGACAGTTCTGTGAGTGCCAAATGATAAAAACTGCTCATGTGACCATATAAACTGTGGTATTTTCCACATAGTCTACAGCTAATAACTTTAAAAAATAATATTTGAAGAAAATTTACCCTGTAATACTTTTATTTTGAGAGAACAGTGGTAGAAACTCTGACCTTGAACATRTCAGACTTGTTTGGTTTTGGAGCTTGTGGCTTTGCTGGGCAGGGTGGGATGGGACTGGAGCTGTTTAACTTGCAGGCATTGCAGGTGGGAGCAGCATCCCTGCCTCTCTAACCCCTACAGCTCTGCTGCTGAATTGCATCAGATCATCCTACAACACTGGACTGAACTGGGCTAATGCACTGGTTCTTTAGCCTTTATTTTACTGCAGATGCTCCTTGTATGTTTGTTAATACTCATACAGACCATGGCGCATTTCTCTCCTTCATTCTTCACATTTTTCTTAAAGATCTCTCTGTTTCTGCACATGAAGTAGAAATAAAATACACATTAATTGATACCTTTTATGTATTTACAGTGAGCATTTGGTGAGCTTGGAATTGGCAGCTCTAAACMCAGCAACAACAAAATCTTCAGGCCCTGTGTCYTCCATCCTTCAGTGTRAGAGTAACAACCTRCAGATATTTTAAACCCTGCAAATTSTTGTGTCTTTCAGGACCTAGATTTCTCATCACATCCACGGGAGCCTTGTATATTTTAGATGTACAAAACGAAGATGGACTGTACAACTACCGCTGCATCACCAGGCACAGATACACGGGAGAAACGCGACAGAGCAACAGCGCCAGACTTTTTGTATCAGGTGCTCCTTTTCTGCATCTTCCTACATGAAATGAAATGAAATGCTGCCTGTGTCTCTCTCTAGTGTGCCCAGCTGGCAAGGCATGTTCTTGTGTGGTTTCTGTCAAATGGAAGCTGGGGAGCTGCTGTAAAATGAGATGGGTCATTTAAAAGCCCTTAATTTTTTTTTTAATATGTTTTTCACATCTTAGTGGCTATTTCCTGAAGGCCCCTAGGGTGTATCTGCATTCAGCATGGTGATTTTTAGCAGGTTTGGAGTACTTTATACAGGGACTGTGGATGGGATTTATCCCTTGTTGTTATAGGATACACAGTTTTTTTTAAGGTAAAAAAGAGAATTTTTAATTTCTGACTCCAACATTTATAGATTTCTAAAAGTGACAGTGGATTGGAGAGTGACAGTGCCACCTCTCCAATGACACTGGACAAACTAACAGTCTATCAAATTTTTCTTTTTCTATAAAAGAAAGAATGTAAAACAATAAGTTAATTAAATAAACTGTGAGAAAGTTTGTTATCAGAATGTAAACGTGTGAGAAAGTACGTTATCAGAAGAATCAGAAAGTTTAAAAAAAAGTTAAAAAACAAAGTAACAATCCCTCCTAAACTAGACTTGTGCAGGGGAACTTAATCACCTTRACCTCACTGTTTTACAAAAGAAGAGGAACACTTCTGGGGGTAATGTACCTGCCCTGCTTTGGGGTGATCTGAACTGCCCCATGGTGCCTGTTCCTCTCTGTTGACCTCAGCAGGAGTTCAGGACATTGCACTCAGCTGTAAATATTTCCACCTCAGGATTCTCATGTTATCTGAGGTGTATTTCAGCCTTCCTTTTCATTCATCCTAGTCCTAACTATACTAAAGTAAGCAAATATAAAAGTAGCTATGATCCTATAAGGGGTTTAAACAAAGAAAGAGAAAAAAGTAATAAAGATCTTATACCTCTCAAAAAAAAAATTACTTCAGAGATAAATAATGAAAACCTTTACCTTTAAGCAACTCATCTTTAAAACAATACCCTATAAGTTAACATAACCCATAAACATAACTATAAGAAAAGCTTATAAAAAATAAGAGAGATTTCACAATTACAAATTTCCCCAGGTGACTGCTATTCATAAAATTTTAAACCACAAAAAACTATTTACTTATAAAAAAGTCTTTATAATATTAGTAAAAAAAAAATTCTCTCCCTAAGTAAACTAAAAAAAGACTATTCTAAAAGTAGTAAACTGACTAAAATCTTAAATTTTATTTTTTTACATTATCATGAAGAAAGAAAAAGTCATAAGAAGAAAAGAAGTGTCCTAAAAGTTTTATTCTAATTCKTATTACTCTTYCTTTTAATTATTACTAATAAATTTTTCTTTATWCCCTTTAAAAATTTTAAACCTACTTCACCTTTCTCCTAATCCTACATYACAAAAAAATTTWAAAAGACATTCTAAKAAGTACAMTAGTAATTATCMAAAAAATCTTAAATTGAWGARCCAAAACCACGACACCTGGGGAAAATAGTATGTTCCCCTGCTTCCAGGAGGGATCTCCAGCCAGAAGGAGAAGGTGACCTGTGCCAGTGCACCAGGGTRCTGCAGACAGACAGGAGTCCCAGGGCAATTTGTGCAGCAGGTGGGAAAACAAGAAGGTGGAATGGGCTATTTTAACTTTTCCTTGTAGTTTTAAATGAACTCCTGCTAGCTGTGCGTGTGATGGACAGTTGGGTTCCTCACAGCCACCACACACTCAGGGCTCTCTCATTGCTGCTCCAACACAGATTTTTCCCCATTTTTTCCTCAGTGAGAGGCAGTGCCAGTTGTGGGTGAGGGGAAGGAGGAGCTGRTCCCAAGCCTGGGTCTGGAACTTGYTCTCAAACATTTCTGTGGAGGGTTAGCACTTCTCCACCTCCCCTTCCTGTCCCTCATTTGCTGCTTGTCCATAACTGCTCCCTATGCTTGAAGGTCAGCAAACCCAGAGTGCTTTTCCCACCTCCACAGAGCTCACTGAGGCTGTATCCCAGACTTTCTCTTTGTCCCCATATCCTCACCCTCCATAAATCATCCCCACCATGCCACTGAAAGCCCCACATGGMTTTTTCTCCTTTTCCCTGTTGCTAAGTTTCCTTAAAGGTCAGTCAGGATTTAGTGACTTTCCCAATCTGACAGTCAGTGGGGTCATTCCCCTTTTGACCCTTTCCTCTCCTCTTCTGTCAGAAYAAAACTCCATGGTCAGGTCTCAGCTCTCCACCCCTCTGAATGTCCTAAAGGAGACAGAGGTGAGCACAAGGTTTTTCATTATTAACCTGCCTCTTGCCCTCCTCCAAAATGGACATTGAGCCCTCTGAACACACAGGCCAGTACAAATATAATAATTATTTAAAAAAAAATAGTGGTATTGTTCAGGTTAGAATYACTTACCAGTCAGTTCCAGGAGTTTTTCCCTTTGATAGGTGTCCCCTGTGGGTAGAACTCTTGCCCCTGCTTTCCCCAGCCAGATGAAGAAGTTCTCCTGCACAATAATCTGCCTGCTGTGGTCTTTGGAGAACAGGCAGGATTCYACCCTTCCAGCTGGCTCCATAATATGGTCTGCTTCCGTGTGAAATCATGTTAAGGCTGAGCCAGTGGGAACATAAATAAAATCAGGCTTGTATCTTGGTTACCACAGGAAAAATTCTGGTTATCTCACTGAACAAAAGGGGGGAAATGAAAGCTCTGCCTTGTTTGAAATTTAGGACAAACAAACACCTTAAAGGATGTTCTCTGTCTAGAGTTGCCTTTTCTATTCTCCTCCACAGACCAAATTGAAATAGCAAATTTTACCTGTGTGCAATAACTGGCTTTTTAAATTCAGGGTTAATTATCATGATCAGGGCTAGAGTGGGCTCTGATTTCCAGTCCTGCTAATCTACTGAGCAAGTGCAGCAATCAGGGGCAGAGTTTCTATCTTAATATTTCTCTAACAGGTTTTTMTTTYTCTTTACTGGAATTTGTATTTTTAAASAGTGACTCCTTWAAGAACTGGGATCAGAGAATCCATGAACATAGYTCTGAAAATTCTACTTGCATGAGACCTACATTTTTGCCTGCCTTTTCCATCCATATTTGTTCTTCACTTGTTTAGGGATGAAATTGTTTGTGGTGGATGTTTGTCATGTTTCCTGGCCACATTTACCACAAGTTAAGCTTTATTATTGTTTTAAAACAGCGAGACTGGTAATGTGCAGATAATAGCAAATTWAAAAATTGCAAAAATAGTGAATAATTAATATGTCTATATTAATGAAAAAAAAGAAGTTCCAAATTCTATTTTGAGTAAGAACAAAACCTTGAAATCACATGGCATTTCTAAATAAAACTAAACTCAAAGACATTAACATGCAACAGAATATGCTTCTAAGAATCATTATAGTGTCCTTTTCCAACAAAAAATTTGTCCTGCWATGAATCTCATCTCCCAAAATCATTACTGCTTTTTAACCTCCACACTCTGAAAAATCCTTATGATTTTTAAAGCTCAAAAATCTTCCTCTTCTGTCCTTCAAAGAAGTTCCAAAGTAGAATATTTTAAAACAGTATTTCTGCCTCTGTTTTTCACCATTTTCTTTGCTGGAAGTCATTTGCAGCTGACTGTCAAAGCATAGTAAAATAATAATTCAAAAGAGGCTAAACACATATTGGAAATGGGTCATGTTATTTTGGTAATTTTTTGCCTCATTGCAGGTGATTGCAAATTGTACTTTGTTTGGCTTTTTGGTTTTTTGTTTTTGTTTTTTTGGATTTTTTTCCCCCTTAACTGAAATATATGAACTGTAGGAGTTTTAAATAGGAGTCTGTTCCAGAGACAACCTGAAGAAATGCTTTTACTGTCCCTTTAAATGTATGATATATATTAATATACATTATATATTAATATAATATATATTTTATTCCACAGAGTGGAAGAAAACAGGTCACTGGAATCATATCTTGTGTACCCCTGAATATATTTGTTAAATCTCCTCTATAACAGCAGGGTGAAACTTTCTTCATTATGCAGGCAAATCTCAGTTTAGCTGTCTTGCAGCTGGGACTCCAGGCTGTGCTGCTGCTGACAGGGCTCAAGTTGAGAAGGAACAAAGGGAAATGACCCTGGGATAGAGAATTCAGAATCTGCTCTGCTGCTTGAGTAGGAATGTACAGAWAATACCTCTAAAAAACATTTATGCTTYTTTTATTATTTAAATATTTAATTAYTACTTGCAACTGAAGAAATTGATTTCCTGTAGATGTAACCTTCCTAAGAGYCAGAAGCTGTAATTTCTTGCCTGCTTGTGGTTTTACTCTCAGTTAATTCCCCACAAAAGAATCTGAGCCTGGTAACAGGGATGCCTGATGACCCAAAGGGCGAGAGAGKAGCTGGCTGATCAATTAGTCAAATTGACATTGGCCTTCCCAACAGCATCCTGGCAGATTGTGCTTTCACTGAGCCAGACATAAACAGCATGGCAAGCTCAAAAATTTGTCCCATCTTGGTGCCAAATGTGGACCTGGAGGCCACTGATTCATCCAAAAACACTCATTGAACCACCRCCGACGCCTTCCTAATGAGACACTCAGCAAGCTGAATGTGCCTTTGCCCTCAGTGGCTCAGGGTTTTCCTGGCACCTAGAAAGCAGAAAAACCTCTGCTGTCACCTTTYACTGGACTTGCCATTTTAGGGGTTTTATTGAGATATAGTCACACACAAAAAAAATACCCCAAAGATATTTAGTCAATTTTTTTAATATCACGGTTTTGGTTTCTGGATTGATAGTTTAACTTGAATAGCCTTAAGATGTTTGCTCTCCTGGKTGCCCTCCCAGTTGTGGCTGCAGTTCATAAAGATATATTTAAGCTCATTTTAAACCAGCTAGCTCAGGTACTGATTACTTTTGGAATRGATTGAATTCAGCATGAACTGCTCCTTTAATCTCTCCAGCTCCAYACAGGAACCTGCTGCAGCTGCCCTGTGAGCAGCACTGAGTTTGCTAAGTTAGAATGACCCTTGAAAATGCCAGAATTGTGGCAATCACATCTACATACAGTCAGCTGATTAGATATTCCCAAAAAGGGGTCAGTGTGTCAGGTAGGTCAGCATGTGGAGTTTCTTTGTGAGACAAAAATCTTAGCAAAGCGTGTGCACATGATGAGAAAATACTTTGATGAATATTTTTTCAGTATTTTTGTCGCAATAGCTCCAGGATGGGCTGCAAAAAAAAATTTAAATAGTGTCAACCTCTGTCACAAAAATTTTCAAATCTGAAATTACAAACCAAGCACTATTTCTGATGGGTACATGCACCTCTGGTGAAGGCAATCCTGCCAGACATCTGTGAGCCACATAAATCTGTGCCAGGTGCTGCACAAGTGAGGGCTGCAGTTGTCAGCAAATTGAGCACAGAAAGATGCACTATTAAGCTGTAAGTTGGTCTTGTCACGTTAAGTTCTTTTCCCACAGAAGAAGAAAAGGCTTGTCTGTCATTTTGACTGCAGATAGAAATCCCTGTGCCTTTGCCCATTTGTCTCCTGACAAGGGAATAAATTGCTCCTTTAATTCAAAGCCTTCAGACCACCGAGAGAAGGGACAATGTGTTGGCTCCAATCTAGTCGAGAAGTGGCAATAATTGCTAAGGCAACACATTTCTGGCTCTCTGTGCCTCTCACAGGGAACATGAAGGATGACCAGCAAAACGTTTGCCACCTGGAAAAAATCCAGTGAGAGGATTTCCAAGCAGTGATGAGTTGCTTCAGCAGCATGTGCTGCTGGATCCCAGCCACCATGACTCAAACTGGTTGGCTGGGTCAGAGAGGCAAACTGTAGTGTCCAAAACACTGGGCAGGCGAGTCAGAAAATGCAGGAGTGTGGTGATGTTTGAGGGAAGAGATGAGAATCTTGACTCCATGTTTCAGAAGGCTGATTTATTATTATATATATTATATTAAAATAAAATGATATAATAAAACTCTACTAGAGAAAGAGAAAGGAGACATCAGAAGGCTAGAAAAGAAGGAATAATAAAATCTGTGAGACCAGAGCCTCGATACAGCTGGACCATGATTGGTCATCAAGTAGAAACAATTCACATGAGACCAATCAAAGATGCACCTGTTTGTAAACCATCTCCAGACCACATTCCACAGCCATGAGATAGTTATTGTTTACATTTAATTTCTGAAGCTTCTCAGCTTCTCAGGAGAAAAATCCTAGTGAAAAGATTTACATAAAATATGTCAGTGACGCCAGAAATAAAATATCAACACATTGCTTAGCGAGTTAATCTTAAGTTTCTCTGTGTTTCCTGCTTCAGACCCAGCGAATTCAGCTCCATCTATCCTAGATGGGTTTGAGCACCGCAAAGCCATGGCAGGACAGCGAGTGGAGCTGCCTTGCAAAGCATCAGGGCACCCGGCACCAAAGTACCGCTGGCTGAAGGACAACGTGCCCTGGGAGCCCGACAGCCGCTTCCGGCAGACGGTGACGGGGCTGCTCATCGAGAACACGCGGCCCTCGGACTCAGGCAGCTACGTCTGCGAGGTGTGGAACAACTACGGCACCGCCGAGGTCATCGGCCGCCTGCACGTCACACGTAGGTCCTGCCTTGGTGCCACCAGGGAGAGGGGAGTGTCGCAACGCATCCTTATAAACGGGTTTTGCGGCGGTTCGTGAATTGATCTCAGAGTGCAAAAAAAAACGACACAGCACAGGGGATTTGCAGTGATAAKCATAAACAAATGCACCTTTATTGAGCGACTGTCCTGGTTCAGAGCAAATTTGGGAGAGAATCCCCCAAAAGGGCTCCTCTAGGAAAGCAGATTCAGTTGGCCCCTTCCCCCAACCGGTCTGGGAGAAACTACCTCCTTGGAGAAAAGTGGAAAAAACCTGTTTATTAAACAAAAAAAACTAAACAACATTAAACAATAAAACCCCTTGCTGCTCCAAAAGAGATGACAAACTGAGAAAGTCCCCTCCCCGGGTTGCAGTTCAGCTCACTCAGTCTCTTATCAGTGATGGAAATGCCACGGCCCAGGCCTGGCCTGGTGGCCACAGGTGGAGCTGCTGGTGCTCTTCTGGGTGTTCAGGCCAGAGCAGGTTTCAAGAGGTCCAAAGAAAAGGGAAAAAAGAAAAAAACCACAGTCCAGGGACGTTCTTTGCCTCAGCTAGCTAAACTAACTAAAAGCAAAGGAGAGCTCTGTCCTGCTGTCTGTCCATCTGCAGACAGCACAGTCCAGAGCAGGAATGTGGAGGAGTGAGTGCAGTGTCAGAAAAAAACTGCAGCTTCTTCTCTCCCCCTTCACTCTCTGGAACAAGGCTTAAAAGTGCAAAACTTATTATTCAGCATAAATAGAACAGACAATTGGGGATAAAAGCATCATATAGTCAGCCCAGGACAGCGACCACAGCAAAATGCAATAGAGGTGTCTCCATCTCTCTGGGAGCCTCTCAGGAACCCCAGCCAGTCCCAGGTTGGCAGGCAGTGGGGGGACACTCTCTCCTGCCCCCAGGGTACTGAGGGCAGCCAGGCCAGTTGCCTTTGCAGCAGAGGAGACGCTAGAGACATTGGTAGAAGATAAAGGGCTGCCTCCTAGCAGGGGTTAATCCAAGGTTTTATTCWAGGAGTCCCAAAGGAGCCCCTACACCTCAGGGGGCCTCCTGCTGAGAGCCCCCCGGGAGATGTGCCAAGGTTGCATTTTGTTGTCACTATATTACAAGAGTTCTATAGTCATTACATTGCAAAGGTTCCATATTGCTAGAGTTTCATACCTCCTTGATGTTTCTCGGAGGCAGCTCCTCTAGGCACTGCCTCTTCCTTATCTTTGTAGTAGCCAACTGACTCCAGTTCTCCCACAACCAACCAATCCACTCTTTTATAACACTCTTCTTATTGGCTACAGCTGTGGCCAGTTAAAATCAGGACTGCTCCTAATCCTTAATAATTGACTCAGCTGCAACTCTTTAGGGGGTAAGATTACATTCCATACTACCTTTATTTACTTATGTTCTATCCCCCTACAACATTTAAAGGGAGGGAAACTGAAAGTAGATAAATTTACTAAGCCAATTAGTGATCCTAAGGGATGGATTGCTGGGGATAGACATTTAGGACAGCTAGGGAGTAACACTTGGGGGGCTGACCCCTGGCCACTGGCCAATCACTCAACGGCCTGGACCGAAGCTTCTAGATGGAGGGATGGGATGCTGAGTGATTGACAGGAAAGCCAGGGTGAGGATTTGGGGATGATCTCAGCAAAGGAAAGGGATTTACACAGTAAAGGGAGGGGGAACAATCTGGCGATAAATCGTTTGGGAAAAAATACAGGGATACAAGAACAAAACTTATTACAAAGTATTACTAAGTATAGAACACACAAAACCAAGAGGGATAAAGGGGAGAAAAAGAGAAAGAGAAAGAGAGAGAGAGAGGGGGATATAGCTACCAAACAGAGAGATGATCGTTCCTTGTTGGGTCCAGTTCCAGCCGAGGATCTCCCTGTTATGTCGGGGAGATCTCAAAATCTTCTAGCCTAAACTCAGAGGTTTTATTTTATGATAACTCTACTGAGATAAGGGGGGGGGGGGGGGGGGGGAACAGATACAATAAAGAATAGAATGTAACAGGTAGTCCATGTTCTCAGCAGCAAGTGGAGAGCCATTGTCTTCTTGGCCCAGCCATCAGGTAGTGCTTGGCAATAATCTGGCTTTGGTCAGCTCACCTCCCCCATGCACCTCTCCCGGTTAGGGGTTCAGTCTCAGTCCTTGGAAAGGAGAGAGGGCCTTTTCCACATAAGGGTTTCATGTCTCAGTCTCAAGGGAGAGGCTTTCTCCATCTCAGCCATCTATCATGGTGATTGTAAAACAGAGTGAGGAGTTTTCGTGGGGACTACCAAAAGCTAAGTCAGAAAAGTCCAGCCAATCCTGGGGGACAAAAGTCCAGTCCAATCCTGGGGAAATTCCCTATTGTTGGCTATTGTTACATATCCTCCATTGTGATAAATTATAGAGCTACACTGGAAATTGCATCCATTTGCACTTCGTGATCGCTCAATTGGCCAACTAACTCATCTCCACAGAGCCTGCTTTGGTGTCGTTCCACAACTTTGAGGACTTAATCATTGCTAGGATAAATTAAGGAAACAGAAAGTACCACAAGGTAAGATAACACTTGATACTGATGCCTAAACAGTTTTGCTTTTATGAATTTTTCATATATTTGTAGCTCTGAAGAATATTATTACAAGTTATGTAGCTCCTAGTATTTTCAGAAGAGCGGCTCGGTGCTGGCGAAGAAAGGCAAAGTCCTCCCTTTCTCCTTTCACTGGGTTCAGTGTTGCATACAGCAAAACACAACTGTGAACAATAGCTTAGCAAGCCAGAAGCTCTGTTCAGGCCTCAGAGACTCTAGGCAAGCAACCATCTCCACAAGACCAGGATTTCAAACAGGGTCTTTTTTTGTGGTCCCGAATTTCTGTCCTTTTCACGATGATCGTGAGACAGATGAGAAAATTTGGACAGAATTTACAGGGAGAGCAAGGGCCAGTCCCTGCCTGGGACAGGTTTCTGGCAGTGGGCAGCTGTTGGAATGCTAGACTAGATGCTGAGAATTTTAAACTGCGTGCTGAAAGGCACAGACTCACAAGAGGGCACTACATTTGAGGCTGTAGAGAAGACTTCCAAAATTGATTGTTAGCACTGGGATTATGGGTGTGTAGTTRATTAGAAGTGTGTAATGTCACAGKGTAGAAAACTTAGAGTTTGAGGTTTTCAAATATAAAAAWAAATATRAAGCAAGATAGAAGTTTTATAGCAGAGGCAAGTTGTTCTTCTTCACCTTCTTSTTCAWGGGTTTAAGTGATGTTTTGTAATTGGACAGAAAGGTCTGCATTGTGGGCTTTGAGGGATCAGTTATTGGGTTAAAAGGGAAAATAATCTAARYGTCATTTCTTAATGACATMGTTTAGCCTTAAAAGRCCTTGTAAYAAGAGATTGTTGGCYATTTTGTGCCTTGCTAATGAAAGRCTGCAGAACTCATGKGTGTGAGRCTGTTTCACTGATAAGAAACAATAAACACCTGAGTCCAAACATGAAATACCATCTCAAGTGCCTTCARTCCCAACCTYAACAGAGGTAGAAAATAAATACAAAAACCTCACAGTCAGCAGTTTTTATTGAGGTGGCCAGTGTTATGAGTAGATGTYGGAGTTCAGATAAGTCCCTGCCTTTTGCCCAGGCCTCTGGCAGCAGGCAGTAGCTTTATGGAGGTGGCCAGCACCACAAAACCCACTCTCATTTGCAARTTCTTTAATAATGGATAATTTGATCTATTAAARAATAAATTATCCATTTAATAGACATAAAACTAACAGACATAGGACCTAAAACAGATTATACGCTCCACAGCAATAAGGACAAAAGAGACTACTAGTAAATAAATACAGCCTGAGGGTAAAGGTACCATTAATTTTACAGCTAGCAAAGAAATTATTTAACTCAGGATGCAATGTTTCTTACCAACCAATTTATGATGGAGCACACATCAAAATCCTTTCCCTCAATTCCCAGGAAAATAACCATGGATTCTCTGTCCAAACTCCAGGGAGAAGTCCCGTATGTTTATCAGGGTGTGTGTGTAGGAGGCTTCTGCCTCTGTGATAATTCATGTGTCTTTTATCGTCTTTGTAAAACAGTGTCTCTCAGTCAAGAATAYTTATTTTTCTTTTATCTTTTCCYACATCTTCTCTCCAGACTAAGATGTTGATTCCTAGCTGGGGCCTGAGCCCTTTTGGTGCCAGAGATGACCCCTTTGTGCCTTCCAGCCCTGGGTTATCTCTTCCATATGCACCAACCATCTGTGATGGAGAGAGGGAGGACATGTCCAGCCACAGCCAGCACCCCAAAACCCACTCTCACTCACAAGTCCTTCATAATGACCACTCAGGTCTACTACAACATGAATTATTTAGAATAGACACAAGGAAAACAGACACAAGACTCTAAACAGACTTAATTACCACACAGGACAACACAAAAAGAACCACTAGTAGATAAAAACACAGTTTACTATGATAAAGGTACCTGTGTCACAGTTAGCTATAGCTAGTTTAGTTATCTAAACCATAAAGAAATAGTTTAGATTAGGAGCCAGTGTCACTTACCAGTGAATGATAGTGATGTGCAGAAGTCTCCTAATYTCTCTCAGTCCCAGGGGAGTATCTCAATACCAACATCTCAGCAYCAAGGAGARCTCTCCACACACTCAGAAAGAGATTTCTGATTTTATGAAAATTGCAGTGGTCTTTTAGAATGGCAAAAGTAGTTGTTTGTTGGTCACTTATTTCTGCTTATCCTTTCCCATGCATTCAAAGCAAGATGTTTATTGCCTAAGGGTGTTTTCAGCTGAAATAATTCATCACAAGACAAACCATTTGGGCRTAGTTTAGATTTGGGGAAGTAGATAAGTCTTTTGCTGTGCCAGGGGRTGAAAGGTCCTGTCACAGTTGATTGTTGATGTTGTTGCCTGATATCAAAAGAGAAAAACCTTGTAAAAGTGCTGAAATGGTAAAATAAAACCCAGACCTTGATTGGAAGCTTCCAGGTGTCCCAATGGTCATGGGCACACCCAGTACAGGACCTCTACAATTTTATAAGTTTAACGAATTAGTATTCTTAACAAATACTTTCCARTTAAAGAACAGGTAATTTTTGGAGTAGGTCCAGGGCTTCTTTGCCTCACTTCTTGTTATTTCTTCTCAGATTCTGGTTGTGAAACAAAATGTTCTTCTTGTAGGTCCTCTACTTAAAAATAGGACTAAACAGTATTTCAGGAACGTGTTAGAATGTTAGGTTATTGTCCTAAAATTTGAGAGAAAGGGTGGGAAAAATACTAGGAGCTACATAACTCTGTGATAATATTCTTTGGAGCTACAAATATATGAAAAATTCATAAAAGCAAAACTGTTTAGGCATCAGTATCAAGTTGTTATYTTACCTTGYGGTACTTTSTGTTTCCTTAATTTATCCTAGCAATGATTAAAGTCCTCAAAGTTGTGGAACRACACAAAGCAGGCTCTGTGGAGATGAGTTAGTTGGCCAATTGAGCGATCAGAAGTGCAAATGGATGCAATTTCCAGTGTAGCTCTATAATTTATCACATGGAGGATATGTAATTTAGAAGCATGAATTGGGTGCTGGAAAAGAAATTGCAAATGTTCTCATAAATAAAGCTGCCAAACTCTCATTGCCATGACTCATGGTGCTCAGTAATATTGAATACTCATACTTCCCCTCAGTCGAGTATTCATGTGTGAATATTCTGAATGTTTCACAAATTCTACAAAGATAATTATTACTTCAGGAGCACCACACTGCAAAAGTGTTATGCTACTACTGTTGAAAAAACCCACAAAATTGTTTCCTGGAATAGAAATAATGCTCTGTGAACTAACATTTCCACCTAGACAGCATGACTAGCAAACTGAAAAGGGASAAGTTTGTGAACAGTTCAGACCATAAAAATATCCTCACAAATAATTGCACATAATGTTTTTGGGCAAAATAAAACCGAGGTGGAAAAATCTGCCATTCTCKAATTATAACTGAGGAGTTTTGTTTCTAAATGTATTCATCAAAATACTCATAAAAAAATGAGTTGAATTCCATCTGTCTTGTATGATGCAAAGTCAAAACTTGCAGAGACATGATGTAATTGTACTGATGATGATACTCAAAACATCCCCAGTGTCTGGTGATGTGTTTTTCCAAATGACTCTGCACTCAGCCAGTAGAAATTCTCTGGATCAGGCTGACAGGAATAAAAGCTGGACACAGAAATTTTACCCTCCTCTGCAATGTTTTACTCTCCTCTGCAATGGAGGATGTGACTTGCTTGTATCATCATGGCTCTGGTATATTAGTGATGCACTTAGGTGTGACTATTTTGTTTAATGGATTGTTGCCAGTTTTTAGCTTTTGTAGCATTTTTATAGGAAACAGAGATATTCAGTGACTTTTAACATGCAYCTGAGCACAGATCAATTAATGCTTTGGACCTTTGTCTGTAATCCAGAATGTCTGAGGCCACTGTGTGTTTTTTTCCAGGCCTCTGTTCCTCATTAACCCCTATGGATTTATTCCAACTTTGATGTTATAAAATATTTAATAAAGTGAACAAGTTRCYTTTCTTTTTTAAGTGTGYTTGTGCACATRTGTGTGTATGCAAGCTGCTAAAAGRAAAAATGGGATGGTCTGTATTTTGTGTCAGAGAYAGCATCAGTGGTGATAGCAATCCTTATCTTTATAAGGAAGTCAAACCAATTTATACAAGGCATGACATGAAATCTGTGTTCTGCAATGCTGATAAATCCTAGGTGGCAGGATAAAGATTGTATTCCTTGCATTTACATTTATGACTTTCCTTCAGCACTGTTCATCCTCTTTTTTGCCATGTAAAACTTGCATTCTCCTGTCCCACTGTTTCTTTAGGCTGACTTGAAAATATTGTAATCCTCCCACATCAAAGCAGAAAATCTGGTGAGCCCACACACTTAAACACTTCCATGTGGACATATCAGATGGGTATCCATGGGTGTACCTGCATTAACATCTTCCACTCTTGAAAGCTAATCTTGTAATTGGCATATATTGCACTTCTTCACATCAGGGAGTGCTTTGGGAAAGTGTAAATCTGGTTCCTTTTGCCAGAAATTAAACCAGAAAATGAGTTTCAGGAATGCACTTAATACACAAGATTCAAAGGTCAGCACTGAGCTAACGTGAAATAACCTCCTGCCCTCCCAAAACCTGTGCGGCGCCATGTAAAATCCTTCAGCACTAGTGGTGTTACTTGTAGGTCTGATCCTACTGTTCACCTGGGCATGGGATTATGTCTTKAATAGATTATCCCTGTTTTATCTTGTAATGAGTGTTGGTAGAAAAAATTGGTTTTTTAGAGCAATACAGTTATCTATTATTTGTTTCAGTGTTTTCTTTTAAGAAGGGTACGACTGTGATTTTTATTGTGAGAGTTGATTTGTTTCTTGCACACAAATGCACATTTATAATAAACATGCTGAATAAGTATAATGAATATTTCTCTTTCTTTCTCCTTTATTTTAACTCAAACCTCCAGAACCGCTAAAAGCCACCATCAGCCCGCGCAAGGTCAAAAGCAGCGTCGGCAGCCAAGTGTCCTTGTCCTGCAGCGTGACGGGGACCGAGGACCAGGAGCTGTCCTGGTACCGCAACGGGGAAATCATCAACCCCGGCAGCAACGTGCGCATCACCGGSGTCAACCGCGAGAACCTGATCATGGACGGCATGGCCAAGAGCGACGGCGGCGCCTACCAGTGCTTCGTGCGCAAGGACAAGATGTCAGCCCAAGACTACGTCCAGGTGGTGCTGGAAGGTCAGTCTCCACCTGCCTGGCAGGTCTGGTTTTTTTGGTGCTGTCGTTTTAGAGTCGGTGAATGCCTTAAGTGATCTAGAAATGAGCAATGCGCTTTTGGACAGTACTCACAGAATTCACAGAATCACTGGGTTGGAAGAGAGCTTCAAGTCATCAAGTCCAGCCCAGCCCCAACAGCTCAACTCAAACCCTGGCACCAGTGCCACATCCAGGCTTTGTTAAACACACCAGGGATGGGACTCCACACCTCCCGGGCAGCCATTCCAGAACTTTCTCACCCTTGCTGGAAAAACCTTTTCCTGCTATCCAACCTGTATTTCCCTTGGTGCAGCTTGAGGCTGTGTGCTCTGGTTTGTGTCGTGCTGCTGGAGAAAGCCCAGCCCAGTGAGCACAGGCACCTTTCAGGAGCTGTGCAGAGTGATGAGGTCACCCTGAGTCCCCCTTTTCTCCAGGCTGAGCACCCAGCTCCCTCAGTGGCTCCTCACAGGATTTGTGTTTCCCAGACCCTCACCAGCTCGTTGGCTCCTCTGGACATGCTCAAGCATTCAACATCCTTACCAAACTGAGGGGCCAGAACTGGACACAGTATTGGTATAGGAGGTAATCTATAATAAAAATAGGAAGGTCTAACAGGACCTGGTCTTAATTGGAGGCCTCCAGGAGCAGAAAAATACCCAGCCCACATAGGGTGAACACAGTTTTATAAGTTTAGCAAATAACATAAATTGACAGGAATTCACAATTAGAACCTCAATGTATTGAGGTAATTCTCCCCCCTGGTTCCACCTCTTCTGAAGCCTTTTTCTTCACAGCTACTAGCTGTACTTCGTTATGAGAAAGTGTCTTGGAGGGTAGCTCATCCTTGGCTCCCAGGAAAAAGCAAGATGTAATTGAGGCCTTTGGAATGTGTTTTGTCTTTCTGCTCTATCAGGGTAGGAAAAGTAACTGGAGTTAGCTAGGAACTGTGTAACTATACAATAAATGGTCTACTCTAATTTAAGTGTTATGAATATATATTAAGAATATATAAAGGCAAAATCATTTTGGCACCAGTAGAGTTTTACAAAAAAGAAAGTACTATGAAATGTCCATGGGTTTATTGAGGCCCTATGCATAAGGAGAATGGAAAAATCAATTTGAAAAAAAAAAAATCCTTCCCAAGCCAGTCCTGTTTAAAAATCCAAACACTGCATTTCTGTGGGTGTATTGCCAAATGGCTTGGAGATCATCTTAAATAACTGTACCATGTTCTACATGATAATGAAGTGGGAAAGTCATCAATTTCACAGAGGCATCTCTCTAATGAGGCTGTGGTGCAGGCATGGCATGGACACTATTTTTAGAGTCTCTGTAAGAAGAAGAAGAGATACCTGCTGGACCGAGTTACCCTCGGCAACCATCTCCCGTGACTAGGAAAGCCTAAAGAGCATATTGATAATCTATCATGGTGTCTGCAGAGTGCAGTTATCAGAGAGCAACAGCAGGGAAGATTCAAAGACACTCAGTCTCACTGGGAAAATAATGTCGCTTTCATCTTCAAAAAAAAGCCTGTCACTTGAATTAAAAAAAGGGGGAAAAGAGGAGGAGGAGGAAAGGGTGGCGGAGGTACATAGTGTGCACGCTCACAGATTTTTATTGGTCCTGTGTCAGCTCCCTTTCAGGATAAACAGCTTCTTTTTTTTTTTTTTTTTTGTTGCTGCTGTTCTGTTTTCTGAGGGGTGACAGTATCCAGTACACCACAAAGGAAAGGGAGAGAGTCAGGAATGAAAATAAATAAATAAATTAGAAACTCTGTCACATAACAAATGGGACAAAAATGAAAGAGAGAGGGGGCAGAGGAAAATAAAATGAAATCAGATAAAATCAAATGCTCTTCCAGAGATGCTGAGGCCTTTCAACATTCTGAGAATGCCAGTGCTTATCTTTTTACCATGTGGCAAGCAAGGGAATTTTGCAGCCCTGTTTTTTAAAGTAACATCTTTGAGGGAAAACAAACATACACTGCATGAACACAGAAAGGACTTCCTAACTAATACCAGGGTGTCAGCACTCCTAAATGTTACCCCACTGAACTCTCTGGAGAGGTGGATCTTTAATCCTGCTCCCTGCTTACAAAGTTTCTGTGCCCACCCATTTTCTTTATTCATTTCCCTGGTACGGGCTGAGTATTTTGGGAGACAGTTCACAAGAWAAAGTGTTTGAATGCTCTCATTCAGAGAAATATTTATCTGTAGCACAAAATGACCACTGAAAGAAATTGGCATCATTGCTGTTACTGGCAGTCTGTATTCAGAAAAGCTTAATTTAACACTTTCCCAAATGGGGCATTGCATGTCAGGACTAAACTGCTGTATGAAACCAACTTATGGAAGTTGTGCCTGGCTCTTGGCAACAGGATTCATCCTTAACTTCCCAAGGAGCTAAAATCTACCAGGAGAAGAGACTCTTCAAATGTGTTGAGGTTTTGCTGTATGTATTTTATAATGAGCTCCATATGGTTTTAAAACTTTTCTGCAGGAACACAGCAGTTCATAGAAATGCCTGATCCTATTCAGGTGTTTTTCCTACAGCAGATCCACTACCAGCTTTCTCAGAAGATGTAAAAGAAACTTGCCATAAGCAAAGGGTCATTTAAGTCCTCTACTGGCAGAATTTATTTCCCTCTCTCAATAATTAGGGTTACATCCTGGAAAATGATTGCTTCTGTTGCTTCTAAGAAAGATCTTGGCTTATGGGATACACTCCAGTCTCAGYGTCATATTTTCTGGAAAAATCTTTTTGCCCAGGATTTTCTCCTGGGAAACAGAAACCTCAGAGAAAAATGAAAACAATAATTATCTGATTTCCTTCTACTGAAACTCAGCTGTTTAGACTTGAAACAATGAGCAATTCTTTGCATGTTTTTTTTGCATTTTCAATATTGTAAATATTGTTTTAGTGATATGATAGAAGTTGATGTTCTACAGGTAAAGAATCTCCTTGATCATTCCATGTCAGCACTTGATGGAGGTTTTGATTGGCAATGGATAAACCTCTCGAGACGTGTTTGTTYTCTCTTCTGCAAGGGCCCAGCAGAAGAATTACAAACGCAGTCTTTTTTTATTTTAATTATACAAAAAAGGGTGAAATGTCACCGTCATATTTTCTGGAAAAATCTCTTTGCCCAGGATTTTATCCTGGGAAGCTGAGAAGCCTTGGAGAAAAATGAAAACAATAATTAYCTCATTTGCTTCTCCTGTGTTTTGCTGCTTTGGAATGTGTTTGGASATTGTTTACCAACAGGTGGTTGTTTCATTGGTTTCTGCTGTGAATTGYTTTGACTTAATGGCCAGCTGGGGCCAAGCTGTGTGGGACTCTGAAGAGAGAGTCACGAATTTTCATTAGTATCTTTTAGCCTTCTGTCTGTATGCTTTCTGTATTCTTTAGTATAGTTTAGTATAGTATTCTTTAATATAATATAGATCATAAAATAATAAATTAGCCTTCTAAGAGCATGGAGTCAGATTCATTCCTTCCTGCCATAGGGCACTCCACAAGTACGACACTCCAGGGCAGAGGGGACAAGATTTACACCACCTAAGCACTCTTTTCCTGCTTTTCTCTCCCTCTGCAGACGGAACTCCCAAAATCATCTCTGCCTTCAGCGAGAAAGTGGTGAGCCCAGGAGAGCCAGTGTCCCTGATGTGCAACGTGAAGGGGACTCCCCTGCCCACCATCACCTGGACGCTGGATGAGGACCCCATCGTGAAGGACGGCAGCCACAGGATCAGCCAGATCATCACCTCTGAGGGCAACGTGGTCAGTTACCTGAACATCTCCAACACCCAGGTCCGGGACGGGGGTGTTTATCGCTGCACTGCCAACAACTCTGCGGGAGTCGTCCTGTACCAGGCTCGAATAAACGTAAGAGGTGCTTGTCAAATCAGCTCCTCAAAAAAAACACACATAACTCATTGTAGTGGAGAAGAAGATTGTTGCATGTRATGAGATTCTGGAATGCCAAAAACCGACTTAATGGTTTTGTCCTCTTCTTTTCTCCCCCCCCTGCCCCGCGCTCTCTTTTTCCACCCTGCCTCTACAGCCCCATCTAGAAAGTGTATGGTATGGTTAAATGTTGGAAGAACCCTTTGGCTTGTGTCCTTTAGTCTATTTTTCCCCTACTCATCTCTACTAGTTCACAGTCTCTTTGCTTTAGTCCTGCTGTGCATGTTTTGTTTTCCTTCTCCTTTCCTCCTTTACCTGTCCAACATTCATTGTAATTATTCATGTATACAGAACTTTACCTTGAATTTCTGGCTCTACATGGCRTAATACCCATCCTCATGGGTATATATATACTTTATATACATAGCAAATAAAAAAGCTAATTGTTTCAGTGTTCTCATGTGTAACAGGAGTCTAGGTCCATATCAGTGTTAGTATTTCACATTAATTAAATCCCACTCAGCCTTTTAATTTGTAACRCAGCAAAGATTTTATCAGGCAAGTGCTGGATAACACAAATATATACCCCCACATAATTAGCATGGATGCTGCAGGGTAAGGAAAAAGTAGAGCATACAAAGATTAGGGAAACTGCTTAAGTAGCTCTTAAAAGTAAAAATCTGTCAAATGCTAAGAACCGTGGCACGAGCCGCGTCCGCTAACATCTGTATATCCAGAAATAATTTCGCCCATTCCCTTGAACAAAYGTGCCTTTAAATTGTCCTCAAGAGCTCCTTTCCTTGCCTTGGCAGGGCCAGCGAGCATCCGGCCCATGAAGAACATCACGGCCATCGCTGGGAGGGACACCTACATCCACTGCAGGGTCATCGGGTACCCCTACTACTCCATCAAGTGGTACAAGAACTCCAACCTGCTGCCCTTCAACCATCGCCAAGTGGCGTTCGAGAACAACGGCACGCTGAAGCTCTCGGACGTGCAGAAGGAGGTGGACGAGGGCGAGTACACCTGCAACGTCCTGGTCCAGCCCCAGCTGTCCACCAGCCAGAGCGTGCACGTGACAGTGAAAGGTGAGCACAGCTGGGTCTCGGGTTTCGTGTTGCTGAAATGTCTCCTGAGGCAGAAAAGAGTCTTTTTTCCCCAGCCCCACGACTGAAGAAGAAGATGAGATCCCTCAGCTCTGTTTTTCAAGGTTGTTTATTTTCTCTTATCTAATACATTCTTTCTCTGACCTGCTGAGATCTGTCCAGCAGGTTGGGTTGAGATGCGCTGACAGCCCTTGGGGTGGTATTAGCTTTTTATACTAAGAACTACATATACTTTATTTACAATAATTCTCCAATACCTATCACCTATGTTAGACAGTCTGTCTCTACCCTACCAATCCAGAAGTGCTACCACCACAGCAGAAGATGGAGGACAAGAAGAAGAAGAAGAAAGACAGGACATGCCCAGATTCCTCCATCTTGTCTCTTGAACCCCCTTCTAAATCCCAAAAATTCTACATTTTCACCCTGTGACAAATTAACTGTCATTCTACTCAGACTCTTGTGGCTTGTAACTCCTCACACAAAGTTGGTAATTGTTTCTATGGGTTAAAATCAAAGGCACAGGTGTCTTTSACTCYGTGCCAAGGTCTCKGAGTCCCTTGCCAGGGTCTRGAGCCCTCCAGGGCAGYCMGAGGAATGTCCTGGGTTCCAACAGTTGGAAAAAGCAGAGCCTGGCTAATTGCTGGGTCGTTGGTGGAATTGCACACGTAGGATCRTCCTGGCAGGCGGGTAATGAGCAGTTTGAGGAGGTTAATCCAGATTTGTGYTAATTTTTAATGATGACACAGAGCTAATCAGTCATTGTGTCTTGTTCTCTGGTGACTTTTACCCTCCTTGGCTCAGCTGGTCCTTGTTGTTGTTGTTGCCTCTGAGTGGGGGCCTTGCATCTTGAGTTTGCTACGAGCACTTTTCACTACAACTACATCTGGAAATTAATGGTTTGTCACACACATTTCACTGGTGAATGTTCTCTACTGGACAATAAAGTTCCAATTTTCATTAGCTGGTGACTTTCTGGCTTTTAAAACATGAGATGAGAATTTTAATGTCTGTACTTTTGCCACTAAGCAGGGACAGGAACTAAAAGCATTAACCTTGCTTTCCTCTTATTAAGTGATTACCTGAGTGCTCTTCATGCTTAGAAAGATAACACTGTAAATAAATGTGACTTGAAATTTTAATAGGATGCTTCAAATCTAGTCAAATAGTCCAAAACAAGGATGTTCAGATGGCCCTGAAAGACTTCGGAAAGAGACTGAGAATAGGGAATTTTTACCATTGTGTCCTGACTGTTCTGACATTGGCAATGTTCAGACCYATTCATGAGAATACAAAAGACAGAAAACCTGATTGCAGTAGCACCTAGTTTTGAGCAATGGGGCCACTAAATACTGCACTTTATGTGAGCCTGTAGGAAGAATTTGAGTATAATTTCACTTTTCCTGAAGTTATTAGAAACTTTTCCTGGGTTGGTTTTTGGGGTTTTTTTGGAGGTAGAGGAGAGGAAGGAAGAGAGGTTGAATCTTGTATCCATTCTCAGATAAAATGCAGWGAACAGTAAGGTGAAATGACTTTGTTACAGACATCTGATCTCAACTTCCTTCTGCTCTGTTAGTTTTGCCCTTAGCAGTCTGGAGTGATGCAATTGTTTTTTTTTTCTAAGAGTTTAGGGGATTAGCTTTAAGCCATGAGCAATTTGGASTCTGAAAGGCATGACATCTCCCACACCTGAGACCATCAGGGGCACTGGTCACAAACTGTGGCATAAAAAGCCAACATCACCTTTTGTTTTCATGTGTGTTGTGCTTTGCTTGACATTACAATGATATAACAGATMTGTTGGTAGAGTTTAGGAACTGAATGACAAATTAGTCAGTGTGCTGCTGCTGCMCTAAGAGGCCACCATGGAAATTCTGGTGGGGAAAAGCTGCTTCTTAARTGATACCACTTTTCAAATGACTGTCAAAATGAATGTAGCCAGACAAAACAAATCCAGCAGTCGCAGGCATTGAGATCAAAACAATGCCAGTCACTGAGAACACTAACTGGTATCTCAGGTGAAATATTACTTTTTCTTCCATTAGGTTACAGTTTCCAACTTGGYAATTCCTCCCCCAGAAAGCAGATTGCCAGCTCCAGCAATTTGGATTGAGCTGTAATTTTTGGCAATGATTTTACTTCCTTGATGGGGTTCTACCTCCCCACTAGACCAGGTTGCTCCAAGCCTTGAAAAGACGTTGTAATTTGAAAATAAGGTTAATAGCCTGGTTTCATCTACAAAGCCCAAAATGTCACAGGTGAGGTTTTTAGGTCAGACCTGAACAGTTCTCAATGTTCTGCTGTTGTAGCTTGAGGTCAGCAGTGCCACAGCAGATTTTATCTAACATACTAGTGGGGAGTCAAAAGTGGCCTGGTGCTTTAAAATGTTATTAATGTATGTGTGTGTGTGTTGCCTTTTCATTTTATATATTCCAATGAGTTTTTAAGCACTTCTATTTGATACCAAGAAAATACAAAATATGGCCCAGCTTGCATACTGGAGGTTAAAAGTACTCTGAAATACAACGTTGTAAGGGGAGTTAAAATCAATGCTCAAATATCCTTATTTACAGTTCAGCTTCTCCTACCATCAGTATAAATGTTTTTTCTAGAGAAACAGAAGGAGAATTATTGTTCATCTTCAATACAAGTCCTTTGCTTTACTCTCTATTCTGCTACAAGCTTTGTGGGTGACCTCAAACCATTCACCTGAAGGGTGACTCAGAATAGATGACACTGAATGAGCTGTTACTTAGTGGGGTTTTTTTCCCCTCCATGTTCTGCTTTGAGGACATAATTATTAATTTCCTCATGAGTTTATCATCARAATGTTTCAGAAACAATGTGTTCATTTTCAGAAGCCACCTGGGTCACCAGGAAAAATGGCAATAAGGCACAAACTGAACTCAAAAATATCCACACTTTTTTTTGTATATTCAATTTCAGAAGGTTACAGCTTAATTTTTCCAGTTCACCTGTCTTTATGTAGCATTTATACRTTCAAAGCTCTGCTCCCATTGAAATGAAGTTGCTCCTGAGAGTTCTGTTTCCTCCTTCAGAGCAGTCACGTCACCCAGCTTAGCAACCCCTGGGAAAGACAGATTTAAGTAATTTAATTAGCTTTATCTGACAGATCTGTGGCAAAGGTAAATGCAGAATTTGGCTCTACGGGGCAGCATTTATCTGCATTAGGCAAACAACTGGTTTTTAGAGTTGGCAGCCCTCTGCCACATTGACTTTCCACTTTCCAAATCCTCCAGCATGTGAAGCATCCTGGTTCTGGCTGGGATGAAGACTTGCTTAAAGCAGCATTTAAATAAAAACATGTAACWCCATGAGCATGCCATCAAATACAAGAGTGCTGTCCACTCTGCAGGATATTTTGACATTTGCAAACATCCAAATGAACATTAAATCATCCTTCAGAAATCATTATATGGTCACAGATAGGAGAATAGATAGGACAACATTTCTTGACAATAATTTTAAATGGACTCCTGGCTGCCAGAGAACCTGAGAGGGGCTTTCAGAGCCTTCCTGTGCATCCTCCCACCTGGCARGCTCTGGGAAAGCCAAAAGCTTGGGAGCTGAGCACTTCTGTGCTATTTGACCTTAGATCCTCTGCTTCTTTGCCCTGCTGATSAGAAGAATCAATGAGACACGACATGAAATCTGTTTTTCCATTTTTTAGGAAAAACTGCTGCCCTCATCTTCATAGCCACCTATGCCAGAGGTCTGCAGGCTCCAAATAACTCTGTCCCACAGAAATTCCTGTCATTCCTGCCCTGCTCTCTCCCCCCAGCTCTTGCCTTCCCCTTGTCTCTCCCAAAATCTGGATTTGGGAGGCAGCAGTGCCCTGAGCTGGCTGCTGGGAGCTGAGTGCATGAGCTGCCAGGAGAATGTGCAGGTTTCTGCTTGGCACATTTAACTCCCATGGAACTGTGCCTGAGTCCTAACAGGGCTTTTTGGAAATCAAGCCAGCTTGGCTTTTTTTTTTTTGTATTTGGACAAATGATTTGGCCAGTTCTTATTTCTGACAGAAAGCCATGCAAACTATCCACCCTGTAATGCACAAGTAACAGAGGGAGACCACAACTGTACTTACAAACTTAATTTCTGTATTCCATACCTGCTGACCTTTGCAACTGTAATAAAACCTTTCCAGCACATTTGGATTTGGCCTATGTTAGGTGTAATTTTATTTTTAGCTTTTTTTGTTAAGTAAASTGAACCCCCTTTCCCCTGCCTCCTGCAAAGTGGGAACAGCAGTTACTGCCATCATCAGAAATAACTGAGATTAGCCTTGCTAAGGATACTGCACACGTCCTTGCCAAGAACAGAATTATTCTTARAAGCACCAGTTTGTTGCTCTGTGTTCAGCCCAGCTCTTGTGGTTTGCCAGAGGGGTTTGTACACATTTGCCAAAGGCAGAGAACTGTTGGAGTCAGAGATCCTAAAGAGAAGAATATCCTGTAGAAGATGCAGATTTTCTGTTCATTCCCACTCACAATGACCTGTCCTCCTCAGTTTTCTCCAGCTCCTCCTTTTCCAAGTCCTGGCTCTTCTACTCTGGGTTCCAAAATCTGAACTCAAAGTGTTTATCATGTCAGCTCTAATTTCCACACTGCCTTATTCTCAAGACTCAAAATGACCCTTTCCCTTTGGATACTCCAACTATTTTCCCAGYCTCCAGTTCCAATCCTCTCTGCCATCCTTCAAATTCAAGCACTGGAGTGACAAATCTGCCCTGATTTCTGAAATCTCACCAGACTGACTCAGCCACTGAAAGGTAGTGCTGGGATGTTCTCAGGGCTGCTTGGACTCTGCAAAATGTTCTCTCCACATCTGATCATGTGGGGGTTTTGTTTATTTATTGACTTGGTTTTGCTCAGAATGCAAGACTTGGGCACCATTGGGATGAATTTTTATAGGTATAGCAAGAMCTTCTGAGTCTGGGAACATCACCTGAATTTGAAATCCATGCTGCTAAATCCATGGGGCAGGTGGRACTTCTCAGGTTCTCACAATACCTTTGTTTTGTTTTTTTTTTTTTCTGGTTTTATGGTAGAATTGATATTTGCCATGTCTCAGTTTTCCCACTCTCCCACCTTATTCTTGGAAATGGCCAAAGAATTGTAGCTGAAACCTTCCACCTGAAATGACTCAGCCTGAGGCAGACACCTGGCCTGCAAACTGCTACCCAAACAAAAGTCAAACTGCAAGCAAATGAAAATAGTCTTATCATGGGAAGTGTTGGCAAACAAAGAAAGAAGTTCTATTACCCACCCTATCTCTAATTTTCATATTTCCATTGAAAAAAAAAAACAAAAAAAACCACATTAAAGTTGAAAGATATTAAAATAATAATAGCAGTATCTCTTTTATAGCATTTTAGTAGATCTCAGAGCTTTTAAGAACAGGAGTGAGTTACCATCTCCATTTTTTTATTATGCAATTTATAGTAATAGTTTTCCAGCTACAGTAAAAGCCATCAGTAGTAAGTGATGATTTTCTTGTCATCAGTCTCATGGGACACATTCTCATGTAAACAGCCTGCTGCTATTCACACTTCTCCAACAGGAATTAATTGAAAAAGAAACCCCTGAGAGGGAAGGGTACAGCATCATTAAAATAAAAAGTGTGGTGTTCAAAAGGACTGTTTCTGATCTTGTTGAGCTTATGTATTTCATTGATTTAGGAAGGTTCTTGTATGCAAAGTGAGCACCTCACCTGTTGTGAACCACAAAAAGGAATTGTACCAGCCTTGTTTCATGTTGGAATACAAGCAAACCAAACAGGGGCTACTTCTAAATAGCTTCATGTTTGCAACTCTTTGAATAGATCTTCTCATCTTTCCTGGGAAGTGTCTAGCTCTTTCTAATATCTGAAATACTGCTGGTGAATTTGCATTACAAATCAGTCCAGAGAGGGCTGGTTTAGACAGTGAAAAATATGCAGGCACAAAAGGGAAAAGCATCATTGAAAATCTTCGCAGGGTTCTTCAATCAATCTGCTAATCTGTGCATGCTTCAGCCTGGAATTGTGGAATATGGCAAGTGGGAGTTCAGCTTCATGCACAAATCTCAAATCTTCATGCACAAATCTCAGATCTTATCTGTCCTACTGACTGACTTTGCCAATAGATTGAATCAGAAAAAAAAAAAAAAAAGAAAAAGAAAAACTTCTGGCCTTGATGTCTTTCAGATCTTTCTTTCATTATATCACTTTCTGCCTTTTTTCCACTCCTCCATCCTATATGGTTTTGGATGCCTTCAAACTTGTCACAACTTCCTTGGGAAGAAATGCTCAGACCTCTCAGAGTGACTGAAGTTGTCAGGTACAGGAATCACATCAGGGTCCTGTGGTCAGAGTGATGAGAATGTGCCATTGTGCAGAACATCCTGGAAAATGCACTTAGGRTCTCTTCTCAGGTCACATCATGGACATGGGGAGTAGTTTTGGGGGACAAGCAGGGGCAGAGTCTGATTTAAGGGAATTTGCACTTTGATAGGGATGTCTCAAGGGTGTCTAACATGTAGAAATTSCTGAAGATAAGACTGGAACAGGCTGATATTCTTGACAGGGCTGTGTACATTTTTTTTTTTGACATTCAGCATAGAGCAGCTTAAGGTTAGYTTTGCACTAAAATTCCTGATTTACATTCTTTAAAGTCTCACAAGTATCATCTGGATGTGTCTTACTCTGCACCAGTACACTTCTAATGTAACTCCTGTAATGATTTCACCCCTGACACTGCAGAAATGGTCACCCAAAAATGTCTGTTAAAGTTGTTCCACCACTATCCCAGTATTCATGACAAGGAATTGGTATGCACAAATCTAAAACTTTTCACTGAAATATAAAGCAAAACTCCCTGGATTTGTTCACAGTCTTATATCTTCTGTCTTTCAAACATAATTGGATGCATTCATTTGTGAATCATGCAAACAATGTGAAATGAGCCTTAATACTTCAATAAGTGCCTCAGTTAAGGAGTTCAAGATGCTTTGTATACTATGTTTAWCAAACACTGGCCCTCTTCTCTGTCTTACAGTGCAAATTTGCTTACTTAAGATTTTAAGAAGGTGTGTTCTTGCTCTTTTTCTGTGTTTATTTTGTCAATTATCTTTTGGCTCCAGTGATTTGGTTGGACTTTTCAAACTGATACCTGAGGACAAAGATTCACTTTAGATSAGGTAGGGGCTGAACAAGAGCAATATTTCTGGAGCAGGTTCCAAAAGTGAGGCCTTTAATTAGCAAGCACTTCATAATGAAGGGATTAGCTTGTTGCATGAAAATACTCCTGCAGCTGCTGTCTTATCTTCACATCAAGGTTTTCTTTCTTACAAATAAATAGCAAATGCATCCCTTGGGCAGGGAAGTGAGCTCCCTACCATCCCAGCTTTGTAGGGTGTTTCAGSATGATAAGGGCTTGCACTTTTCTCCTCACAAAGGAGGCTGAAAGGAGAGGGTTCCATGGATGGATGAGACATGACTTAAAAGCACTTTYRGTTTCTACCAAAAATTTTGAATTTWAAATGCTCTCTCCTTTTGGAGAAGCTCCCACTGCAGCATCAGGGAGCCTGTGAGTGTTGGATGGCAGGAAAGGAGARTGGGGACTGTGATGGCTGTGAAAACCTAAAAATTGCTAGCCCATGGCTAGGGTTTGTGCAGAGACAAAATAATTTTGGCTTTTTCACACCCAGTGCATGARATCTGGGGTCACACAGCTGCCCTAAGAGACTGCATAGCCTGGTGGCTGTGATTTTGCATCAGCCAGAAATTCATTGCCAGCAGTATTTTATATTGCAGACACAGCCCCTGCAACAGTGCTGTTGCAAGAAAAGCCATCAGGGAGCTGTTTATAATGATAAAGCAGGGGATGATTCTCGTTTTGCTGTGCAGAACACCATGTTCAGCTGGCTGCTGCAGGAAACAGGAGATCTGCAGGATGCTCTGYCTTAGTAAATCATCTCAGCAGCTCCTCCCAGCAAAACTCCCATGGAACAGAGGGCAAGAAATTAAGGATGTTCCTCTGCTAATGGAGAGCAGCGTGGAAGCCCTCCTTGCCCTCCTTTCCAGCAGCCCCCCAGAGGTACAGAAGACCTTGCTAGGGCACAAAAACATAATTTAAATCTTCCTCTATTAGCACTAATGAGGCTGGCCCATGCTCCTCTTCTTAAAYAGACACTTAATTCAAGCTCTCATCAATAAAGCATTCCCAGGACACAGCACTTGGTGGCATGAAGCAGAGATTTTCACTCTTCTGCCCGTTGTGGGTAAAGAAAAATATCCCTTCCATGTACACAAGCACAAAGGCTATTCTCTCTCTGGTTAAGRTGGAACAACTTATATATAAAATAGCATAATTTCACCAAAAAAAAATCAAAACTATAAAATATGGTCAAGCTAAAGCTATGTATAGGGGAGCAAAATATATAAACACACACTGAAGTATTTTAAACCTATTTTAAATGCATCTGTCCTACTGTAAATTTTCTCTGGAAGAATTTATATATAAAATAGCATAATTTTAAAATAGCATAATAGCTATATATATAGAGAGAGAGAGAGCACCAAAAAAATCAAATGCAAGCTCTGAAATTTCATCAAACTAAAGCTACGTATAGGGAAATAAATACATACCCATAAAATAAAATACATAAACACACCTTGAAGTATTTTAAACAGATTTTAAATATATCAGTCCTACTGTAAATTTTCTCTCTCAAAGTACTTTATACCCCTCTTRTTTTTTAGTGCTGTTTGGCAATGGTACAGCTTTAGTGTAGGCAAAAAAACCTCCTCATTTTGGTTAATCAAGCTTGATATTTCTTCTATCAAGGATATATCTCTACTTTTTACTGCAGAYATTGATAGAGACAGAAAATTTTATATTTCAGAAATTATTTGCTGGATATCATCATAAATTTTTAATTAGTGATTTTTTTGGTGGTTATTTCCTTCTTCAAATGRGCAGAAAGAAAGTTTATGTCCTATGATAGCTCATCAAAAACTTACTTTACCAATTTAAACTGCTGAATACCATAGCTGAAAAATACTCCTCAATACTTCAAAGTTTTTGCAAGACTATTTACTTTCTTCTAAGTGCTGATTTTTAAATTACACACTGGCTTTTAAAATAAGCTCCTCATAAGGACTGCAAGCTGTTGCAGGTTGAATATACATTATATTTTATGAAGCAGAAATGTTGGTTTCCTCTGYATCTTAAAAACCTGAATAGAAGGATAATATGCTGCCTAAAAATATTTCAGCCAATTTCTGAAATACTCTGCAGGCTGCTACTTATATTTTAGAGCTGGTAAATGCAGCCTTGCAAATCAATATTTTCTGAAAAACATTTCAATGTCASCTAATGATCTTTCTCCCTGTTTTCTTCATCAGGGAGATGGAGARTGAAGATGCACATTATAATCCTTGGGCAATATTTTGTCTGACTTTTGATATCATTTTGTCTGTGAAAGATTGGCTCAAATTTGTTACACACTCAGCAGAAAAGACAGAAGTAATTTGCCACCCTGTTGTGAATTTTAGTGCATTTTTCWGTAATGATGTCTGAGGACAAGAGAAGGGTTTGGGCAGAAATGTGCTGGGCACCACAGTAAGGGGAGGACTTGGCATTTAGCAGGTATTTATACTTATCAAGGGGAAAATTTATGGCAAAACCTTTTGAAAGACACATTCAGTTAATTCCTCATTCCCATTCATATTATGAACTGCTTGTCAATGAATGCTAAGAAATTTTTTTTCTGCTGATGTACAAAGAATCTGAGATATCTCATGTGAATGAGCTAGCTGGCCTAAGGTAATTCCAAGAGGCTGCAGGTATTTGCCTCACTTTGTGACAGCAAAAGTCCCCAAGTGAACAAGCAGGTACTTTCCAGTGCTCAAAGTTCAAATAAACACAGTAATTTATACCAAGTTTCTTTTTTTTTTTCTATGCCTGATCTACGAGGTTTGCAGAATGCCAAAGGACAGGTTTTAGCAATTAGAGAGATGGCAGCCAGGAAAAGTGAGAAAAAGGGATGGCAGTGGCACTTTTCCCAAACCCAGACAGTGAGACACTCTTGGCAAAAGCCAGTGAAGGCCTGGAAGGATGAATTGTGTTGTCCTGTCTCTGATGTCACCTCTCTGTGGCAGCTGAGCATGGTCATAACTTCCCCTCATCAAATGGCACCGTGGCTGTGCTGGAAACTGTGGAGTTAATAGCAAATTTGTATTTGTCAGCCTCCTGCACTGTGAGGAGAAYCTGCACAAACATTTGAACCTGGCTTTGAACAAGGCCTTAGACCTTTGGGRGGCCTGGAGTCTTGGAATTATAAATCACAGAATGGTTTGGGCTGGAAAGGACCTTAAAAATCATCCAGTGCCACCCCTGCCATGGCAGGGACACCTCCCACTGTCCCAGGCTGCTCCAAACCCCAATGTCCCTCTGTCCCCTCAGGTGATTTCCCACCTGCAGAGCTGCCCCAGCCCTGCCCCAGCCCAGGGAGGAGCTGGAGCTGCTGCAGAGAGCCCAGAGGAGGCTCCAGGATGAGCAGAGGGATRGAGCAGCTCTGCTGGCAGGAAAGGCTGGCACAGCTGGCATTGTTCACCTGCACAGGAGAAGCTTTGGCCTGAGCTCAGGGTGGCCTTGCAGGGCCTGGAGGAGCCCCAGGAAAGCTGGAGAGAGACAATTGCCAGGGCATGCAGGGACAGCACACAGGGAATGGCTCCCACTGCCTGGCCTGGCCTTGGGCACTGCCAGGGATCCAGGGGCAGCCACAGTTGCTCTGTGAATTCCATCCCAGCTCTGCCCACCCTGCCAGGGAGCAATTCCTCATTGCCAAGATCCCACCCAGCCCTGCCCTCTGGCACTGGGAGCCATTCCCTGTGTGCTGTCCCTCTGCTCATCCTGGAGCCTCCTCTGGGCTCTCTGCAGCAGCTCCAGCTCCTCCCTGGGCTGGGCCCAGGGCTGGGGCAGCTCTGCAGGTGGGAAATCACCTGAGGGGACACAGGGACACAATCCTCTCCCTTGACCTGCTGGCCATGCTTGATGAACCTTCTTACTCCTAATGGAGGACCCAACATTTGGATCAAAGGAAATACCTGGAGCTACTCAGTGGCCACCAACACTTGTCCCTGCATCCCAGAAATAGGACACTGATAAAAGGAGGAAAAATGCTGCTGGGGAAGTCCATGGGCACAGACTCCAACCACTTGAGAGATTTTTTTTTTCCTGCTTCAACTCTGGGGAAACCACAACCTTAGAATTTCTGARGGGAAAAAGGACAAAAGGAATACAATTAGATAAAGCCACCAACTCCATTTYCTTCTGGAGTTCAAACATATCGATCACTATAAATGTTCTGCTCTGGGTATCCTTCCATCTTTCCTGTTCAAATGCAGTACAGATTAGGTGTAAGTGATCTCCCAGGCAATAGGAGAATGCACTTCTATATCTGAGGTGCATAACCTCTAGGAACCTTCTCTTTTGATAAATCAGGATTTGAGTACTGCTTGCAAAGTTGGTTTTGCAGCCCTTTCAGRAGTGATTGATAAAAACCAGGCTGAGATCAATGCCCTGGTTGTTTGAATGCTCCCCTGAGAAGGGCAGAAGATTTTGATTTTTCTATCTGGACAAGTATTTGCCTCTCAATTTACCAAGTTTTTAGTAAACATTCCAACCACAACCCAAAGAAAACATGGCAGCCCCATTATTTTTTCTATGTTTATTTATTCTGTCTGTTTCACTAGTTTTTATTAAAAACACCTTAAAACAAAATGATTTTAAGAAGTAGAATTCTTTACTTTGGTAGAAAATATGGTATTTTTTTAATGTTTTTTGGTTCAGCTAGAGAATAATGTGGTTAAAAAAAAAAAAAAAGAAAAGGAAATTAAAAAAAAAAATTAGGCTAAATATGCTTAGCAGGAATTAAATGCCAACTTGAACATTCATGCCTTGTACCATCCCTCTGATTAGAAATCAGTTTTACCTTAATTTGTTGTCCTACAAGTACTTCCCCTTCCTGCAATCTTAGTGAGAATTGTGACTTGAAACATTAAGAAATAAGTGCTAGAAGCAGTTAAGGAAGCTCACACTCTGTCATCTCATCCCAGAAGCAAAGCTGGAGCCTCTTCCAGGTCTGTTCTTTTACCTTTAAACAAGGTCCTTGGACCAGACCTTGAGAGCTGCTGAGCTCTTCCTGGCAATGTCACTGCTGGCAGCTCAAGCTGGTGGTGCTGTGACTTCTGGAAGAGCTGCCTGATCCTTTTGTRGGGGTCTGCCAGGGAGGGCAGGTGTCTCTAGAAGCCAGGACTTCCCCTGCTTGTCATCTCTGTTTATGCACTGGGTGGCCAAAAAATGAGACGGTGTTTTCAAAAATGTGATTTTTCCTGCTAAACTAGGCTTTATGGATGTCAGAGGTACAGATTCTGCACATCTTGATGTGTTTTTTGGGCTACCTAAAAACAGAGGACAGACAAAATTAAGGAAATAAAAAGTGGCTATATTTATTTAATTTAATTTAATTATATTTATATAATTGAAGGGTCTTCAGGTACATTTAGAGCAGACAAAGCCCCCCAGGAGCTACACCCAAAATGGATGATGGGTCACAGGTTTTCACACTTTTATAAGTTTGGTCCATTTGCATATTGAAGGTTAATTTTTCAATTACATCTTCAGGTAATGAAGTCATTTACCCCAAGTTTGCTCCCCCCAACTCACTTTTGTTTACATTTCTCAGGGCCCGAGACAGTGAGGTGTCCTTGATCCCCAGTCCTGGAGAGGAATTATTGTGTCTGACCAAACTGGGAAAGCAGTAGCTAGGACTGTATATGGAGTTTAGAGCTGTACACTACGGAATTGCAGGGTTACAAATATATGAAATGTTAAAACGTTGTATATTAAAATATATGAAATATTTAAAAATATAAATGAAAATATTAAAAAAATATATGAAAAACAGAAAAGCTAAAACCCTAAGCCATCAACCCCACCCTGCACACCTGCCCCRTTATGYTATTTCCATAACCAAGACMATGGCTTYGACAGCTCTCTCTTTCCCTCTCTCCTTCCAGTCCCACCTTTCATCCAACCTTTYGAGTTCCCTCGCTTCTCCATCGGGCAGAGGGTCTTCATCCCCTGCGTGGTGGTCTCGGGGGACCTGCCCATCACCATCACCTGGCAGAAGGACGGCCGGCCCATCCCCGCCAGCCTGGGCGTCACCATCGACAACATCGACTTCACCAGCTCCCTGAGGATCTCCAACCTGTCCCTGATGCACAACGGSAACTACACCTGCATAGCCAGGAACGAYGCAGCAGCTGTGGAGCACCAAAGCCAGTTAATCGTCAGAGGTGAGGAGGTGTAATTGCCTTTAAAAGGCGCTAATGAAGCGGGATTCATCGGTATTTTTTGGGTGGTATCTGTTTGATGGTGTGGGGGTCCCAGTTGCTCGGGGTACCAGTTTGTGGGTTTCTCTGGGTCTGGATTGAAGCACTTGAGATGGTAGTTCATGTTCAGACTCAGGTGTTTATTATTTCTTATCAGTAAAACAGTCTCACTAATGTGAGTTCTGCAGCTTTTCATTAGAAGGCACAAAATGGCCAACAATCTCTTGTACAAGGTCTTTTAAGACTGAACTATCCAATGAAGAACTGACACCTGGATTATTTTCCCTTTAACCCAATAACTGATCCCACAGAGCTGCAATGGGGACTTTTCTGCCCCAATTACAAAATGCCACCCAAACCCATGGAGAAGAAGGATATAAGCAGCATGAAGAAGAAACCCAGGACAACACCCTGTGCCCTCCATCTTGCTTCCATCCACAACACACTAAAAATCCCAAAACCTCAATTTCTCACCAAGTGATACACCTACACTGCTCTCTATAATCTATTTCACACTTTTGTGAATTCTGGTCTATCTTGAAGTCTGGGAAACTTTCTCCATGAATGAGGGTCAGAGTCAGTGCTGCCCTGGGGCTCAGGGCACCCCAGAGCAGATAGAGAAATATTCCCTGTGCCCTGGGCTTCCACAGATGGGAAGTGTGAAACAGAGGCTTGTGGGAATCAGAAATACTAAAACTTCCACAGACATGGAGGGGTTTGATTTGCAGCCTTGGGAGAAGCATGGATTGATGAAAAAATACAATACACAGACTTTAAGCAGAAAAATCATAAACTTACATTTCTAGAGTTGTAAGTAAGAATATGCCTTAAGTAAGTGAGATGCCTTAAGTAAGTGAGAAACTGTATTGATAAGATGGTGAAGGGTTTATAATGTAGGAAACTGTATTGATAAGATGGTGAAGGGTTTATAATGTAGGGGTGTGGTTGTATAGAATAAGCTGAGAGTTTAGGATTTATAACAGAAGCCAATGTGTGCATGTGAGACAGAAGCCAATTGGGCAAAAGCATCCACACTGCAGTAGAAGTAAAGGTGATAGGTTAGAAAAACAAAATAAACCCTGTGGTAATTGTCTATTGKGTTAGAAAGTTYTGTATTGTCTTGAAACAAAAARCTTGTGACTCCTCTTGAGCTATGGCCAAATGCTTGCTCCTTYAAAATCTCACAGCCTCCAGGACTGATGTTTAYCTGAGCAATAAATTGTTCTTAGCCTGAAAATAGTCCCATTCCTTCATTAAAAGTGGTGACAATGATAGAGGGGAATATGGTAATCCCTCTCTCTGTGGCAGAGAGCATAGAGAGCAATGAGGCACAGAAGGTAATGTGGTTTTTCCTATCTAAAATTCTTGAAACTAATGGAAAACACTGGAGTGTTTGGGGTGGATGGGGGAGCTGCAGGAGTGRTTTCCTGGGAAATTTTATCATTGGGATCAAGCCTTTGAAACTGTATTAAATTATTCTCTGCTATTGTTTTAGTCTGATTATACCCATTTTTTGTTTAGACTACTCTCTCCTACAACATTATGTCAGTAAAAAAGCAGAACATTGATGTTGACTTCATGGGAAAAGGACTCTCTGCTGTTACCTTGTTCTTTTCCTGGTTTGTGTTTATTATGCAATTAGCAGGATTCATGCACTCATGAAGACTCACAACATTTTGTCGTGAAATAAATGTGAATTTACATTCAGTAAGCAAATATTTCATGTGGAAGAAACCTTTCTAGTCACACCTTAACCAAATTATCTAGAGATTATTCCTTGTGATGTATTTTCAAACTTACTGTGCACAACTTCAACAAAAGCACATTGCTTCCTTTTCTTTCTAGGAGTTTTTCAAAGTGTTTCAARTTTTTATTTTTAAAAACTCAGTCAGACCCTTCCTTCTCCACCATCTCCTTCTTGCTACCAAGTCAYTGGGCTTCTCAGAGAAAGAATAATCCTAGAAGAAACCTCAGTAATTTCTACTTGCTGCACATCACTACATTTTATATTCCCTCCTATAAGTTTGCCAAAATAAACCTTAAAATCTTAATGGGACTTTTGCAATATTTCCTAGGGTTTTTTCACACCCCAGATTCTGAAGAACTCTTTTAACTCAAATGTTCCCAGTGTTTTAATGCTATCCTTAAGGAATTATTCCCTAGTTTTCCAATATGCTTGCTTTTTTTAATGCTAGTATTCCCAAAAGTCAGTGGTAAACAGATCCATTACTTTTCTACTAGTTTGGATATAAATATTTCATTATTTTTAAAAATTTCACTGATTTTAATCTTGCTTAAAATTATTCAGTACAGGTGTCTATTACTTTCCTCATTTATTTAGTAATTCTTAAATGGTTTAATTAACTACATGCATTTAATTATTCCTTTCTAAGCTTTTTCTGCTAGGTTTTAACCCTATTCCTAACTCTAATAATGAGAGCTTTTCCTCACTTCCTCTTTTGCTGGAGAAGGAAAAGTTGAAAACCTCACATTTCTGCCTGTGTCTGCCCTGCTCAGAAATGCTGCACCTAAAACCAGCTGGGATTTTCCCTGGTTTTCTGTAATTCATCTCTGAAAGTGATGGGAATGAATCTGCAGCAACCCTGTGTGGGCTCCTACAGGCATGTCTTACTCCCAGGATGGTTTTACCATCTGAGAACAGGTTCTCTGCCACCACTCTCTGTCCTTGCCAGGCTGAGACCCATAAGTGTAGGAGTTTCTGCTCTGTGCAGGGATTTCTGCTCTKTGYAGGGRTTTCTGCTCTTTGTAGGGATTTCTGCTCTTTGTAGGGATTTCTGCCCTGTCCCCCAGTGCTGGGGACAAGCCCTGCCATGCCCTGACTTCTCCTGGCTTTGCCTGAACTGCACTTTCCCTGTCTCCTGCTGTCTGTGGGTAATTCCTCCCCTGACCTCTGTTCCCAGGACACATCTGCCTCTTGCAGCCTTTCTCAGAATATTAATCAGTTTTCCCTTCTTGTTCCAGCAGAGGAGTTTTGGGAGCCTTTCTCACCTCTCCCTCACCCCAACACCTCAATTTTTCACCTCCATTTCCCCCTTGATGCTTCTGCCTCCTGATGAGTGTGAAAACCCCATGGGCATCATAGAGAGGAGCTTTCCATTCTCTCATACCCAAGGGCTTGGAGGAGCAATCCTTGGATCTGCAATTTTTAGGAAGTTATGAAGGCTACATCATGTTCCCCCCTTCTTATCCCTTCTGCCCATTAATGCTCTGCAGAGCCTCCTTAAATCCTCTCCTCTCTCTTGTCACTTTAAAATGATAATGTTTTAATCAGTTTTTGGATGTGCATCTGAGATAACAGCCTCACTCAGAGGAAAAGGGGAAAATACAAATATCATGTCTGACCTGGAATTCTTCTGCCAAAACCCTACCTGACCTCTTTCTCTGGCACTGAACTGCTTCAGCTGCCTCATCCCACAGAGGTCAGAGCTCAAAGAGCCACCAAGAGTCCCTGTGATCACTCCTCCTCTGCATCCAACCTGACCTGCACACATTTCAAGTCAGGCTTTGTTTTCCTGCTGCCTGGTTATTCTCCAGGCTTTCTAACACTCCTCATCTTTTTGTTCATAGACGCTGTATCACTGAAACATAATTTTCAAACAATCTAAGTGGTTATCTCCAAAATACAGGGAGGAGTGGTGCTTTAATTCCTCTTGGTTCTAATCCCTATGGTTTGGAGGGTTTCCTCAGCAAGTGTGCTTTAAACTTAAATGGTTGCTACCCTAAATTGCTGGGAGATGTGTTCTGGTAAAATCTTATTTATGTGCACACTGTGCATTTGAATATTGAGAGCAGACAGTGAATGGGAAAGGAATGGTTGAATATGGCTGTTACCCACACAATTCCTTTTTCCTTATTTAGRCTGTCCTTGTAGTCATTTCAAAAGTTTTAAAACAGTGCAGACCATCGTGTTTCCAAACTAAATGGGAATCCACATCATTTTACAGCACATGGGTAGGACTAAAAGTACAATCTAAAGACAAGACATTCCTAAGGAGAATGAACAAACACAGGCCAACTGCTCATTGCTTCATCTGAATTATTAGTGAACACACAAACTTCTGCAGATTTCGTACACAAACCTCAATTCATCATCTTTACATCTTCAGATATGTTTTCCTCAATATCTTCTGTCAGATCACATGGATCTGCAATTTTTAATCATCATATATTCCTGTTAAAAGTCTGTTAAATAGATTTCTTATATTCCTCCTACAAATACTRTTTTTTATATCTGAGCTGTACTGCCATTTTGCCAGGTGTGCTAAATGGCAAAAGGAAAACAAGAACTGGTTTCTTAAATTTTGTGGGTACTTAATGGCAAATCTTCACAGTTCCAATTATTTYGTGCTTTATAAAAGCAACCAAGTGGTGATGAGGAGCCCTAAAAACACCTGGCCAGCAAGGCTGGATTCTCCCTGTGTTAAAAGTCAGAGGAAGAGGATGGCCAGCTTCCACAGCATCACACAGGAGATGGAAGGCAGCAGCTGAGAGAAAAGTGAGACAAAAAAGCTTTGGAGCATCTGGGTGAGATCATCTCAGGGCAACCTCAGCTCTCTCTGCCATGARCCCCTTGGCGACAACCTAGAAATGAGACAGAGCCAAATGCTCTGACATGGGGCTGTCAGTGCTTCTCTCCACAAATTATTGGCTAATTTTAGACTAATTGGAAGAGAGGAAGACTCCTCCAGTGGAGCTGAACTCTGCAAACTTCATATTAAGAGGTGATTGGTAAGAAATATTGTGTGCAATACCAGAGAACCTAAACAGGCAAAA
The DNA here is from genome assembly GCA_002167245.1 of Sporophila hypoxantha. NCBI lineage: Eukaryota > Metazoa > Chordata > Aves > Passeriformes > Thraupidae > Sporophila > Sporophila hypoxantha. The sequence continues at coordinate 1,710,443 of NDFG01000074.1, read as the reverse complement.
CCTTCAGCCAACACAAAAATTCTTCCAACTGGGATCTCTCCTCAAGCACAAGATTCAAATCCACAGAAAAGCAGGYTTGATTAGTCCCAGTGTTTATGGAATATCTTTTGAAAGCTCAGTAGGAAGTGGAATTAAGTGAGTGAGTGAGAACCGGACTTTCCTTCTCAAAATCGTAGACTCTGCCAGATCCTGGTCTGCAGATCTTCTGGAAATGCATTAAAAATTTGGCAGCTAGAAGGGCTTCTCAAACCTCCTAAATCATCATCATCATCATCATCATTATCATCATCATTATTATTATTACTATTATTATTACTATTGCTATTATTATTATCATTACTATTATTATTATTTATTTATTTCTTGGCACACTCTTGGTTTCCTAGTCATGCCCATAAGAAAAAGGAAAGGCTAAGATCCTGTCATGAGAGCCACAGAKAGAAATGAGGAAAATATCTTCTCTGTCAACTACTTAAATCATCACAAGGAATTAATCAAGCCTTTACTCATTAAGGCTGTCGTCTAAGAGTGATTAAAAATCTATATACACTTTATCATGTGTTATTCATTTCTGTAGAGTTTCCTAAAATGAAGTACTTATGAAGTAAAAAGCAGTGAAAAGAATTCTAATGGGTAACCAAAAAAACTGATAAATGTATTATGAATTTAAAATTTTTCTGATACTATCAGAAAGGGGAATTCAAAGATAGTAGTGGATGCAYAAATCATGATTTTATATGTGCTGTTAGTAAACACATCATAAGTTAAAAATGAGATAAGGTCTGTAGATAACTAATAACACCCCACAATGCATTTAGTGCATAAAATRTGTTTTCATTTTGCACTTGCCAGGGGTGTTGAATATAATTGGACAGTTAGGCACACAATGAGAAGTCCCTGAATTTTCCAGATGGTAAGAGAGTTTCCACCTTTCCATGATGGTAAGAGAGTTTCCACCTTTCCAGATGGTAAGAGAGTTTCCACCTTTTCTGTGATGTTTGGTGGTCGTGCTGGGGTGATGCAGCAAAAGCAGTTTGGGACAGAAAAGCAGGGAGGGAAGTTTTAAGGTCAGAGCAGAGTATCTAATCTCATTTACTTTCTTTGCTGGTGTTTACACTGTGGCTCTGAAGATGACTCCTAAAAGATTCACTTATTTAATGTATTCATTAGACAAACCTGATCAACACAAGCCACTAGGCATGGTGTCATTTTGCAAAAGTACATCTTTTTTCTTGAACTGCAGAGCAAATGGTTTCACTAAAGCAGCTAAATCGACCCCTTAGGTGCAATGACCACATTTAATAACTGCTCATCTTTGCTAAAGTACAGTGTTTAACGATCTCATTCATTAATACATCAAGGGTTGCTTTGGCTGATTAAATTTCCTCCATCATTTTGACAGTGGGATCCAAATGTGAAGTACAAATATTCMATGTAAAAATGAAACACTGCATTCCAGGCTGGTGCCACAGATWATTTCTTAACTCACTCCAGCAGCCCACCAGAGGAGCTCGTGGCAGGAGCCTTCAGAATTGCTCTCCAGAGAGATTCACTGATCTCTGGGAGCCAGAAGTGCTTGCATGGATTTGAAGTCCAGGAAGGAATGTGTGAGTTTAGCACCTGSTCCCTGGCAGGTCAGGAGGGATTCTGCATGTGCACAGAGCAGATTTAAACCAGGGATGTGGGACCACAGGTATCCCATGATGTTGAACCTCAGCAAGTGCTGGTGCTGCMCCTRGGTCAGGGCAATCCCCAGGATCCATCCAGGCTGGGGATGAAAAGATGGAGCAGCCCTGGGAGAAGGATTTGGGGGTGCTGAACCCTGTTCTGATGGCTTCACCCTTTGTTTTCCCTCAGTGAGAGCCTAAGACTGCTAATCACAATATTGAAAATACCTTTTTTGGGGCATTTTAACCTCTTTTTAACCTTAATTTTTTAACCTTTTACCTCMTTTGAGTTCAGCCATTAAAGAGTTGGCATCTGTCAACTTATGGCTCTTACCCTAAATAATTCAACAGCTCATTTCTCATCACAGACCTGTGGCTGCATTGAATGAAGGCCCAYCAGAAACTCACTGTTAAAGCAATTTTACATGCCCTCTTTCACAGGCTCAAGAACTGTGCTGCTGAGATAAGGAGGATGATAAAAGTAGAATTGTTCAGTCACATTCATGAGTAATTTCAGAGAGTTTCACTTCTAAAGGAGTAGAGGAGTCTCACATTTTACAGCTAAAGAGAGGAGGAACTAATTGTTTACTTTTTTYCTATTAACTCAAGCATATCAGACAAATTACCTTGGTTAAATTCTTGCCAAGCATATTTTCTTTAAAGGCTAATGATCTCCTGAAAGATAATGAAAAAGTGAATGTAGGGTTATCATCTAAATCTACGTATCAAAATCTAGAACAAGTTTTTAACAGCACTGTGTTCTGAACTATGGCAGCACATAGCACAGAAAAAGTTATTAAATTGAAATAAAATTGAGAAGCAAATGAGCAAGGAGAAAAAAAATGCAAAGGTCTGCTCTGTTTGCATTTTCATCATTTATATAAGAAGAAAAATCCTCTGGTTTTACCTAGACAGCAATACAGAAAAAACTGAAAGGTCATTAAATGAGTATTTTTTATTTTGTTGTAGCATCTCTTCAATTTTCTACTGGCAGTCTTAAGACTAAGTGGGATGGGTTTGTCTTCAAAACCAGAGAAGCATTTTTGGCATTTTTAAAACTAGTCCTAAAGGATGGCCAAAGCTTTACTGAACACAGAAACTGTTTCTGTTATTAGGTATGGGCTGAGTTTTTTTCAAGTAAGTTTTGTTTATGGATCCAAAGAAGGAAATTCTCTGATTTCTGATGATATACCTGGTCCTGGATCTACAGAGTTAAGTTAATTYTGGCAGTTACCATTCTAGTATTGCTCTCTACCGAAAGTAATAATTAGAATTGAGAGTATCAAGAATATCTGAGAAAAAACTTAGGTTTTATATATAACCAAAAATACAGTGATATAAAGCCTTTTTCAGAGCTTGTCAGTGTTAAAGGCACAACATWCCMTGGGTATCTCTGTGAGTTCTCARAAGATGTGGAAGAGTGTGGCAGAATTTCCACCAAAAAGCCCAAAGAATATTTCCATTTGGCATGCATCCTTTTTTTTCTTTCTATATGTGACCAATGGGATTACACAAAAATTGTGTTTCAGCAGATAACTTTAATGCAAATAGTATTTTAAAGACTGATTGCATTTATTCTATACAAAGCAGTCTAGCTTGACTTTTCCCAGAACTTTCTGCATATGCCTGCTCATTTAATAAAATAATTTCCTGAAAATCTAGCATTTCTTGCCAGTGTCATCCATAGCAAATGAAGAATATWAAAAAAATGGTTTTTTAAGAGAGGGAAAATAAAACAAATTACAGAAATTTTATATGGGAAGACAGATTTTAAAAGACATTCTGCTCTTCACACTCTTCAGTGGTAGAGGAGGACAGTAATTATCAGTCACTCCACTGCACCTTTTGTAATTATCTACCTGTAAGAATGGTGGGTTCATTGCTTTTACCTGTAAGAATGGTGGGTTCATGTTGTGCTTTGGTTTTTTATCCCTCTTTATGGATAAGCAGCTTGTAATTGATTTTTTAGAAGATGCAAACACAAATTTACTCACAGCTACCGAGGTGAAACAAGCGGATGCCTCCATGCCAAGTCGTACAAAATCAAATCTATTTGTGCAACTAACTGTGTTTTCACCTGCCTTGGAAATACCTCATTGTGTGTTTGGGGATGAAACGAACACAGGACAGTGAGAAAGGAGCTACTGAAGCAAATGTTTTCTCTGAGCAGATAATTAGAACAGGATGGGTGATTGCCCAGAGCTGTTGCTGCTGGGATTTCATGTTCATGTTTACCTATTGTGAATTAACATAACCTACAATAAATGTTTCTCAGCGTGGCAGCCATTTGGAAAGCCAAAGTGTTTGTCAGCTGTAAATATATTTTCTAGTACAGAGGTATCTCTTGCCTCTATCACTGCTGGTTCCTTCTGTTTCTTGTAGCTGTGTTCCAAAGAGCATTTCTGTAGTTAGGCAAWAAACAGCTTTGCATTTTGGCCATAGTGAGGAAAAAGTCCAGTTAGGGGGAGGTCTTGGTTTGAAATGACARGTGTCTGCTAAGGAAGGCAGGAGCCTCCCCTCAAATGGAAAATGTAAACTCCCTCCCTCYRAATTATTATAATTTTGAAATTAAGGGGTACATGTTTACAGTGCTGAGGTCCTCCTCTGTGCTCCCTTACATTTTCTTGTGCTAAAACTTTTTACCAGACTTCTTTCTTAATTTCTGGCACTTCTGGAGAGGCAGCTCAGGGGTGGATCAGAACAAGGATGGATTGTTGGGTCCTTTGTTCTGTCTTGTTCAACTTTCAGACAAATTCAGCACTGCCTGGACCTGGGCAATCCATGAGGCTTCAAATTTTGAAATGGGATAAGGAGAGAAAGGAACTATAAGGAACTATTAGGATTTCCCCTGTGTTGCCTTAAAACTCAGCGTGTTGCTGGAAAAAAAAAAGAAACAAAAAAAGCAAAAAARGAAAAAAAATAAATCATTTGAGAAGAAAAAAATCTATCACATGTTCAGTCATTCTCTGTGGCCCTGTGRGAAATGACAGAATGAAAAACATGTAGAATAAAACCACAATTAATTGACTTCTTTTTTTCTTGGATATTTACACTTCCATGTTCTGAACCAAAGGGCAGAGGGYCAACAAAATACTGTGACTTTAACTGACCATAATACAACCATTAAACACTTTCAATATTCAAAATTTTAATGGGATTTTCCACAGTCTTCACAACTTTCAGCATCTTTTYCATGATTTTGTCAAATGTTTAGGTTTTACTGAGACTTGGGCATTTAGAATCAGTCTATCATGTCAAATTTTTGGACCTAACATTGTCACAAGCTGTTTTCTTCATTGTGTACCTGTATTGGGAATGTGTAGAGCTTTTCCTTGAGATAAGCAGCTCTTATTTATGTATAAATAGGTGTGTGTGGGAGACTCACTGCAGTGGTTTTATGCTACTTTGGGATAATTTTAATAATATGTGTACATTGATGTACTGAAATAAGATTTCTTAYCAACTTAATGCAAGCAAATTGTGTTGAACCTCTCTCTGGCTGGTTGGAAGGCAAAGTCCCATCAGAAGTTATGGTTCAAGGACCCTCATTTTAATATTAAGTTATTTGATTGCTAATAAAAGCATTATTTGCTAAAGTTATTTATATCAAATAATTTAATTCTTTTTTTCTAAAGCTTGCTAGTTCACTGTTATATAAAAGCAAAGAGAAAAATTCTATTGTTCTTTGACATCTGACAAACCTGCCTTTGGTAGAAAGCATTTATTTTCTGTCCACAATAATATGATTTATCTGTTACTCCATTTTTAACCTCTCTTATGGARAGGTCTTATAAACTTATTTTGGTATCCTGTAAAGACCAGTGGYGTTTTCATGCCTGGCAAGAAATACATTGAGGTTGTGCACAGAAAGTTAATTATTTGGTAAAACCAACCTTAGTGTGTTACTGGATCTGCAAAAAACTGGTTTTAATTTTTGCTTTTCACCATGAAGTGTTATAATTCTGCATGGGACTGCTCTGCCATTTTGAGATACCGAATAAATTGCCAATAAATTGCTGGAATTCTGATGTCTCCCTTTGCTCCCTTCCCACAGTGCCCCCCAGGTTTGTGGTCCAGCCCAGCGACCAGGACGGGATCTATGGGAAAGCTGTCATCCTCAACTGCTCTGCCGAGGGCTATCCCGTTCCTACCATTGTCTGGAAGTACTCCAAAGGTAGGATTCCTGTGGGCACCACTGGGGACAGACTAATTCTGCYTTAATAACATCCCACTCACCCCTAAGTTGCTGTTTTAATCTCCAAATTGCCAGGGAGCAGCAGGGTCCAATGAGGGACATACCAGTYRTGTTTTATTCCTYATAAAYCATCTCCCCCAGTAATGGRTTCTTGGCTTCTTTTTTGCCAAGKTTGGGATTAAATGTGTGAGATGGTATTTCTTGTTTGGACTGAGATGTTTATTAGTTCATATCTCTGTTACAGTCTCACAAACTGTGAGTTCTRCAGTACTTTACAAGCTAAAAATGGAGACGTATCTTTCTTTCTACAAGGCCTTTTAAGGATAARCTGTCCAATTAAGAAATGACACCTAAATTATTTTTACTTTTAACCCAATAACCAGCCACCCATGCCCCACAATGTGGACTTTTTWAATCCAATTACACAAAACCACCCAAACYCATGGAGAAGAAGGTGAAGAAGAAGGAGCAGCCTCCACCCTAAAACCTCCATCTTGCTTTATATCTATTACTGAATTCTAAACCCTTAAACTCTGAGTTTTCCACCCTGYGATATTRCACACTTCTATTCAAACTCCACACCMASAAKSCCAGTTCTATCATTCAATTTTGGAAGTTTTCTCCAGGCCTCAGGKCARTGCAGTGTTCTCTTGGGGGTCAGTGCCTGGCAGCACAGAAAGTCTSAAATTCTCAGCAGCCAYGGTTCCAACACCCCAGCACAAAGTKCTGSTCACTGTCCCMCACAAGGCTGAGCTGGATGRACTTTTGCTCTGCCCTGGAGATATCCTGGCTGTGCCTCTGAGCCTGTGTCAGCTCAGCAGGCAAGGGATGAAAGGGATGGCTGGGAGAGAACAAACACAGCTTTAATTGAAACAACCAGCAAGGTTCACCAGCAGCATTTGGCTGCTTTTTTTYCCCTCCCCTTCAAAATTTGTGACAATATGGCCAATCACATCTTTTCAGCAAAGGAAGGTCAGGTAGCATTAGCATAAGCAGTAATTCAGTATGAGCTTTACATAATGCTTTAACATTTTCTCCTCATGTAACAGAGCATTAAAAGTGGCCCCACTTGACCCTCAGTAACCACAGGAAATTGACTGCTTTTTAGTTAAAATGGGCTGCCTGATAGATTGCATCTTCTGGCCAGCTGTCTTCTGGTAGGTTTTAGCAAAAAAACACTTTCTGCTAACTCTGTACCCAATCTAAATGAGTTAACTCCTTAAAAAACAAAATTAGGTGTTGTTGAGAAGAAACCTTTATGTATTGCTCCRTGTAATTTTTGGTTTCCTTAGAATCTAATTGTAAATATTCAAAKTGTATTTGATGAAAAAATGGTGAGAGAAAAGTTCATGTTAAAGACTATTTGTGCTCTTATTGATAMATTATGGTTTGTTGCAAGAAAGGTGCAGAGTTCCAAATTCCARTAATCTCAGTGGTATGTGGGATTTTAATTCTGAATAAAGGGCACAAAGAAGTAATTCTGGTTTAATCTGTTTGTATGCTGAAGGAGTACAAGCCAAGCTAGATGAGTTGTAATTAACTGTGAGGAGATAAATAACCCATATTGGAATGGTAGAATCATAGAGTAGTTGGATAAATCCCCTTTCAGACTCATCCAAGCAGTGGATGCAATAGCAGTAAAGATGTGTGTGCAGATTAAGAAAACTTTGCAAACTGCTGCACAAAATTTTTTCCAGTTTTTTCAGTAGCTGTCCTCAGGAGTATCAGCCCTTTCCTTTCTGTGAACACTAAATKGTTCCCACAATTTTTCATGTGAAGAAACACAAGAAGTGAGTGGGCAATCAATGGCAGGCATCTACAGTTAGTAAAGCATAAATATGCATTCCAACTAAATGACAGGAAAAATTTCTCGTTAAAGAAAAAAACTGACGAAAATAAAAGCGGGACAAGCACGTGACTAAAATAGGTGAAAAATCAACAATGGCAASTAAATTTTGTATGGAAACATTATCATTGTAACATTTTTAAGTTCATAGTGCTGATCACCCGGCCTTCAAGCCGTAAGTTCCCAAAGCAGAGTCTTCCAGGTCTAGAAGTATTTTTGATATACATGTCTGATTTTTTCTTAAATATTCTAGATGTTGTATTTGTAGGTTGTTCTAGCTCACTATGTTACACTAAATAATTCCCCATAATATTTATTCACTTTATTTCCTTCTGGGTTGACTCGGCCAACTGTTTATAGTGATTAATGCTGACAGGTAATAACTTTGTGTACAGAAAGTGGTGTCAGARAATTCCATTGAAGAAGAGCACATTCTGACTTCCCTGAAAAATCCCATATCCTGCTGCCAAAGTAGGTTGTAAACCCCTTTTTTACAAGAAATGTGTCTTAATATACATTTAGGAGTCTTTAATGTTAGGGGAACCTGAACTTGTGGTGACAGTCCAGCAGGATCCTGCTTCCCGTTCCCTGAATTACCCCCCAGTATCTTATTTCCAAGGAAAAGTAGATTATTTCTTAAAACTTGATAAAAAAATTATTTGGCTTCCTGTTTTTATGGACCTTCCATTTTTACTGTCAAAATGTCAAAAATGTCAAAATGCTGTCAAAAATGTCTGATCAGTTGTCTGAGATTTTGTCATTTTATTTGTTTCATTTAGGGTTTTTGTGGATTTTTTTGAGGTTTATTTAACAGGGCACTTTCTCAATAAATCCTGGCTGCAAGCACAGCACAACAGAGATTTTTGTGTCACCAGTCCATCAGCTGTAGCRGGAAACAAGAGGAACAGTCACTGATGTGGTTTTCCATGTTATYCAGGGTTTCATAAACAAGGGCCTCGAGGTCCCCTGAGTGTGCCATGTTTACTACAGCAGACATCCCTCTCAGTCATAAGAAATTCATTTGCTGTTTGCATTAGGGATGCATACTGCCATGACTGTTCAGCTGTAATTGTCAATAATTCATCAGCCTCTAAATGTACAACAAATGTGCCTTTTCACCCATGAAAGGGCTGAAAATCTTCATTTCCTCTCTCCCCCTTCCTGGTTTTTCTGCTTGGTGCTCCTTTTGCCCCTTTAACGTGGGAAAATTTTTGCTGCTGTTGCATTCCTTCTTTTCATGCAATGAATTCAGTTTGGATAACTGTCTTGGTTTGAAAAGGCAGGTGTCTGCTAAGGAAGGCAGGAGCCTCCCCTCAAATGGAAAATGTAAACTCCCTCCCTCTGAATTATTATTATTTTGAAATTAAGGGGCACTTAGGTAAAGATATGGGAATAGGAATAACAGTTCTTTATTAGGAAAATTAAAAAGAAATAAAAATGTAATAGTACAAAACTAAAAAACACTTCCAGAGTCAGACCATGCCCTGGCCCCTGTGTGTCAGGGGGTGGCACAGCCCCATCCCAGGGGGGCTCAGCCCTCCTGCAGTGCCAGCTGTGCTGCTGCTGCAGCAGGGATCCTGCACAAGGGGGGAGTTTTCCTCTGCAGCTCCAGGGCTGCTGGAGATGGGCCTGGGCTCCCTCTGGCAATGCAGGGCAGCAGAAAGCTGCTCCTCTGGCAATGCAGGGGGCAAAGGCTGCTGTGCTGTGCCAGGCTCAGATTGGATCCAGGTAGGAATGCTTGGCTCCTCCCCTGGGCGCAGCATCTCCCCATGGGATGCTGGAATTGGATCAGCCCTGCAGGGACACTCAGTGGCCATGGACAGCAGAGATCTCCTGGAGGGAGGATTGGCTGTGGGAGAGAGAAAGAAAAAACTGCCCCATGGACAGCAGAGATCTCCTGGAGGGAGGATGGGCTGTGGGAGAGAGAAAGGAAAAACTGCCCCATGAACAGCAGAGATCTCCTGGAGGGGGGATTGGCTGTGGGAGAGAGAAAGAAAAAACTGTCCCATGAACAGCAGAGAACTGCCCCAGCTCTGACAGATGGTGATAGAATACACACCCCCAGCCTAAAACAGGGGATTATTTTCCCTCCAGAGGACTGTTGTCCTTTTTTAAAAAGCAGCTCTATCTCTGACTGTGGAATGAGAAAGCTGGAGGGGAGTCTGGATTGTGAAGGCACAGGGAGGAAGGCTCCAGCTGTTGTGAGGAGGGGTCTCTGAACCTGCAGAGAGAATTTCCCCAGACCTTCAACTCTGAGCTGTCCCACACTCACCAACACTGGCAGCTCTTGTTTGTCCTTCAGGAAAACTTGGGACACTCTGGCTCAATGAGAGCAAATATTTGCATGAATTATGAGAGTGTTTATACTGAAAAAACTTGAGGGTCATCTATTCGAGCACTGGTGCTTCCTCTGTGTTTCTGCTGCACAGATTTTCTCGATGGATAATTAGTCCCATATTCATGGGCATTAATAACTATTTCAGGCCCCAGGGAAAATTTTTACAGTACTGAGGTCCTCCTCTGTGCTCCTTTTCATTTTCTTGTGCTAAAACCTTTTGCCAGACTTTCTTAATTTCTGGCACTTCTGGAGAGGCAGCTCAGGGGTGGATCAGAACAAGGATGGATTGTTGGGTCCTTTGTTCTGTCTTGTTCAACTTTCAGACAAATTCAGCACTGCCCGGACCTGAGCAATCCATGAGGCTTCAAATTTTGCAGTGGGATGAGGAGAGCAAGGAATTATTAGGATTTCTCCTGTGCTGCCTTAGAAGCATTGGTGCTTCTGCTGTGTTTCTGTTTTCTCTAACAGATGGAAATAGAACACACACCCCAGCCTAAGACAATAACAAACCATCCTGTTCATTCTGATAATGCCAAAAGCCATTTTCATCGCACTGAGCCTCTAAGAAGAGGAAGCTGTAACTTGTGCCTTGTTAAAAACAAAACCATGAGATGCTTTTTAACCTTTCTCCACGGGTTCCTTGCTGCAGGTGCCGGGGTTCCCCAGTTCCAGCCGATCGCGCTGAACGGCCGCATCCAGCTGCTCACAAACGGCTCCTTGCTGATCAAACATGTGCTGGAAGAAGACAGTGGATACTACCTCTGCAAGGTCAGCAATGATGTGGGAGCAGACGTCAGCAAGTCCATGTACCTCACTGTTAAAAGTAAGAACTGAAACGCTTCTCTGTGATCCAGATATTGCCATTGAGTGAAAAAAGGCTTTACTGCATCCGTAGTGTGGAGGGAAGGGAATGGGGTTGGGAGGGGAGAGATTGGATTTGTTGGTTTTTGGTTTAATTTTGGCTTTCAGCTGCTTGTGGAAGTGAGGATGGTTGATAAAAACCTTTGTTCGGTAGAGGATGAAAAGCAAATTTGTACCAGGTCTGAAAGCTGTCCCTGAGTCATGAGGGGAAAATAAGAAAGTTGTTCAGGAGTACAAAAAAAAAAAAAAAAAAAAAGGAGAAATCCCCACAGCATTTGTCATAAATCTCAGAAGCTGAAGGAAATGTGGATTAAAAAGATACTTTATCAGTTCTCAATGTGTCATAGGTGGAAACTATAGGTGCAATTACTATAGGTAGATATCACAAGATRTTACAACATACTCTAAGATTTTGTAGATACAGCCACAGTAGTTATTTTGCCTTAGCCAGGTAATTTTTGGAAAATCCATCTAATTGTACAAGCTCGAATTGCTGTACTTTCCAGGCACAAGAGACAAAAGCAGTCCAGTTTTCAAGTTCATCTTAGCTATAATTCCTTGAAACATCAACACAGTTCAGAAAATAGAGGAAATATAATGGGGAAAAAAAGGTGTAGAGATAATATAATTTCTCTCACTTGAGAAAAAAAGAGACTGTTGACACATCAGCGTGCCAAATGTACCTGGATRACCTGTCAGACCAATATTGAAGGTTACCACACTATGTACTTTCATGTTTGTAGGGTTTTTGAAGATTTACARAATGCTTTGAAGTTCTAGGATGCCAATTACCTTGAAAAAGTTTTGCCCTTGAAAGTAAAAAGATTATTTTTTTTCCAGAAAGGAGGGGAAATGGAATTTATTCTCTATTGGAGAGTGCACTTTAGATCATTAATGTTTAGGTTGAGGGGTGTTGTTTGTTGTTGAGAATTAATAATAAGTTATTTTAAGAGTGTCAAACATTTGACTCTAATTTATCATAGTGACTTTTTCTTCTAAAAAACAACATGATGACCCCTCCAGCAAATATATTAATTGGACATTATTTTCTGTGGGCTGGTAGAAGTTCCAGCTTCTGTGGTTTGCAGAACTGGCCATTTTTGGGCCAATCTTCCCTTGCAGGAGCGAGGCACTGCTGTAATATTCCACCAGAGCCAGCTTCCCTCTGCTTGGCAGCCATGCACGCTGCCTGTCTGATCACTGCATGCAGTTTCATGTGTGATAAAAGAGCATCCCTTATCAAATAAGAGCAGGAGCTTCCCTGGGGAGCCAGCTGCTGTTTGAATCTGATGAAAACCCCTCTGGCTCTGAGATAGCAGGGAGCAGCCTGTGCCCCTCACACACCCACACTGACACCAGTCCACTCCAGAGCACTGGGAGGGTGCTGGGGTGTGYGTGGAAGGGGCAGAGCCTGAGCTTCCAGCAAACACTCCTTAAGGACAAGATGCTCTGGTGAAATGAGCTGCACTATGGCTGGATCCTCTGTTCTGGTGGTGTGGTTGTGGCTCATAATATTTGCACCTGGTCAGGTGGACTGACTCCAAAGTGAGGGCTTGGATCTGCCTTTCATCTCTCTTGTCATTCACTGTTTCCTTTTTCTGTGTGGATCCTGTTCCTGGACTTTGGTCCTCAAGTTTAGTCCTCCTCTAGATAAAAACATTGGTCTKCCTTCATGAAACTCATGGTATTCTTGATTAGTTGATCCTTCCCCATAAGGTCACCCTAAATTCCTTAYTTAGGCAGAGGTAGAGGGTGAGACGTGGCCCATGCAGTTTCTGGGTGACAGAGTTGGTAAGTAAGAAACAGCTCCCAAAACATAAACAAGGGTTATCACTGATGCATATATTTGWGGCCTCCTTGTGACAAATTGCTTTCCCACCTTCCTTCAGTCTRTTTATGGCTTATCCAAGAGCAGTAKSTCACATCTGATAGAAAAAGCAGAGWGGCTTAGATGGAATTGGTCACTGATCATGAAATTAGACTGGCCCTCAGAAAGAAAAACATAGCAGCACTCCCTCTACACCTGATTCCTTCACTTCTTGTTCCTTGTGCCACAGATASCTCAGGCATGCAGGTGCTAACCACTGATGGCATCACTGAACTTGGAAATAAACCCACTYGTGCACAGGAGATTCTTCTCCTCCTTGTCTGATAAAGTTTTTACCTAYTCTGTTGGTAACTCTGCTGCATAAAGTTTTACCTTTCACAGATCTTATTAAAAAATCTCTTAAATGAGCTGATGCTTTACTCSTCCAGAATTTCCATTGTCACCTGTATCTAAACAAAAAAGATGTTGAYCTTTATTGCCAAAAGAGAGTAGGAGTTTTTTTGTTTCAGTAGTTCAGGACTGGGCAGGATGAAAATTGATTKAATCTATTTCTATTACTTGCTACCTCTAAGATGGATGGATTTTTTTCCTAGTAAAAACCTATGTCAAGCTATAAACCAGCTTGGCTTGCTTAAAAAGACTCTTAGTGCTAAGGGGGAAATTGTAATAATTCYAAATATACATTTATTTAGTGCTTCGGTGTTTGTTGAGTGACACCCTTGTGTCAGAGGAGCTGATCCAAATTCTTAGTTGAAGGGAGATTGCATGAGAAAGGAGTGCAAAGAAAGAGGAAAAGAAAAGAAGAAAAGAAAAGAAAAAAAAAGAGGCTTCAGGAATACCATCAGAAATGTGAAAAGAGCAAGCTGCCAGAATCAATGCTGAATCATGAACCGTGGGGCAGAAAATTTTCATTTAGCAGCTATTATCCTGCTCCCTTTCTTTTCAAGGAATGGACATAAAAATCATGACCAGTGAATTTTTCTCTTCTTGTGATTCAAGGGTTAGTAGTTCCCAAATTCCATATTCACTAAGACACACAATATTAGAAAGTTATGAGAGATGTGGAACAAGGCCTCTAGTGCTGTCTTGAGAAATGACTCCTGGTGCTTGGGATGAGAAGACTTCTGAAGAATTTCTATAAAGGATAATGAGCCTTTAACATGAAGGGAAGAACTAAAATTATTTAAAGGTTGCCTGGGAGTCACAGGGGAAGAGATGACTGCTTAAAACAGACTGCCTGCCTTCATCTGAATAAATGTCACACTTCCTAATTCCACTTTAGGGGCTGTATATAATGTGATAGAATGGTATCCTGAAAAAATTACCTCCTGAAAAGCAAGCTTGCATTAAGGCATACATGTTCCTGTGCAAATAATCTGTTGGAGGCAACCACGTTAGCCCTGCCCCTTCTTAAATCTATCACTTCTTTTTGTGACAGTGTGGAGCCTCACAAGTTTTAATCTGATCATCAAAACATTTCCAACAAATCCTGTCTGCCAAGAAAACAGAATTGCTTCATTCACTTTCCCCTCAAATATGCTTAGCTATTGGCATTATATGTGTTTAATACATAAACCTAAAGCTGTCAGTCAGATCCACAGCTCCTTCCAGCAGGAACATGCTAATCCCAGCTAATTCTTTCAATGCCAAGTTTCACCACTTAGACTTTTTTCTGAAAAAAAAAAAACAACTTTAAAAACTGTTGCCTATGACAAGAGCTGATGGAATAACAGAAAAAGAGGCTGGTGGGGAAAGGGAGTCTGGTAAAACTGGTAAAATGTGGAGGCTGTTCCTGCACCAYGTCGTGTTTCTGCTGGCCCTGCCTCTCTTACACTGCTGCTTTGCCCATGTTGACCATGACCTCTTCCAGGCCAGATTTGCTCCTCATCATCTTCAGACAACTCATGGAGCAAAGAGACCTCAATTACACATGCTACTGCAAAAGAAATAAAATAAAACAAAAACAAACACAAAAAAACCCAGAAGATGCTTATGGATGGAGACTGAATGGTGGAGCTCTTTTCTCCTCTGCAAGCTAACAGTTGTTCCACCATATGGCTGAAGCAGTGCAGCATTTGTTTATTGAGATGGATGGAAAGCTCTGCCTGTGAAGCTTTATCCAGGCAGGATAAAGGGACAATTTCCACGTGACCAAGCAAATGAGTTTGCTCTGCTGCGACACCAGCAGCAAAGCCAGCAAGCTGTGATGGAGAACTCACTGTGCTCTGCTCACCAGGGTGCCTCTAAATGCTCATTTTAGTCTTTGGGAAAATAATTCCTTGCTGAGAGCACAGGAATGTTGAGATCAGCCCAACTGCTACTTTTGTTTGTGTATAAAAAGCCACTTTCTCATTAAAATGCATGTATCCCACAAGGTGTCAGTAAGGGTGGCATTGCCTGTTCTACATTTGCAAAGATAGATTATCCATGATATGTGGTAAAGAAAGCTTAAAATCACTGTCTCTAATACCTCCAAAAACACTTATAAGAAGAACAGCAATAATACTATGTCAAATTCACCTGAGCACAGTTATTTTGATATTTCTTAATCTTTCTTTGCTCCATTTTTCTCACAGTCCCATGGTCTGTAAATACTATTTTYTGTGGAAAAACAAGACAAAAGCTTCCTTCTCTTTTTGTGTGCCCTGATTTACTGTTTTCTTCTTCTGACATTCTGCCATCTTTTTTTTTTTAAGGCTTTTTCATTTATTTGATTCTTCATCCTTATTTTGCAGTTATCTCAAGTAGGGAACACTTTTGTGAAATGGACAAATTTAGCCAAAATTGGTAAAAATCTCTAGCTAGATGGCTTGCATGTGTCCTGAGAATGAAAGAGTGGAGCAAAGGAAACAAAAAATTATTTCCTTGAATTGCAAGTTACTCTTCCTTGAATTGCATGAGCTGCTCTCATGCCCCAGTCAGTCCTTCTGCTGAGCTGGTGAGGTGCCCTTACCCACCTTTACCCTTGCCCTCATGACAGGCAGCTCTCTCCCTCTTTTACCACCCATTTCTTGGCAATCAAAGRTAAAAACTGTGTTAAACATGAGGTKGTGAATRAACTGTMCARCTCCAAGTCAGTGGTGATGAACTTAAAGCCCTTTTATGTTTTAATTTTGTGCTCCTGCCTATAGGGGGGTGGTTGGAACTCAATGATCTTTAAGGTCCATTCCAACCCAAACTGTTCCATGATTCTATGACTCTAATTGTTTATTCTCTTGACTCTAATTGTTTCTTTTCATGACTCCAATTGTTTATTTTCATGAAATGCACGGTCCAAAAGACGCAGTGAGTGAATCTTGGATGAGATCTCCCTGGATGCAGGCGCTCCCTCTTGTTAACAAAACAGCCCGTTTCTTTCCCTAACGAGGTCCTCCCACAACCAGAAAGGAACAGGGGTCTAAATGCTGTTTTCTGCCTCTTCAAACTGCTGGCACAGCTTTGATTTAGGGACTTGCACTTTAATCACCCATCATGTGTCATTACCCCGACAGGCGGCAGCAGCCGCCAGACACGAGCGCCGATAAATTGCGCCGAGAATTGCTGGAGCAATCCTTTGTTGATTTTCCTTTACAGCTATTCCATGGCAGATCAGCTGTCATAACAACACAGCGCCTCTGGCAACAGAGGGAAATTAAACATGAAGTATGTTCAAGGTAGCTGGTGGAAGGCTGGAATATCCCTTTTCTTCYGTGCCTTCAAACGCTCCCTGCTCCTCGCGGTAATGCCAAGCCCGTGGCAATTCTCTTGTAAGATAATTGCCAGATGTGCTGCAGCACAAATACTCAAGTGGGTTTGTATGCAAATCTTTGCAATGTTCTCATTTAAGGAGAAGAGGAGAGGTAAGAACCTCTCTCTCTCTCTTTCTTTCTTTCTTATTCTTTTTCTTTTTTTAATAAATATTTTTTGAACAATATAGCCRCCCTTTTTCTGTTCTTCAAGGCTGGTTGCACAGAAATGTTTCCAGAAGAAAGGTAAAGCAGCAGATTTTTCTCCCACAAAGTGCATACMGACTCTGCTGTATCAACAGTATCATATTTATTGCCCTTTTTTTTCTTATTTTTTTTTTTTCAAAATAGCTGTCTCTCTCAGGTTTTTGATGCCCAAATGGCAACATTCAAAAGGGAGCATGGGYGAGGCTTATTTCAGAAGTTTTCTTTCTGGGGAAATTTTCATAGTGGATACAGACTATTGAGGCTTTCCTGAAAAATAATCAGTTCAAGAAAATTGTGACAAATTAGTCTTTCAAATGCCTTCACATCTTCATGGTTTTTCAAAAGCCTCATGAGGGATGGGATTCAGAAGCTGCTGTTTTATATTCTCCCTTCCTTGAACAGATTAGTACTATAAAAACCACAAATATTTTAGCATGTTCTCCTTCTTCAACACTAATAGCTCTTATGTCCTGTTAAATTATCACTTTATTCAAAGGTGTTATGTGGCTCTCAGATTGCAATAAACTCTGTGTCTAGGTTTGGCTAACTGTGGTCAGAAAACTCTGTGCTACAGAGATCATTTCAGATCAAGGGCTGCAGCTCTTCTGTCTCTGAACACTGCTGAAACAAGACTTGAAAATAATATCTGATCTACTCCTTCAGCTGAGATGGTGGAGTGGAARGGATTGATACCAGCTAGACAGATAATCCATTCATAACAACCATCACTGAGAAAGTACAAATGTCAGTATATTGTATTTGGCATGATTCTTCAAACCCTACTGTGCTCGAAGCCAATAAACGATAATCCCAAAATGTTCTAAGCTGGGACGAAATATTCTGGAAATTATTCTTACTGGTGGTTTAGAATCATAGAATCACAAGGGAAGGGACCCACAAGGATCATCCAGTCCAACCCCTGGCCCTGCACAGGACAGCCCAAGAGTCACACCATGTGCCTGAGAGCGTTGTCCAAACACTTCTTGAGCTTCTTGGCAGGYTTGGGGCCATGASCACTGCCCTGGGGAGCCTCTTCAGTGCCCCAGCACCCTCTGGGGGAAGAACCTTTCCCTGATCTCCATCTTAACCTCGTCTGGCTCTGCTTCAGGCCTTTTCCTCGAGTCTTGTTCACAATTCTTCTGCCCAGGGSAGAAGTTGTGCCTCCTGTGCAGGGGAATTGCTGGGCTCAGGCCCTGCCCGTGGCTCTGGGGCCATTGCTGGGCCTGGAGCAGAGCCTGGGCCTGCTCTGACCTCTGCACACAGGGACAGCCACAGGGACAGACAGGGACAGACACAGGGACACACAGACACAAGGGACAGACACAGGGATCAGCACAGGGACAGGACACACGGGACAGACACACGGGACAGACAGGGACACAAGGGACAGACACACGGACAGTCACAGGGGACAGACACAGGGACAGCACAGGGACAGACACAGGAATGGACCACAGGGACAGCTCAGGGACAGCCCAGGATACACACAGGACAGACAGGGACAGACAACGGGACAGACACAGGACAGGCAGGGACAGACACAGGGACAGACACAGGGACAGACACAGGGGCCAGGCAGGGCTGAGGCCGTCTCTCCCTGAGTCTCCTTTTCTCCAGGCTGAGCAGCCCCAGCTCCTCAGGTTCCTCAAGGGTTTGTGTTCCAGCCCCCTCTCCAGCCTCGTTGTCCCTTCTGGATGTGCTCAGTGTCCCAAGGTCTTCCCAAGCTGAGGGGCCAGAGCTGGGCACAGCACTCCAGGTGTGGCACTCAGCAGTGAAGGGACAGAATGACCTCCCTGCTCCTGGGACAGCCAGGGACAGACACAAGGGACAGCCAGTGGGACAGACACAGGACAGCAGGACAGACACAGGGGAGCAGCCAGGACAGGGACCAGCGACAGGGCAGGCAGGGACAAGACACATGGGACAGGCCAAGGGACAGACACAGGGACAGAACAGGGAAGACAGGGACAGCACAGGGACAGACACAGGGACACACACAGAGGACAGACACAGGGCAGGCAGGGCTGAGGCCCCTCTCTCTCCCGGGGTCCTCTCCAGGCTGAGCGCCCCAGCTCCCTCAGCTTTCCTGGGCACGGAGCTGCTCCAGGCCCTTGCTCAGCTCCAGGACTCCTGGCCTGCCTGTGGCTGAGGAGGCGCAGAACAGCAGGAATTGCCATTTCGAAATGTCTAGCCCGGAAATCCTTGTCAGAACACACCACTCTTTARGAATAAAAATTCTTCAAATGTATTTATTTCTGATGTTTTCTTAAAATTAMGAAGTGGTTCTATATCTCAAAGTCTGCCACACAAAACAGGTCCTTCTACAAATAGTGTTAGGACAGTGTTCTCATAAGTTTTTTTTTCCCTTCAATTCTTGTGGTACAGGAATAATGACTAATCACTAACCATTCCCACAATCGAGTGTTGATGTTTACTGTTTATCTGAATCAAATGGATCTCAAATGCAGCATGGATACAGGTTTACAGTCTTGATTTTTCTTGAATTTATACCTTTATTTAATGCTTAGATCTCTTYATTTACCTGGATTTTCATGCTATGAAACCTACTAATTTTTCTGAGTAATATTTTAAAATWCAAATGCTGCTGTGAATGCATTAGTTTCATTYGTGAGGTGGGAGCTGTTTGCAGTGTGTTTGATGGGTTTAATATGGGCTTCTGGGGGAGGAAGTGAATGCAGGATCTATTGCAGCTTATTTTTATATTTGCAATGTCATCAAAAGTTRGGTCTATGTCTTGCTAACAAAGATTAAATGAACTTAAATCAAGAGAGCATTGTAAAGCAATAGTGGGATGTAAATTAATTTAGTGGCTATGTACAGTACACATGACTATTTCCACTTCAGAAAAGGTAGCTCTTATAGTACTGTCCTTTTCCTTTTTTTCTTTTTCCTTTTCTTTTCCCTTTTCCCTCATCTCTTTTTGTCTGTGTCACTCTTGCCAGCTTTAAGGTACATCTCATTCAGAAAGCAACCCTGTTCCAGCAGAACAAAGCCTCAGAACTCCCTATTATTATTTTATATCAGTTTAGGATCTGCAGAATGCTCTCTGAACAGCCAAAATAGAGGGCAGAGTCTTAAATTATATTTCTCTTTATATATCAGCTTCTTCTGCACTTTGAATGACTWAGWSATTCAAAGTGCAGMAGAAGCTGATATATATATATAAGCTTTTACTATCTTTTTCAGTAAAAAGCTTATATTTCAAAAGTTCATTCACTCTTTTTTAAATTAATGAATTTTAAAAAGAGTGAATACCTGTCATAGGGCCTGCATCATAATTCTTTCTAGTTTTTCATTTTTTAATTTATTTATTAA
This sequence comes from Sporophila hypoxantha, assembly GCA_002167245.1. Classification (NCBI taxonomy): domain Eukaryota; kingdom Metazoa; phylum Chordata; class Aves; order Passeriformes; family Thraupidae; genus Sporophila; species Sporophila hypoxantha. The sequence continues at coordinate 1,690,440 of NDFG01000074.1, read as the reverse complement.
TATTGTTTATCCTTGTCCTTAATTTGAAGACAAAAAACCTAAAGTGAGTTATAACAAAAATAGTAAAAATTATTTCAYAATATCTGAAGAAATATGTAGGACATACATTTGAGTATCAAGTGACACAGATGCCAAGTCAGTTGCATTTTTCTGCRTAATTCTCCTGCAGCAAAAGAAAACTGTAAAAAAAGGTAGTTTATATGCAAATATCTTATGCTTTGGATAAGAGTTTATTTCTTTTAAAAWATAGTATTGCATGTCACTATCAGCCAAAGATGATCTCTTACAGCTGCTTCCATCAATGCAACTCAAAGCTTTTTTTTAAGGAAAGCAATTTTGCCTTCAAACATAAAGAGCCTTTTTTTTTTTTTTTTTTGGTAGTACTTTCTTTTCATCTTCAAAATAGATTTTCAAAAATTGTGTGGTGGTTTTGCTCACATTCCTCTGTGAAAATCCTACAGTGGTACTCAGTTTGAGTGCAGTGCGTAGAGTCTGTGATAATCAACATAAACAAAAAATTTTAAAAATGAAAAAAAATAAACTTCTGCATGTCAGCTACAATCAGAAGAAAGGATTTGCAAATGCAGATTTTCTTTCAGTAATCTATTTGCTTGGTGGGAAATGTTTCCTTCACCCCATCACTTCCCTGACCATTGGGATTTGCTCAGTGCATCCGCTCCCATCCCCACTGCACATTCAAATATTTGTAGGGTATGTGATGCTTGAACAAATCTGAATATGTTGCTTTTATCTTTCTTATGAAAAAAAAAAAAAGGAAGTGTCCAGTTATGACCACAGCAATTGATTTCTGAGTGTCCTCACAGTATAGATAACTAAAGAAGCATGGCTCCATTTTTAGATAAATCTTATTAGAATCCTGCAGGGCTGAGGAATGAATCGATTTGGTCTGTCAAACCAGGAGATAATGAAAGAATGAGCTCTTACTGGTGGCCTAATTACTCATGATTAATCTAACCCCATCCATTTTTTTTGTAACTGTCTCCATTAGGCCAAAGAATAATTATTCTTACATCCAATTTTTGTTTTCTTTTCCAATTCTGAGTTGGAATATTTGATCATGTAGGAACTGTGCTGTCCAGGCAGTTATGTATCTTTGTGACAATAAATTTAGATTCTCTGTCATCAATTATTTGGTGTTTAGCTTCCACCTGGACATATTCCTGCCCTGGGAAAGCAATGTTTTGTAATTTTATGGACATAGGTGAGCACAGCACCAAATTCAGAAAGGAGAAATGATCTTTCAGGGAGGCAATAAATTTTATAGCTCCAACCACCATTCTTGACTCGTGAAAGAGGTTTTTTCTTTAAAATTCCCTTGTACAAGTGTCCTGGTTTAGGGAAAATTTGGGAGAAAACCTTTAAAGGGGTTCCTCTAGAGCAGATTCAAGAGGCCCCTCCCTGAGCTGCTTCAGGAAAACATTTCCTTGGAGAAAAGTGGAAAAAAAACCCCTGTTTATTTATCAGGCAAAGCATTCACTAGCACAGAAAAAGAGAACAATATTAAATAATAAAACAGACAAATGGGGATACAAGCATTGTAAAGTCACCCTAGGACAACAAGGTGATGTGTTCTCAGGTGATGGTGGGAGCAGCTCAGTGTGTGCAGGGATTGGCAATGATATTAAACTCCCTGCTTTTACAAATGAAACTTCTGGTGAGATTTCCTATGTGTAATTTTGCAAMAAAATGCTATTAGGCTGTAAAAGACCTCTTGCTGTGTTTGATCTATAGTAATTAAAGGCCTCAATTACCAATATTTCTGTGTCCATGTGCATGAATGTGTGGCCACTCACAACACAGAAATACRGAATCATTGAATGGCTTGGGTTCTGTGGGTGATTTGGTGAAATTTAATCCCTAAAATTTAGACCAACCTAAAAAAAAGCACCTTAAATATTATGCTCCTACAGCCATTTTTTCATCAGAGCCCTGATTTATAGAAGTAGTGGGGGCACAGTTGTCTTTCATGAAATCAGTGATGTGCTGAAGGGTGCTTRGCAAAGAGGATGGCTATTTAGGAAATTAAACATATGCTGCTTAGATTTGGGTTAGATTTGGGGGTTTTGTTCTTATTGTCTTCAAATTTGGCTTAAACTTTCAAGACAAAGTCCTCCAGCAAATGTTGTAATCCTTTGGGAATGAATGGTAAAGCAGCAATGTCAATGGCCTGGCTTTCAGTCAGCACTGSAAGTTCTCTCTGTTCTGTTTCCCCATCCTGAACTTTTCTCAGATCAGTTAAAATAAACTCTAAAATCACATCATCAGTGACCTAACAGGAACATTTTTCTACTAACAGACTTGCCATATTGATAGATAAGTACCTGAGAAACAATCCTGTTCTCTTGGTTCCATTTCTTTCCTTGGAAAGGGCAAAGGATTCAAAGGATCTAATGTAATTTCTGAATGTGAGACAGTATAAACCTGTGATCACAAAGTCAGAAGGAGACAGAAAATAGAGCTATTGCATAAGTCCATTTTGCTGCAAATCATCAGAGCAGTAGCAGGAGCATCTGTTAGATGATTATTTTTCCTGGCTTTTAATTACTAGCCATTGATTTGGTTAATTGCCCACAGGTACACACACAATAGTGCAGCAGGATCTCACTTCTGCAGCCTTATCTCAAAACTGGCTTTTAAAATAAGTGCCTATTACTGTAAGTGCTCTGCAAGAAAGCAGCACTCTGCTGTATTTTTGTCTTCCTTTGCAATGCAACCTAAATGTTGCATTTACARCAGGAAGGAGCTGGCTCCTTGCCATGCACTTACAGCCATAAACCCACACTCRGAGCAAGGCAAATCTCCTGCTATCAGATTTTTAAGTGGTGACTTGCCGAGCTGAAATAAGGGAGAACAGACTTTCCATAAGTGGTTGCATATTGTTGTGGAAAATCCAATTACCACTTGCTAAATGCCCAGGTCTGAGATTTAAATAAGAGCTAAATGGAGTGCCTGGCTTTTAAGGAAAATGGGAATGCACCTAAACAGTGAGGAAAACCTTTACAGGAGAGCACAGTAATCCCTGGGTGCCCTCAGGAGTTTTTGCTGATTCCCTGTAGCATTCCCAGTCCTATTTCAGGAACTCCCCAGTGGAGASACAGCTGTGAATGAGGACTTGTGAGTTTTATTTGCATATATAATGGAAATAATGCATTGCACAGAGGTGTTAACTCTCTCCCTTTGGGCTCTTAAACCTTTCAGTGTGGAAGACCTCCCAGAAAAGGTTAAAGAAGTATTCAAGAACTGAGAAAGGAGAGAACAAGCTGGCCAGAAGGAGAAGGCTGGCATGAGCACTATTAATTTTGATAGGATGGCTTTCTCCTTGGCTGTGATCTGCTTTTACCCCCTGTTACCTGCTTATTTCACCTGCCAAAACCCAGGAGCAGAATAAATCAGTCTCTCTTCTGAATAAGGGGGCTCAAATGTMCAGAGCAGGGGCCTGGCAGCTGCTGGGCTGTGCTGGGTGTCCCAGTGTCTGCTGGGCATAGGCAGAGTAATTAAAGACAATTAAAGAGGTTGAATTTCCTCTCATTTGCTGTGGGGTAGGCTTGTAGACCTAGGCAGTTACCATGGCCTTGCTGACAGCCAGCAAGCCCTTCAGATGATACAAATGTGCTTTTTAATATAAATATACACATTCAGTCTGCTGCTTTTCCCAAGTTCCTTAGATCTTGTCCAAACTCAAGATTATTTCTTCCTTTGCTGATTATTCCAGTTTATTCCACTGGCAGCATGCCTTAGCTGTACAATTATAAATCTCTCACATGGACACTGTGTCTGGAGAAAGAATTGACTTTTTGCAGCATAGTTACAATTACCTCCAAAAGCAGGAGACAAGAGAACAGATAGATGAAGCTCAAAACTTAGGCCTGAAGCAAATTTTGCTTCAGCTCTTGAGTTTGAGTGAGCTGAACCTGTGAAATGCAGGAGCTTGGAAGGACCAGGGATTTACCTTGGGGCCATSCAGGGATATTTTAGCTCAGAATGCACAAGAGTTGGAGTGCTTTTAAGGGACCTGTCACATACTCCCAGCTTGCTGATACCAAGGCAGCTCAGCTTAGCAGTGTGTCAGCCTATCTCTCATGCAGAGTGATGTAAACTAACCCAGGGGAGCATTTCAAAGATGCTGAAATGGGAGTGACCCTGAGGAGCTGCACTCTCACACAGGCATCAATTGCTTTCATACCCAGAAAAGGGGAAGTCAGAATGTATCAAGTGTTATCAGCCATCCAACTGGTTTGAGTTGGGGGTACCTGTACCCTTTTTTGTCTCTCCCCATAAAACAAGTGGGGTTTTTTTTCCCAAGGATCATTGGATACCTAAACAAACACATTTGTCATTATGGAAATAAAGGTGTGGAGAAGAAAATAGTCCATTTGCCTTTAAATTTTACTCATTCAACCCCTTCCCTTCCCTTCCCTTCCCTTCCCTTCCCTTCCCTTCCCTTCCCTTCCCTTCCCTTCCCTTCCTTCTGTTTTCAGATGTTTTTATAAAGGATGTTTTAATCAACAATTACAAAAACAATGCAATTAAAAGTTAAATAATATCTGAATTGTAGACATTGATTCATATAAGGTTCCTGTGGACCAAGATTGATTTTCCAGTTCTTATTTTTGCATGRAAGAAAAAAAGCACATTTAGTTCAGAATCGGGAACTTTAGGAGGAATAATCAAACTTTGCTTATTTTTTAAATCATCACAGTACTTTTAAACTACAGCAGTACCTGTATGAAACATGCATGTACAAATACAGAAAAAAAATCTATATTTAAGGTAGAGAGAATAATTTCTGTGTATTACTCCTTTGTTATGTCTCTTACATTGGCTGTTGTTAACATTGCTCCAATTTACTAGTCTTGAAATTATTGCTCTAATTTACTATTCCTGAAATTCTGACTTTGCATTTCTTGACTTTTAAAATATTTTGTAGCTTACATMATGAAAATAGACTTTGTTATTTTATTTACTTTAGCTAAAAAACATCTAGTGCACACTGAAGTAAGTCCAGTGATGATTATCCTGGAGGTGAAATGTAAGAAGGGCTGCTAAGTACACACATGTTTAGTGTTTCAAGCCCCAGAGCAAAGTTAATGGTGCATATAAATAATTATTTGTGCATATACTCATAATCCATATGGTCACTCTATGACAATGACATGTGAAAGGCAGTTAAAGTCACAGAGATTGACTTTGCATAGTTCTGAAACACCTGGRCAGGAGGGATGTGCTGGGTCCTSTGGRCTGYTGACCATAAGAGAGARAAGGAGCCAAGAGAATGCATCAGCATCTCTCAAAAAAACCACTTTGAGGATTCTGTTTTGCAGGACAATATCCYACCACCTCTCTTCTGGAAAAGCCCAGATAGAGCTCTGTGCATCTTTGAACCCCATTCAGAATTTCAGCTTTGGGAGGAGTAGCTCAGCTCATGGTTCCCTGGATCCCTCCTGATCTTTTTAAAKCATGATCCAGATTTCACCAGTTGTAGCTTTTCTGCACAAAGAAAATTTTCAAACATCTTCCCAGGGATCCAGTCTCATATTTTCTGCAGACACATTGTAGGCAGCTTTCCTRAGGATTTTCATTGGAAATTTCATTCACCCACAGCTATTTTTGTGTGCCTGCTCCTGCATGCAAACATGAAAATATTTTAAGTGACCARATAGAACCTTCTGGAAATCCAAATAACACAAAAATATCTATGTGAAATTTGTGTAGCTTTAAGGGAGAAGAGTGGATTATCAGGCTTGAAAGCAAATTTTGGCAGTCTGAAGATATCTTATTTTCTTGGGAAGCTCTAAGCAGTGAGAAGCAGAATKGAGTTTGTGGTGACATTACACTAAACCATGGCAGGACTTACATCAAGACATTGAACCATCAAATATATTGGCAAAAATATGGCAGCAAAAACCTAAAGAGGAAGCCAGAGAGGGACAATTCATCAGGAAGTCGAGTGACAGGACAAGGGGGAATGGCTTCAAAATAGGGGGAAATAGGTTAGAAAGATAAATAGGTTAGAAAGGAAAGAAATAGGAACAGGAAATAAATTTTTTACTGTGAGGTTGGTAAGGCCCTGGCACAGGGTGCCCAGAGAAGCTGCCCCTGGATCCCTGGCAGTGCCCAAGGCCAGGTTGGACACAGGGGCTGGGAGCAGCCTGGCACAGTGGAAGGTGTCCCTGCCATGGCAGGGGTGGCACTGGATGGTCCTGTAAGGTCCTTTCCCACAAAACCACTCTGTAACTCTGTGATTTATACATAAAAATGYTTCACATGTCTGAACTGCCTTTGTGACAGCCTGCTTTCCATGCAGACRATGATGTGAGGAGAGTGTTTTCTGTCTTGGGGCTGCAGGAGCAGGAGGGGACAGCCTGAGCYGCAGCAGGTTTGCTCTCCACGTCTCCAGCTTCATTATTTCACCGTGCACACTGATGAACTGTAATTGTTTCCTGGCTCCCCTTGGTAGGAGATGGGGTGACAAAGGGGTTTGGAGCACTGCTAGGTTCCTGTTTCCCTCACTGATCTCTATTAGAACAATCATTATGATAATGATTCTAATCTAAGCTTCTGTAATATAACTGAGAAATAAATGCTTCTTGGTTAATATGCCTCAATTAACGGGTCACCCAGCGTAGCTGCAGCAGGTTGCAAGTAAGTAGCTTTCAGGATCTGAGCCCAAATGATTATAGGTTTTCTTTCCCTTTTTAGATGAAATGGATTCATAAGCCTTACTCAAATGAATCGCTCTTGTAGTCATTAATTATAGTATACACATGTTAATGACATCATTATCAGGAGATAACATAATGTCCCAAGGACCACGTGCTACAGTTGTTTCCTGTGCAAACAATTGTGCTTGATAACACAGCCTGTCACAAAATGTCAAAAGAAACCACATGGTGTCTCGAAATGATTGTGAAATTATCATGTGTCACAGCTATGTGTATCATAAAAAATACCATCACGACAGAATTTGTCATTAGCTCTTGGGTGAGGGATACTGAACAGAACAAATAATTAAGATCTTGAACATCTCAAGTGCAGCACATAATGCAGCACTGAACTGTTTAAAGCATATCCTGTGACTGAATTAAAGTGCATTAGTCATGAATTCAGGATATGCACAGTAAGAGGCAATATAAAGCACCTTGCAAGATTTTTATTTTCTCTTATTTATTAAAAACAAACAGAAAGGAATTAGTCATTTTAAGATCCAACAGTTTAGTTCTCCTTTTAACTTGTATGAGGATAGGGTACTAAGACTGTAAGAAACTTGCCAGTGTAACTCTTATTTTAGCAAATTAAATCCTGCTCAAGTGAAAGTCAGYGCCAGTTGCTCAAGACCTTTGTGGGAATAGAATATCAGTCATGGGGCCTCATTTGAGCAATCTCATTTTCATCCTTTCCATGATGCAGCAAAATTTTCAAGCCCCTGGGCATCCTGTGGGTTTTGCTGCTGACAGAATGGCAGAGCTATTCACTAAGAAGGACTGAACTCCCCCTTTTGCCATCCATGGATTTTGGCAGCATTACCATCTTCTGCACTTTTCCTCCTGAACTCAAGTGGAGATTTATTGGACTCTTATATTTTGGGTTTTCCTGTTTTCCTTTCACCACTGAACTGAATAATCTTGAAAAACAAGATTATTCTCCTGCTGGAAGGAAGCTGTGCAAAATCCTTGCCCAGAGCCACGGGGTTCTGCAGGCACAGAAAGGTGGAACAGTTCTCCCCAGGACACCAARGGCTGCTGGTTACAGAGATGCCAGAAGTTTTCCTCCTCCAGGGTCTGTAGGGTTATGTGGGACCTGCTGGCAAACAGCTCCCTCAAAGACCCATCAGTACCCTCATCTCCAGAGCTCAGCTTTTTGTAACCCACAAGACTCTGTTTTCAGATGCTCTGATGATAACGGGAATACTGCTTTAGTCATGCAGTAATTAGTAACTTAGTAATTAGCCATCAGCAGCAAGGCAGACAAAGGGAGATACCCAAAATTTTCTCCCCCATCAAGAGCCTGCCCCTGTGCCCCTCAGGTGATTTCCCACCTGCAGAGCTGCCCCAGCCCAGGGAGGAGCTGGAGCTGCTGCAGAGAGCCCAGAGGAGGCTCCAGGATGAGCAGAGGGATGGAGCAGCTCTGCTGGCAGGAAAGGCTGGCACAGCTGGCATTGTTCACCTGCACAGGAGAAGCTTTGGCCTGAGCTCAGGGTGGCCTTGCAGGGCCTGGAGGAGCCCCAGGAAAGCTGGAGAGAGACAATTGCCAGGGGATGCAGGGACAGCACACAGGGAATGGCTTCCAACTGAGAGAGGACAGGGCTAGATTAGATCTCAGAAATTCTTCCCTGTGATGGTGGTGAAACACTGGAAGAGGTTGCCCAGAAATTTTGTGGCTGCCCCTGGATCCCTGGCAGTGCCCAAGGGTAGGTTTGGACAGGGCTTGGAGCAGCCTGGGACAGTGGAAGGTGTCCCTGCCATGGCAGGGGTGGCACTGGATGATCTTTGAGGTCCCTTCCAACCCAAACCATTCCATAATTCAGTGATAATTTCAAAATCTGTGTGCTCCTGATGCTGATGTTCCTTTATATGAAAGGTACATTTGAGCCAATCAGCCTTCCTGCAGCAAGCCCAAGAGAGCTGGCATGCAAATATTTTAGAAAATTTAAAGGTGGAAGTCTCTAAAGTAATATCTTAGTTTACATGTTTGGACTTTGTGGTTCTAAGTGATCCCAAAGGAGCAAGAGAAAACCATCTCAGAAGCTGCTTTGAATTATATCTTTYCTTACCAGTAATAATGCCATGGGAATTCTTGACAGATGACCTGGTTTTACACTTCCTGAGAGGATTCAGTAAGATTAAGATAAGGATTCAGATTCCTCTCTTTTTTCACCTGCAGCTCCAAACCTTCCAATGCTCCTCCACAGCTCATTATTCAGGTTTACAGTGTTGCAGTYACCAGCTCGCTCAGCCCTGGCACACACAATAAATTACCTGTGACCCTTTCTTCACCTCTTTGCCTCAAATTTCCATTCCTGCACAGAACACCATCTAATTAAACACCACAACAGGGGCCTTCTCAGGCAGAAGGGGGGGATGTTTGTGACGTTACCAGAATTTATTSTGGCAAAATCTGAGGCAAGGAACAGCCTGGAGACAGAGGTGGAAGAGACCAGTGAGATTTATGAGAGACTGGCAGAGCTGGCAATAGAAATTGGAAGAGTTACTGGAGCTGCCAGCAATTTTGCAATCTTCAGGATGGAAAATCAAAGGATTATTATTTGTTAGCAGCAGTATTAAAAAAATGTATTTAACTGACAGAGGGCTGAGAAAGCTTTTCCTTTCTTTAGTGCTGCAGATTTGGTTGCATTTTTATATATATATATATATATATATTTTTATAGTTCACTAGAGTTCAGCTTCTTAATGAGCTTTTGGTTCTTTTTAAGACCAATTCTGGGCACTCTCTTGATGCTGCTCATACAGATCAACTGAGTCAAGGACACAGCACAAATATAGAAGCATTTCAGGAACCACACACTTTTAAGATGTTTCCAAGTTATCCTTGGAAAACCTTTGTGAAGTATGAGTTTAAATCTATGAAATTACCTCAAAAGACAGAAAACATACCCCATATATTATCTGAGCAATAATTTACTCTGCAGACAATCAGGGCATATTTTTAGGAAGACTTTAGCTGCACTCAGRGGTGTTCAGCAATTCTGCAAAGCCACTTGAACACTTAAAAATAAGTGAAGGAAAGCAACATCACTGAAAGAAGGTGAGAGGTAACAATCTAGAAATTCTTAATTTTGCCACAGAAAAAGTGTAAAATGAGAGTATCCAATGTGGCATTCAGCAAGGACTAGCWAAATGACTTACTTTAATTTCATTTACTATTTTCTAATCCAGTGCATGATCAAAAATAAAGCAAAAATAGTAGTATCATTCACCAGCTTCATAACCCTGAGCACCAGGTAGTCCCTCTGCTAAAGAAGAACTTATCTTGTGGGGAAACAATGTTTGTGTAATTAAACAATGTATTATCAAACATGATCACAACAGTCTCACTGGAGACTGCCTGGATGTCTCAGTTACAGAAATTTGGATGCTTGAATTTGCCATTTAAATTTTCTCCTATTTTTTTTTTAATACAGATAAATTAATCAAGGGGAAATATCTTTCTGTTATATGTATATTTTTTAATTTTTACATATTTTATAAGGCAACCAGTAGATTAGAGATTTGACTGGAGGTGTTTTCCAACCTAAATGATTGTGATGCAGTAGAGTGTCAGTAGTTACTCCTGAAAACAGACTTTTGTAATTCAAGTTGCAGGATTCCATACTAAAGGAAGATGGAACAAACTTTTTTAGACAATTGTTGCATTTGGAAACTCAGACAAAGCCGCCTGGTTGAACAGTCTCCCATTTTTCTTTCCTAGAATTGAGAGGGCAAAACCTGATGTGCACAGGATGGCCTGAAGTTGCTCAATGTTATCAATGACCCATTTATTGGAGGGAAAAGAAAATAAATTGGGCAGGAGAAACAATCTGCTTTTATCACCCTTTTCTTTGCACAAGGGTATGAAATGCTGGGAATCCACTGGATTTGCCCCAGTGATGCCTTGGGAAGGCTGACCTAGAACAGAGCTAAAGAATAAAGCAGGGATTTATGAAAAGGATGGCCTCCATGGATGCACCTTGGGCAGCACAAGAGCCCAGCCAGGGCTGCACCCAAGATGAACCAAAATGGCCCCAAAATGCACGGCCGGGCACGGGGTCTGTCACTGGGATCAGTTCTGCTCCATTTGCATCTTGCAGTTCTGTCCTCCATTCCAGCCTTTAGCCCCTGCAGTCCCACCCTGCTTTTTTTTTCTCTCTGCAGCCCACGGTGTTTGTGCTCCTGGGCTTGAGATTTGGATCATTTGTCCTTGGTGCCCAGCTGGAGCAGGAATTGTTTTGTCTCCCTGCTCTGTGCACAGAGCTCASCATCCCAGCCACACACTAAAGCAGCACAGAATCTGAAAAATAYAAAAGCTAAAACTTGAGGCATCACCAGTTTGGAGTTGTAGTTGCAGCTGTTTTGACACTGGCAGCATCTTCCTTTTTAGAACATTCATATCCAGTTATTAGTTTGGCATCCTGCTGATGCTGTTATTACTTTGATTCATCTTACTGGTAAGGAAATTTAAAAGTCACATCATTTCCCAGCATTTTCCACTGTGAATTCCCAGTGAAACACTGTGGGACAAAGGTGTAGCACTTCAACAATGAGGGATTTTTCCATGCTAAATTCCAAACAACAGACAGATTTGCCTTCAGTTAAAAGAGAGCAGAAATGCAGGAGCTTCTCAAGATAAAATCTCATGATGATTTTTTTCCAAGGTCTTAGGTAATATGATAAATTTTTAATTACAGCTACAGAAGGGGTTGGTTAGAGCTGTTATTTGCAGAGGAGGAGCAGCATGGATCTACAACACAACATCATCCTGCCCATCACTCCAGCAGYCTCTTTTTAGCAAAAAACAGAATAATTCATCCATGGGGAAGTTCATTAAATAAGAAGCTGACTAGAAAATAACTAGAAATTAGTAACAACTTTGCTTCATGTTGAAAAAAGAAGTTTCTACCTTTGATTCAACAACACCATAACCTTCTGTTTTATATTTCATTTGTCCAAACTAGTTCCTCACAGAATTAAAAAGTTGGGAATGCATTCCCAGATGACCACCAGGAAATCCATGTCCCCTGGAGTGCTTTTAGCTTGAATGGATTTGGTTGATTTTGCCAATATTATTTGGCTGAAAAAAAGACTCAGTTTTGAGAATTCTCATGAATTTGCATAGCTTTTTCTTTTCTCCTTTTCTGCCAAAGTTTTCATTTTGAAGATGTTGTGAGCATGTTGGCCTGATTTTTAAATGCTGAGCTAATAAAGCCTTCTGAGAAATGCCTTTTGTCAAAGAGACCACATTCTCATAAAAAGTTTTAGGTCAAAGAAAYTAGCTGTACTCTAAAGAAAAAATAACTTACAGTCCAAAGCCCCAACAGGAGTGGTTTTAAAAACCTTTCTACCAACTTACAAGAAACTCTAAAATGTATCATAGAAAAAGTAGTAAAACTTGAACATAAAATCCCCCTGGGGATRTGACTAATGAGGCTGTTATACAGTGTATAAACTCACACTATACCTTTGTGATTATTCTTTTTATAATTAACTATAATCTAAAAACCCTCAAAAAACAAAACCCAGAATGACCAAATCAGCCCTTAAACCTCCTGTATTTCCTAAGGCCAAATGAAGATAATTTAATAATTTAGGTACAAAGCTTAGATCKAAGCACAGCTTTTGTGTTTGTGTGTTTCAAGGATCTGATTAACAAAGAAACATTTGACAACCTGATTTTTAAAAAAGTCAAAGAAGCATTTTCATATTGCCCTTGTAACCAGCTGCTTCATTTATCACACTCAGCATCTGTCATCTACAATATGTCAAACCCTGCTTGCAAACACGACTTTCTTCTTCCTYTTCTGCTGGTTACATTAGCAGCAGTGCCACTTTGGCCTCTGCTTTTGGGCACGTGCAAGAGGTAATGGGAGTTTCTATTCCCTTGAAATACAATTTAAAGGGGAAAAAAAATTATAAACCAAGTCCTTTGAACTCCTTGGAACGTGGGAAGGAAAGTGACCCCGAGCCCTGTGCCACACTCTGTCCAGGAGATGGATGGCTATAATTTRCTCCTGCCTCAAACACGAGTATTTATGGTGCCTCCCCTTGGCTGAGGGGTAAAAATGGTCTCCAGAGAAACAGAAACACTTCTTTTTAAGAACATTTTGAAAAGAGGGATGCGTGGGACAGCTGAAAGTCAAGGGAAGGAGACAATGAGGGTTGCTTTGTCCTTTTTTTTTTTTTYCCCAGGTGATAAAATAATTCTCCTTGTTTGCCATTGTGGAAAATATTTACTGTTTTTTCCCATTTTTTTTTTACTCACTCACACACATGTGCCTGTGCCTGTGCAGGCACAAAAATACCTTGACCTAAGTTACAGAGGTGATAAATCTCTAGGGCCCCTGTACAGCAAAGCACTGTCAACATCAGCACTGTAAAATTTAGCTTTAAAACTTCTTTTCAGMTGTTCTCTGGCTCCCAGCTGAATGAGCACATTGGCAGCTCTGAATGAGCCACAATAACTATAATCCAGGTCCAAATTAGGGTGCTCTTCCTCTGGCCTCAGACGTTTGGGCACTGGAGCCAAATTCTCAGCCTCTGCTTTTGTCTGGAAGTATTAACAATTCAGTGAAACAGTCCCAAAATACTCAGCACACAAGGCCTAGAATTCAGATTTGATAAAACACTGCAAAGACACAATAACAAGGAATSTAAAAAATCACCAAAAAATTGCCAAGGAAGGTTCCKATTCATAAAAGTGAGAAAAGTTTCCCTTTCTGATTTTTATTTTCTGTAAGAGCTGCTTCTAATTTAGGGGTGATTGTATCTCAAAAAGTATTACATTTTACATCTTTATAAATATTGTGCTTCTCTAAGCCCTCTTTGTTTCTCTTTCCCTCTTTCCATGAAACAGGTACTAAAAAATTGTTAATTTAAAATTATTTAATTATTTATTATTTTTAGTTATTATTAATTTAATTAATTGTTAAATTTTTTGTCAATTTGTTAATGAGCTTTTCTTAGGCTRWACAACTTTTAAGATRGTTTCCACCTCTTCAAGAATTTTTCTGCTTTTTTTGGGATTTGCTTTCCCTCTAGAAACTCATGGCATGCTGAGCAGTAAAAGTAGAAACTAGACCATACAGAGGAAAAGAAAAGATAAAATAGATGGAGAATTAAGGTTTTGGTTTTGCAGAAACAAGCAGACCAAGGTCATCAGACCATTCCCAAACTATTATTCCCCGATGGTCTCTCTAAAAAGGGGCAGAATTTTTACWGGATAGATGAAATAAAACTAAAATAAGTATCTTCAGAGATTTTTATTAGGATCTTATTCTCCCTCCTTGAATCTCCTTTCCTGTCTTTCCTGGGATTGTAGCATTTATTAACATTCTGAATCTCCTTAGTTCAGAGAATGTGGAGTTTGAGACCAAACCTTTAGCACTTGATTTCCCTGATTTTTAGCTGGACTCCTGAAGGTTGGTTGCAAAAGTCTGACCAGCTCACCCTGAGGTCCTTTTATCATCAATAAGAAGACGTTTGTTGTCTTTAAAACAAGACAAATGGCCCTATGGAAGGCCTTTTTTTTTTGTCCCCTCAATGCCCAGTACAGAAAWAGTCTTTAATTTTTAGCCACCTGAGGACCAGTTGTAGTGAACCACTGATGGGTTTTATGGCCATGCTTGGCCCCTGTGCCCAGGTGAATGCTTTTSAATATTCACCCAATGCAACAACACCTATGTAGGTGTTAATAYGCAGAAAATATATTTATTTATATTGGTTATGCAAATAAATTCATATAGAGAGTGGCTGCTAAATATACAGAGAGTTGTGTCTTGCTGATTTAAATACCTTAGAGTCTGTTCCTGCCATCACAGTATCAGATGATATTGGTCTATCTGCAACTATGTAGAAAATAAAATTGTAATTCCCTCTGAACAGCTAGAGGAGACTGGTTCTAGCAGAGCCCTCTTTCTTATACATCAGCAGATAGCATTTCATGGCTTTTTAGCTCAGAACTGAGCTGTTATAGACCCAGGTCACTGTGCTTAAAAGTATATTTACTTGCATGAGTGAGCAGTGAATGAAAACCATTAATGTCCCGGCATGCCCCACTCCCCAATACTCATTTCTGTTGGAGCCAGAGTTTCTTCGTGTGTTTCTGCTTCATTTAAACCTGTCAATACCCCAATTAGTGTTTGTTTCTCTTCCCCAGAGAGGGACATTTACACATGTCACTTCACAGCCTCCAAAATCTAAAAGACTTATGGGAGCTGCTGGGTCATAAAATAAAGCCTGATTAAAGCTTGTGCTTTCCAGTGACTTTCTGCCTTTATTTTTTTTTCATTTAAACTTGTAAATTGTTCAGGTGATCTTAAGGAAAGGACAAAAATAGAGAGTTTAAAGCATAAAAACTTGTTAAAAAAAATAAAACCCAAAAAACCCTCACTCTCCCATGGGATTCCACAGTTTCTGCTTTTAACTGATTTGCATTCAGTAAGTCACCAAAAATTAGAGTGCTGTGCTTTACAATTATGATAGCAGTAACCCTCTCATTTCACATTAAAACTTGATGCCATCTTGATGGCAGACTGAATTCAATTAAAGATCAAAGCATTGGAGAAGTTATCTAAAATTATGTATTGCTAGTTTTAACTATTTAACATTCCTGCTCTTTCCAGCCTGGCTTTTATTACTGGCTGATTAAAGATCATCATTGATTTGGAACAGAAAGTGGCCCAAGGAATTTGTAATTAATGGAGACATGTGTCTGGTGCTAATTTTTAGGCCTCCCAACAATGTCAATGATGGTAAAACTAATATTGGCCATAAATTTCTTCCATGGGAAGATGATCTTTGTCTAAGTCTGCATAAATCACAATTACATATGTGGTAACATAAWGGTTTTTCGATCACTAATTTTTGTTGTGACAATTAGCCAAGCTTTGATGACACTGATTTCCCAGTGCCTCGTGTGAGTTCCCACAGTTTGTAACTAATTTGCAARGATTTTCAGTACAGCTTGCTGCAGGGGACAAAGCTGTCAGCTTATCATCCCCCATTCCCTTCCCTTGGTTACTGGGAGTGCAGTTGGACAAAATGGGAATTCAAGCTGCATGGCAAAGCAAGAGAAAGTCACATTCATTTCAGAACCATGTCAAAGTCAAAGGAAAGCCCAAGAAATAGCAGCAGCTGCTGGTCTCCTGTGTGTCATCTGAAGCCATCAGTCTGCACTGTACAAACACTGAACTAATTCAAGAAAAGACCTCAGGAAGAGGAAAAAATTGCCTTTGTGATTTGCGAGAAAAGCTCTTTTTTATTTTATTAATGCGTCTTTTGGTTAAAATTCATAGTTGTCATGCAAAATAAATCAACTTCTCTTCCTCTAATGTGACCTGAAACCACTTCTGAGTGAATAAGATATGAACCCTAAATGTTCACAGCCTTTGCCCTGACACACTCAATCAGATCAGGAGGCGCTGGTGSAGCTGCCAAGGACTCAAGACATCATTGTCACTTTATTCCAACAGCATCAAACAAGGCCAGTTCAAGCTTGGAAACACATGTTGGAATAATATTTATAATCAAAGTAACTTGGCTGAAATGGTGTTTTAGGATGTACAGAAGCCATATTCATTTCCATTCAGTATTTATTTTTTTATTTTTACATTTTTTTCTACAAAGATTACCTTGTATAAAGGCAGTTTTTACAAAGCACTGGGTCTCTTGTTTTGTTATTGGATTTGAAATACAAATTTATAAAGCATTGGACCTGCCATTTATGTGTTTAATGTCTTGCTTTTTACACAGCAGTGCTGGTTTTTATACTTTTCTGTCAGAAAATTATTTTGCTATTAGAACTGCTAATGAATATCTTGCCATTTGTCCACCAATTAATTCATACAAAAATGTATAAAAAAGCTACTGGTCTTCCTTTTAGGGCAGGTTTGGGGTAGAAGGTWATTTGCTTTGTTCAGTTTCATTTTAAAATATTTTCAGGAATATACTTATAAATAAATTTTTGGAATTTTTTCCCTATACACCACAGACTCCTGAAACTAAAGCTGAGTAAATAATTCAGTCTGTCGTATGAATTCATCAAATCTTTACTTCTCTCCTCAAATTTCTCAGGTTTACATGTTTGAAAATATTTTTTCTAATCTGAAACATCAATGGCTAGTAATTTCAAAACATTGGCTTTTTAAATTTGAAATTTACGCCACATTAATACTGGCACAATTCACCCAGAATGTTTCTATCTATGAGTAGAATTGCTTGGACAGCAAATTCTTTACGGATTCAAAGCAATAAAATATTCCATTCTAAARTCACCTTCATGAAGAGATTAAATAATTCAAATTGAATTTTTAAAATATTTATCCTAAGAGAACATGTCTCCAACGAGATTTGCACAACAAACAAACAAACATGAGTAGGTCCCAAATGTGAAGTTAATTTTCAAGATTAGTGAGTATTGGTAGAAAGAAGTTGTCATTAATTATATGCCCATTATTATTATCTATAATAACTTGTATATATAAAAATAGGATTTTTTTGTGTGTTTACATATTTCTTTGACCCTCTGAGACACAGAATTTGTTTCCTAATCTTGGACATCTCCTGAGGATGAGGATTAAGAGCATGATTTTCACCTGCTGAACAGGCTTGACTTTTACCAAGGAACTATGAGTTTAAATTGAAGTGCTTGAGAAATTCTATTGATCCAAAATTCTCTTTTCTTCATCATTTTAATTCTAGAGATATAATAGTTAAGTAAACCCAAATGTCTCTTATCAGAAAGGKAAAACTGAAGTTACAAATTTTAGCAAAGCTCTTGCTGACTCCTGAAAGTCTACTAAATTTGAAAATAAACTAACAAATATATGTATCAACAAATAAAAGTGTGACAGCTAGGCTCCCTTAAATATAAATAATGTATTTGCATGGGCTTTCTCTGCCTGAGCAAAAGGGGATGGAGGAAAAGGGAATTTTTGAGGTAGGAAAATCCCATTTGTGATGGAGAGAAGAGTGTTCTCACTGTGACCGACCAGAATGAAAGGACGGCTGAATTTGGCTTAAATGTTAAACTCGAACTTCAATTCATTTTTTTCAATATTTTCTCAATGTTTGCAAGATAAATCTGCAAACATTGGTTACAGATATTTCCCCMAACTGGCCAGTTCCAGCATGATCCAGTGATGGAGCCAAAATAGAGTGGAGAACACTCTGCCAGGGCAGAGATCTTCAGACCAGGAGAATCCCAGAATGGTTTTGGGTTAGAAAGGACCATAATTCTCAAAAAAACYGAGAACTTTAGTCTTACAATCATTTTTGAATGACACATGGATATTTAGTGTTTAATTACAAACTGWAACACAGGGAGATTTTTAATTTGCTTTTTCCAATGTGGCTATTCCCATCAATGAGGTGAAAGAGAGAAAAAATACCTCCCTCTACCCCAGCTCTCCACATAATTTTTAAAATTGATGTGAATTTTTGGTTTTTATTAATTCATAAAGATTTATTCTAAAAGGATTCAAAAGTTTCTGATACCCTTCACAAGCTTTACTCAACTTCCTAGAGTCTTGTTAATCTGGATAACGAGATTGGTCTTTATCAAAGTAATTAAATATTTTCATTTTAATTTGGACKCAGTTCCTGATGAAACACTCAGCAGTAGAAGAGAAAAAATAAGTCAGATTAAGTAATTTTTACTGAATCTTAGGAAAGGCCCAGATTCAGTTTTCTTCARGAGTAGAACAAAAAGTTTTTGTTTTGTCTGAGCCACTTTCACAAGTCTTAAGGACAGCTCTGACTACTGAATTTTGTACTCTGATTTTAATCAAGKTGTTAGTACTATAAAGCAATCATTGTATCAACAAGAATTTATTATTAGCATAATAATTGCTAATTAATATGATTGTACAATCTAATCTTTTGATATGCATTAGTATAGCAATAATATTTACTGCTATAATAAAAATGGTTTAAAATGTAATGATAATGATATAATTAAATATTTTTAAATTATTTCTTGCTGTGTTTCCATGAAGAAAGGGGAAAACAATGGTTTCACCTGTGAAAAGCAGCAAATAAATCAGCTTTCCAAAAAAAAGTCCAACTCTAGACAGAGAAAACTCCTRGATTAATGCTGCTGGCAGAGACATGAATATCTTGAAAATGGAAATTGCCATGATTTATAAATTGTAGCTTCTACTTTGTCCAGTTTTGACCAATAGATCTCTAACTTTGCCCAGCAGCCCATGGTTTCAGACAAACCATTGAGAACCCCAGAGAAAACAGAACTGGATTGATTTGTCCCATGGTGAAACTCCTSCAAAACTGTGGAACATGGCAATATCCATTCCTTGAACCTGCACAGCAACATGCCCTTCCCTCCAAAAATTCTCTTATATAAATATCTATAAATATAATTATGTGTCTGTACATAATGCACATTTGAAGAGATAGAAGGCACAGCCACACTTAATATGGCATCTGAATCATCTTGATACATTTCTAAATGCCTTCACTTATTTTTAAGACATCCTAAGAGAATATCTCATGCATATGTAGTGCAGATTTAGCTTGCTTATTTACAGTTTTCTAGATCATTTTGTCAGTAAAGAACCAGCATATTTATCTCAGTTATTTGCATCAGTAATTTGATTAAAGATAGTTGGAGGATGAAAAAATACGTTGCCTAAAATATCCTTGGGAATGTGGCTTTGTTAMCAGAAATCTTTTGACATAGAGGAAGATAAAAAGAAGAGCTTATGGTTTAGGATCATTGGAGATAAATTGTGAAGAGTAAAAAATCAGCTTTGGAGGAAGRAGAAATATTTAGCTGTGAGGCATTGCTATGGCAATAAGGAATCCATGTGGAAGATTATGTGAGGAGAARGGAAGGATAAGCAGGAATAAAGCTGTATCTGAGGAATAAAGTCATCTTTCTTTRCATGTTTTTATGCTGCTCTTATTAAGAAAGTTTGTTGGTGGGGGGGAAATGAGCTTTCCAAGGAAGCCTCTGGTTTTTAAAAGATACAGAGTCATGGGGTTTGGTTTGGAACTGTCACCCAGTGCAGGAGCTGGAAGAGTGTGGAAACCCAGGGCACCAGGAATATTTCTCTGTCTGCTCTGGGGTGCCCTGAACCCCAGGGCAGCTCTGACTCTGACCCTCATTCATGGAGAAAGTTTCCCAGACTTCAAGATAGACCAGAATCCACAAAAGTGTGAAATAGATTATAGAGAGCAGTGTAGGTGTGTCACTTGCTGAGAAATTGAGGTTTTGGGATTTTTAGTATGTTGTGGATGGAAGCAAGATGGAGGGCACAGGGTGTTGTCCTGGGTTTCTTTTTCATGCTGCTTCTTCCTTCTTCTCCATGGGTTTGGGTGGCATTTTGTAATTGGGCAGAAAAGTCCCCATTGCAGCTCTGTGGGATCAGTTATTGGGTTAAAAGGGAAAATAATCCAGGTGTCAGTTCTTCATTGGATAGTTTAGTCTTCAAAGTCCTTGTAAGAGATTGTTGGCCATTTTGTGCCTTCTAATGAAAAGCTGCAGAACTCACAGCAGTGAGACTGTTTTACTGATCAGAAATAATAAACAACTGAGTCTGAACATGAAACACCATCTCAAGTGCCTTCAATCCAGACCCAGAGAAACCCACGACTGGTACCCCCACTGAAGAGAGGCAGGAGAGTCTGGCACAGGCTCCTGGATGGCTGTGGGATTTCAATCCAAGTCCAGATGTCCCATTTTCTGTGTGCTCCTCCTCGTGAAGCAGGAGGAGGGTGGACCTGCCAGGGCAGGGAGCCCTGGTACCTCGTGGGGAGGCACMAACTCCTCACCCCTCATCTCCTGCATGGGCTCAGAACATTTTCACCATCACCAGGGAAACTCCAAGGGGAGATATTAATGGGAAGGAAGACCGCAGCTGTAGAGAAAACCCTCTAGGTGGCTAAGGGGGTTGGCTGATTTAATTAGGGATGGGAAATGAGGCTGGAAGAGGAAAATACAAAGGTATAGGGATTAGGGGACATGTGAGAACCTGAGGAGGTTGAAGCAGGAAGAAAGAAGGACAGGTGAAGGGGACTGGATCCTGTTGTGATGAGGGGAGAGAGATGTGCAGAGGAAGGGACATGTGGGAGGCTGGGGACATTGTGGAAGGAAGAAAGGAGGTGGCACAAATTAATGATGGTAAAGTGGACTCCTTAACAGCCTGGCACTCTTTTGAATGGGGTCTCCTATTGGACAAAATGCATAAAAGGATGTATGKGACTATTTCAAGAAGAAATTTAGGAAGAATTTCTTCACTGAATGGGTTTTCAGACATTGGCAGGGAGGTTTGGAGMCCCCATCCRTGGAGGTGTCCAAGGAAGGCCTGGATGTGGCACTCAGARCTCTGGGCTGCTGACACGGTGGGAATCAGGCACAGCTTGGCCTCCATGGCCTTGGAGGTCATTYCCAGTCTAAATGATTCTGTGATCTTGCATAGCCCTGGTTGTTCTGGGTTTGGAGGAACAAGCAGATGGGCACAGAAAAGCAACTTTCTGAAAGTAACTTCCTTGTGAGTACGTGGGCACATACCAGATGAAACTGAGGCTRTTTCCATTCTCTAGAATATGGAATCAGACTCATCCAAATTTTCTATTTTGATTATTCRAAATTTCTTCYTTTCAAATGCTCCTCTTGGACAAARCYGATGAGTACCTGATACCCAAACAGTTAAACAAGAGGTACTTCATCACTAGTGCATRTGGAGCCTCCTGCTTCACACAAGACCTTCCTCAGAGTTCCTCCTGGAATTAGATCCCATTGGTAACTCAAACCCACAGCTCCACAGGCCTTGTTAATCTCCAGTTCAGTTTGGTTTGGGTCAGGAAGCCTTTGAACAGAAAGGGCTGCATCCTGACATATTGTCATCTCCAAGCATTAACAGCTCTGGCATGTGAAAAGGTCATGCCACCAAGCATTAGCATTGCAGGCTGGCAATTAAAGTAATTCATTTAAATAAGGGTTTTTATTCTGCTGTGCAGCAACAAACACAACCTATGCAAGGGGAAAGCCTGGGAAGGCCTCAAATYAGATCCTCTGCCAGTGTCATCTGATTAAAACAGGGACCCAGAGAAGCTCAGATGGAAGGAGTGAGYTGTTCTGATAAGAAGAGGCAGCCATTCATGCATAAAAACAAGGGTCTGGGGCTACTGCAGGAGGCAGCCCTGGAGGGCAAGAGCTCAGGGAGGGGGTTCATTATTGATGCCTCATATGCTCCAGAAGAGTGGACAGATTCATTCAGAAAGAACAGCTCTCCAGCTTCTCCTGGGCCTGAACTGAAGGACTTGTGGGCTTTGATTCTTTYTAGAGACAGAAATCCAGGTGCCATTCATTGGTGGACAAACCACGTGGGGAGGGGAGGACAGCAAAGGACACCAAAGAGATCAYCCCGTTTCAAAGATGCCATGTTTGGGATTTGCAATAAAACATCCCAAGGAATTTTTTTTTCTTCCTCTTTGCAGGAAATTTTAATTCCAAAACATGAAAATACTTCAGGTTTAAGACTATTCTTGCTAAGAAGAGAGTACTTTTTTTCAACATTAAAATTTAAGCCCTTTTTTAAAGAATGGTTAATAAAGTTGACAGGTATGTCCAAACTGTTCTGCAAAAACCTTCTGAGTACAATAAAAACTCGAATCTAGCTAGGTTTATTGTCAGTTTAATTATACTTTCAGTTCAGCACAGTTCAGCTACGCACTCAACACATCCATGGTCTGYAAGCTCCTTGGTGCAGAGCCTTTCTTTTAATTTTGTGCAGCTCCTGGTTTAATTGAGCCCTCATTTTGATAGATCATTACTGTCACACACGCTGGTAAAACATGTAACAGTCAGCAAGGAGAACAGCAGCTCATCAGAAGGAAGCAGACATTTTTATCAGTTCTTTATTGTCCACATATCTGAACACTTATTAGTTAAAGTCCCTTTATGTGCTGTGAATATTGAATATTGAATTATGTTGAATATTGAATGCTGAATTAAATTGCCCTGTGAGCAGCAAAACAAATGAAGACAGGCGTCCTATGGGATTCACACCCTCTATTGTCCACTTCCAACTCTTTTCTGCTAAGTTCCCTTTGAGGCCCACCAGTTCTCTTAACACAGGAATGAAAATAAAATACTTTTTCACACTTATTTTGACCTGGTTAAATATGGACAAGCTCGGTGAGACACAGATTGAAGAGCCAACCTTGTATCATCAGACCCTTCAGCTCACTGAGGAACAACCTTGTTTTGTTTTGTTCTGTCTGTTTCTAGTTCCAGCTATGATAACCTCCTACCCAAACACCACCCTGGCAACTCAAGGCCAGAAGAAGGAGATGAGCTGCACGGCTCATGGAGAGAAACCCATCATAGTCCGCTGGGAGAAGGAAGACCGGATCATTAACCCCGAAATGTCTCGTTACCTGGTTTCCACCAAGGAAGTTGGGGATGAAGTGATTTCTACCCTGCAGGTAAGAAAACAAACTGGCCCCCAAATCATCCAGACATGTCAAGGTGTGCTTGGTTTGGTTTTGATTTAGGTGCAGGGCCAGAATGACAACACCAGAGCCCCAGCACTCGCTCCGTGCATGGTGGGGAGAGCTGGCAGCCAGAGGAGGGAGAGGGAACTTCTGCAATCCATCCCTAATGAAAAACTCCCTCTTCCCACACTCCAGAGGGAGCAAGAGAGTGAGCCAAGCACAACACTCAATCCTTTCTGTCTCAGGAGCAGCACAGCTCCTGCCTTAGTGTGTCCTTCCCTGAATCAGTTTCACCAAACTGCTGATAAACTCTGACAAATACCAAGTTCTGATGTGTGTCACACTTACCCTCACCAAAATCACTAAACYGGTTTGAGAAAAAATGCTGCCTTTTAAAAGTGCTTTTCTCCCTTCCTTTCACTTGGTGGGGCTTGTGAGACCACTTTATAAAGTCAGGATTCAAAGTGGTGTTTTACGTGTGCTTTCATGAAATCTAAAAGAATCTTTCTTCTTTTTTCTCACTCCAACATACTCATTATCCATTTTCAGTCACATTTAAAAAGTGTATTTATCAGGCCCAAGGAACTAATTCTCTATCTGTCTAGTTATTGTCTAAATTTTAGTGTAACTCTTATGAAAGATTTCTTTATTTACCAGCCAAAACCTGTGTTGGATGATATCCAGTAAAATTCTGGGTTTGCTCTCTGTGAGAAACCTTTGTCATTTATTTCTATGAGGAACAAAAAATTCTATGTGTGATTTTGTTCCTATTAGTATTTTTGTGATACAAATAATATTTACTTACAGGATTGACTCCTAGGCCTCTCTGCCATCATTCTTGTTGATTTTAATACAATAACCTCTGGATAGACAACARTATTTCTATTTGGAAGGCTGGAGAGTTTTCTGAAGCAGTTGTGTACAGCAATTGTGCTCTACATCCATGTGTGTTACATACAAAACCCTTCACTTCTGTGAGATAAAACACCCCAAAAAGCAGAAAATGGCAGATAAAGGCTATCTCTGAAGCTTTGAGCTCAGTGATTTTGCATGACAATGTAATCTTTATTGTGTACTCAGGTTTTATTTTTTCTGAACCCCTGCATCAGTGAGACAGGACTTGGATTTTCACTGGGGCTGAATTAGGGTTGAGTAACAAATGGCACTGTGTGGTGCAAAGCTGATCTTTGAGACCAAACTTTTCACAGGTGGCCAATAATTGTGTGTTCTTTGTTTTCTGGGCACTTGCCCTGAGCCCTTGGGGTCTGATTTGCAGAAGTACTAAGCCCTCCTGGCTGCAGCTGAACTCAGTGGAAGCTGTTATGAACACATGAAAGGCTATTTATTGCTCAGGATTCTGAGGGAGGGGGAGGAAGGCCCTCACATGTCTCAAATTGGGATCTGGAAATTTTTGTTTTTMAGCTCAGCCACACGTGCAAGTGAACACAGCTTGACACGTTGCCACATCTCAGATGATAACTCTCCAATTTCCTTGCAGCAAGTGGGAAATTAATTCATTTATCTTAACCAGTGGTGACTGGGAGTTGTGCTCACATCACCTGGGTTTTGCTGAGGAATAAAGAGCACGTGGAGTTTCCATGGCTCAGCTAATATGTGACAACTTGTCAARCAGCCACAAACGTTATCATACATCTGCTTCCTTAATTCCCTACATGAAATGGTGGCAATGCTCTTCATGGTGTAAGGGCTGATGAAAATAAATTCACTCCTGTTTCTGCAAYGGGTGAATTCAGAGGAAAATGCTGTGAGAAAATGAATGTCTGTTTTCAGGGCAGTTTGAACAGGGAACAGTAAATAAATTGCAGAGCAGCACACTGAACAATGAGAAGGAAATGGTATTTCAAATATCTGCTCGTTTAAAAAAAAATTGTTTCTTTCTTATACCTTGAATGAAGCAGTGGTCCTGTAGAAAAATATCATTATGATCATGTTTGTAAATATTATATATAAATTTCCTTGCTGTTAAACAACAAATTGAAAAGACCACACAAAACTTTATTATGAGGCACCATGCTAAACACTACAGGGTTCACCASMAGTGTTTGAACCTTTATTTCCCCCRCACAGACTTCAGCCACTTGAGTTATTTTCAGAAATAGCCAGAAAAATTTGGAGGCAGCAGGAGGCACCATTTTGTATGGCAAATTTCAGCCAACAGTTAAATGCTTGGCAAAGTTGTGAGGAACTGGAAACAAGGCTCCTAAGGAGAAGCTGCAGGAATAGGTGGAGCTCCAGCTCCTGACTACACGTGTTGAGCTGGTAGCCTGTGTCCTCAGCCCAGGTGCTGCTGGCTTTGATAATCTCAGTATTTTGGAAGATTTCCTATGCAATTGTATGTGTGTAACCTGCCATATCTATTTATTGCTGTCAAGGAGAACAGTCTGAGYGATTTTTCTTGTGCCTCACAGACAAGCTGTTGGTTTATTTTCTCTGTGTGCTGTTCAATCCATCACCTYTTTTCCAACCTCCTATAGATTCTGCCAACTGTGCGTGAAGATTCTGGCTTCTTTTCCTGCCACGCCATCAATTCTTATGGGGAGGATCGTGGAATAATTCAGCTCACTGTRCAAGGTAGGGAGAGGATAACACAAGGGAAAAAACCACAGCTGTTGTAGGACAGGAAGTGCAGAAATCTGCTGGGGGGAGGGAGGTTCTGATTCTTAATTAAATGCGTTCCTTATTGTCAAAGAAATGTGGAGTTGCATCAAGGTTCTCAGTCTTTCATTTTCGAGCATCATGGCTTATATCAAAATAAAAGATAACCTTGAGGCCTTCTAGATCTATACAAATTAATTRGAATTTTTTTCTTAAATACAGTAGTTGACAATTGTCAAAGATACTTTAAACTAGTATCTTCAGTAAGGACTGTAGATATGGAGGATGGAGGGAGAGCAGGTTGCATTTAATTTTAAAGAACAAAYGTGCTTCAAACCCAGGTCTGAAATAAAGCAAAAGTGATCTCACTTCATCTCTAGAGAAATGTTAAACCTACTGTGGAACTTAAAGCAAAATATTTCAAGTTTAATCAATCAAAATAAATTGTGAGCAGTTTGCACAATCCAAATTCTAGGAATTTATATTGCCTGGGGCTGGGGTTTCCCTCCCACAGGGCAGAAACAGCAAGTCCTGGAGAGGTGACAATATTTGAGATGCAGAGCACAAGCAGGACTCAGCCACTGGCCATTGCTCATTCCCACGTGGTGCTGGTTCCTCCTGTGCCTCTCTGAACCTGCTCACAACAAATTCCTACAACTTGCAGATTTCTCTCTCCCTGCCCTTGATTCCAAGTAGCAGCAGATTCCAGAGGATGCCCAAGGCAGCCCTGTTGAAAAATTCAGGTGGAGTTTGGGGACAGGTTCCCAGTTCCACCACTGCTCATCTAAGCTGCCATGACAATTAAAGGGACATTAGAATGGGTCTAGGTGCTGGTTATTTACCATATTAACTTTAGAGGCAGAAAGAGCTTTCAGAGRGATTTAATCAAATTATTCTGTTATTGAAGTAAGACTCCTAAAGACACTCAAAGAGAAAGAAATTTTACTCTCTCTCCACCAAATCTAGCACTTTTGAGTTTAGTACTCATTTCTACAATCATATTTCTACAATTTTTGAGTAAAATCACTGATAGTAGTATCAGGGAAATATGGTGTTTGAGGTAAAATATCTTTCCTGGGATGAAAGTCCAAGCTACTGTGATTTTAAGCAAATGCAAACAAGAAGGTTAAAGAGGAGCCAGTATTCAAGATTACACCAGTGACTCTGAGTTGAAAAATGCTGTTACTGCCAGCAGGTGATTAACAGGATCAGGGTCCCTATGGGTGCCCAGAGAAATGCCAGGAAGGCTGAGGCAGTGCCACGCTGGTTGCTGTGCCCCTGCTAAGAGGATGGGGTGTGTTCTGAGCAGAGCTCTGTGTGTGTTTGCCCAGAGCCCCCCGACCCCCCTGAGATAGAGATCCGGGAGGTGAGAGCTCGGAGCATCGCGCTCAGGTGGACCATGGGCTTCGATGGCAACAGCCCCATCACCGGCTACGACATCGAGTGCAAGAACAAGTCAGGTAGGGAACAACCTCAGTCATCCCCCTTGCTGCTCATTCCCCACYAAGTCTGTGCTGCAAAAGGTAATTCATAAATTGAAACTGCCTGATGGAATTTTTTATYGTGGTTTGTTTAATCTTCTGCGGGAAGATTTATCTTCATTCGTTGTCCTTTTTGTTTGTTTTGTGGTAAAGACGGTAAATTTAGCAATTGCTGCTTTTCCCTTTTACCACTTCATGCTGTATTTACTCAGGCAAAAATTTTGTGACGTTTTCATTAGTACAAAAAATATTTTCAAGAGTGTTGAATCATCGGTCATCATTTCAGCCCTGGCTTTGTACATGARATCAATAATGTACAGGAGAGATTGATAATGTACCTGAAAGATRAGGAGTGGAAATTCTCCACTGAGGCTGAAGTCAAGAATTGCAAGTTTGGAGATGTGCATTGGRCAAGGATGCCTTCAAGGGATATGCACACCTAAAAGTTTCTGGGCTCTCTTTTCTTTTTGATTGTTTTCCTTTCTTTCCAACCACCCACCCACTCCAGAAAAGCTTTTGAAAGTCATTCTTGCCTGATTGACTTCTTTCTCACACTAAATCATCTATTTTATTTCTCAAATACAAGAATAAATATTTAAGAATGGTGTAACTCAGCACAACCCCATTTAGGATGACTGAGGTGCTTCCATTCTATTGATGCAGTGACAAGAAGGGATTTTAGAGCTCTAAAACATCCTTGTTAGATTTAGTTTGATGTTTTCAAGTGATAATGCAGAATGTGGGCAAAGATTAAGTGGGGGTCACCATGAACTTGCATTGTCAAATGATTTCTCTCTAATATAGAATAATAAATCAAGAGCAAGACAGCAAAAGAAGCATCATCAGGTTGGATGGAAATATCAGGACTCAATATATTGATAAAAGTTAACAAAATAAAGAAAGGAAAAGAAGTGGGCAGCAGAATTGGTGTCAAAGAAAATATTTCTTTGTCTGTATCTGTAGATAAATCCTGGAGGTCATGTCCTAACAAGAGCAGATTATCTTCTTCTTACTGCAAACAACAGAAATGTCAGTTTTGAAAGTCTGAGGCTGAATGTTTGGAGATACTCAGTTCAGGTCTTTGAGAATTCTTGCATACRAATTTTGTCATTAATTGAATCACTGAGAAGATTAAATATTAAGGATGATTAATGGAGAACTTGCATGGGGTAGTTGGGGCAATTTAGAACAAAGAGGAAGAATTAAGAAAACTTCTCAGTTTCCAGGCATTAAAGGGGCAGAATATAATTTAGATTATATGTTCAAGGAACACTCTACCAAGACCAAAGTGAAGCTGTAAACTGCACAACTGTGTTTTGTGTGAACTTTCCACCTCTGTTGCCTTTCCTGAGGACTCAGGAATGAATTTAGATAAGATGCACCATCGAGATTTCTCAAGCAGGAAAATTTTTCTGTTTCAGAGTTGCAGGTGACCACAAAGAATGCATGGGCTGTATTTAGGAGCCCTCACATATTCCATCATAAAATCATAGAAATTAGGTTGGAAAAGACCTTTAAGATCATTGAGTACAAAGTTAGCTCAGCACTGCTGATGCCTACCCCATCAGACACAAAAAATACATTAATTACCCCAATGGAATTAGTTACTCCATGGACGGAGCGTGGAGTTGCCTGTCCTGTAGGGWCCATTTGGCATCCCAGACCACTATGAATACCAGGAACTTGGTGTTTCAGGATGTTTTRGTACTTAGAGACATCACCTGTCTGTACAGACACGTACCTGTGGCACTCAGACYTGGCCCTTCATGGAAACCAGTCCTGTGCAGCCTCCAGACCTTTCCATCGGAGCTGCGCAAAGAGCTTTGGAGACAGGAACGGGGATTTGGGTCCCTCATTTGTGCCTATTTCACCATCCTTTTAAATKTTTTGTCATTAGGRCAGTCTTAKGGACAAACTTTAAACAGTTCTGTTTAATTGCGCTTTCTTATGCTCTGGTGTGAGGGGGCCRCACCCGGGTCCCCGATGCTTTCGCAGAGTTGSGKGTTCCCAAATCTTTGCCGGGATCCGCGGGGGYTCCGGCCGGGCGCGGGGCTGGTGCGGTACCAGCGATGGCCACCGGGTGGCAGCGCCAGAACASSGGAAACCTGCMGGTTGTGTGAGGAAGGGGATGAGAAACACGAGTCYTTCCCGAGAAACACGAGTCCTTCCCGTGCTCTCCYCATGCCCCAGCTGGGACAAAGCCAGCAGGAGCCGAGTTCACCGGGGCGGCAGCAATGGCGGCGCCGCTCCCTCAGCGCCCGGCCCCGGCGGGCGGGGAGCCCTCGGCAGCGCCCTGCGGGCAGCAGGGAGCGAGCCCCGGCCCGGCCTCTGTGCCCGTGGCGCCGCAAAGGCAAGGGCAGAGCTGCAGGAGTCGGGGCCTCAGGCACTGCCCCGAGGCAGCTGCAGCAGCCGGGCCCCGGCCTTGTGGCAGCGCAGGAGGCTCTCGTGGTGCCGCTTCTCCAGCCCGGCCGGTGCCTGTGCATGGCCCCGGCCTTGCGCGCTGCCCCTGCCCCGCTCGGCTTCCCGTGCCCGGCAAAGGCGCCCAGGCTGCGCTCGGTGCCCCCGGCTGTCGCTGCTGAAGGCAGGGCCGAGCCCCGGTGCCCGGCAGAGCCCTGAGGGACACCCCTGCTCCCCGGGCTCCCGCGGCTCCTGGAGCCGCTGCCCACGAGTCCCGGCCCGTCCGTGCGGCCAATTCCTGGTGCCCTGGACAGCGCAGCCGGCACAGCCAGGGCTCTGCACTGTGGGGCTGGGGCTGTCCTGTGGCAGCGTGGCCAAAGCCTCTCAGGGCTCTGGGCACAGCAGGGCCCAAAGGCCACAAGTGCGGGGCTGCTCCCAGCCAGGTCCTGGCTGCTCCACTGATGTTGGGCTGCCGGGGGTGGCCCTTTGTGACACGGGCACACGGTGTCGGGGCCCTTTGTGATGTGGGACGTGGTGGTGGCCAGAGAGCCTTGTGCCATCAGGGAGCCGTGCCCTGGCTGAGGGTGTCTAAGGGGCGCAGAGCCCTGCGGTGCCCAGTGGCAGGAGAGCCGCTCTCTGTGCAGGAAGCAGCTCCCTGTGTCTGTCTGCGCTGGACGCTGAGAGCAACAGAGGCCGTCAGTGACAGACAATAATAGTGACAAGGATAAAGCCAACTCCAACTCCTGGTCCCCAGCCCCTTGCCCAGCTGGCTGGAGGCCCCCAGCGGGCAGTGGTCTGGGGCAGTGGTCAGGTCAGTCCTGCCGCTGACRCAGASTGAGGAGGAGGAGGAGARGMCCTTTGCCGACATGGACCACAAGTTTTGCCGGTGGGAAGGTGACAGTGACAAGGAGCTTTCCCAGCGGGAAGAGGTGACAGTGAGAGAGAGGGCCCGACGGCAAGTACTGACAGTCCAAGAAATTTGCCGTCGGGGAGCCAGGAGGAGCCGAGAGCTGTACCAATGCCAGGTATGGGTGTGAGTTCGAGAGGTTTCCCAGTAGAGTAATGAGACACATGAAGAGCTCTATGAATGGAGAGAAACTCTCACAGTCCAGGAGATGAAACAGTGGGAGGAAGACAGTGAGATATACCAAGTGGTGTGCAAGTGGGAAGAATGTGTCACAGCCCAAGAGATACCCCAATGGGAAATAGATGGGAGTGAGCACAGAGTTGGGATGGGAAGAAGACAAGAGATCCCATGAGCCTCTTACAGAGAGATGTCAGTGTCTCAGAGGACTCGATATGAAAGAGCCAGATCAGAGGGAAGGTGAGAGACCAAGACCTCTCACTGTGTGATGTGCACTCGCCCATCTCTTGATGGACAGTGTCCCCAGAGCTTTCCCAGAGGGAAGGTGAGAGGAATGAAGAACTCTCACCATGGGAACAAGATGTGTGCTCCCACATGGTCCCAATGAAAAGACAGCAGAGAATCAGAATTGTCCAAGTGAGAGCAGGCAGCTGAAAGAGCTGTCACAAGGACTAAGTTGCCAGGGCCCAAGAGCCTGTGCCAATGGCCAGCTATTAGTGACCAAAAGCTGTCCCAACAGGAGGAGCATGTGAGCAGTCAGGAGCTGTGCCAATGGAGAAAGGACATCAGCTCCAAGATCTGGGACAGAGCTTTGCGACCACTGAGTGAGGAGGAGCCCCAGCCCTGTCGCCAGGTTGGACCCAGCTCTCCCAGGCCTGAGGGCACAGCAGTGGCAGCAGAGGCAGTGCCTGCCCTGCCCAGCGCCTCTCCTGCCCCACAGAGTCTCACAGAGGCTGAGCTGGCAGCTGCTGCCCTGGCTGGAGCTGATGAGAAGGAAAAACCACCCAAGACTCTCGTTCTGGAGGAGATAAAGGCAGCAGCTCCTCTCTTCAGTGAGGAACTGCCATCACCACGGACACAGASCYCAYCCAGTGTCCCCTCCGACACCCGGACCAGTAGCCAGGCTTCACTGTGCCAGGATCAGAACATCAATGAGGAGATTCTGATCCAGGAACTGACAAACATCTACGAACTGATGGAGAAGCTGGAGGGAGAGTATGCCCTCCAACAACAGATGGGTGTAGAAGAAACCCAGTCCAGCTCTCCSAGCCCTGAGGGCACACCGGTGGCAGCAGAGGCAGTGCCTGCCCTGCCCAGYRCCTCTCCTGCCCCACAGAGTCCCACAGAGGCCGAGCCAGCAGCTGCTGCCCCAGCTGGATGTGAGGAGARGGAAGAGCTGCCCAAGCTTCTCACTCCTGAGGAGGTAAAGGCAGCAGCTCCTTCTCTTTGCYGTGAGGAACTGCCATCWCCAGGGACACAGAGCTCATCCAGTGCCCCCTCTGACACTCGGAGCAGTAGCCAGGCTTCACTMTGCCAGGATGAGATCACCAGGGAGATTCTGATCCAGGARCTRACAGACATCTACGAAYTGATGGAGAAGCTGGAGGARGAGTATGCCCTYCAACAACAGATGGATRTAGAAGAAACCCAGTCCAACTCTCCCAGCCCTGAGGGCACACCGGTGGCAGCAGAGGCARTGCCTGCCCTGCCCAGYGCCTCTCCTGCCCCACAGAGTCCCACAGAGGCYGRGCCAGCAGCTGCTGCCCCAGATGGAGCTGATGAGAGGGAAGAGCAACCCAAGCCTCTCACTCCTGAGGAGGTAAAGGCAGCAACTCCTTCTCTCTTCAGTGAGGAGCTGTCATCACCAGGGACACAGACCCCACCCAGTGTCCCCTCTGACACCCTGACCAGCAGCCAGGCTTCACTATGCCAGAATCAGAACCTCACTGAGGAGATCCTGATCCAGGGACTGATGGTGTTCTTCATAGTGAGGCCGAAGCTGGAGGGAGAGTATGCCCTACAACAGCAGATGGCTGTAGAAGAAATACAGGCCAGCTCTCCCAGCCCCGTGGGSACAGCAGTGGCAGCAGAGGCAGTGCCTGCYCTGCCCAGTGCCTCTCCTGYCCCACAGAGTCCCATGGACCAGAACATCAACAGGGAGATCCTGAGCCAGGTGCTGCAGGAAATCCAGGCACTGAAGCAGCAGATGGCTGACCTTCAACAGGGGCTGGCTGTAAAAGAATCAGCAGCCACAGCCAAAAGGGAAGAGAGCTCAGTGGCTGCCGTGCAGAGCGCCTCTCCTGCCCAACAGAGTCCCATGGACCAAAACATCAACAGGGAGGTCCTGACCCAGGTTCTGCAGGAGATCCATGCACTGAAGCAGCAGCAGAAAGAAGTCTATGCCCTTCAACAGTGGTTGGCTGCAGAAGTAGAATCAGTAGTCATAGCCAAAAGGGAAGAGAGCTCAGTGCCTGCCCTGCACAGCCCCCCCAGCCCCTGGCCTGGCCAGCTGGGCTCCCAGGCCCCCAGGGAGCAGCAGGAGGAGGCAGCAGTGGGGTCAGTGCAGGCAATGGGGGAGAGGATGGATGACTSCGATGAGGAAATGAAATGGTGGCAATTCTTGGATGAACTGGAGCCTTTCCTGGTGAGAAACACAGAGCTGTCCCAGGTATCTGTCACAGGRCACACAGGGAGGATTTCTTTGGCAGAGGGGATCCCAGAGCTTGCCCCTTGTGAGGCTCCTGTTGAGTGCCCAGCACAGGAGCTGTGCAGCCAAGGGCCAGTGCCTGCCCCACACAGCCCCCGCAGCCCCTGGCCTGCCCAGCTGAGAGCCCAGACCCCCAGCAAGCAGCAGCAGGAGGGGGCAGCATCAGCAGCAGTGTGGGCAGTGCAAGAGAGCCAGGAGGGCACCTTGGCTGGGGAGGACAACAAAGAGTGGGAAGAGGAACATTGAGCCAGAGCTTTCCCAGTGGGAAAATAGGAGGAGAGAGGCAGAGGTGTCCTATGGAGAAATGAACGACTCCCAAGAAGTGTCCGAGGGGGAAGAATGCCCTGAGCAGGAGCTCTCCCAGGAAGAGCTCTCTTGACTGGGAAGAGCACACAGAGGAAGAATGTGTCCCAGAGGGAAAGAGTGCCCTGAGCAGGAGGCTGTCTCAGGAGAGCTCTCTGACTGGGAAGAGTGCACAGAGGAAGATGTGTCCCAGAGGGAAGAGTGCCCTGAGCAGGAGCTGTCCCAGGAAGAGCTCTCTGCCTGGGGAAGAGTGCACAGAGAAAGATGTGTCCCAGGGGGAAGAGTGCCCAGAGCAGGAGCTGTCCCAGGAAGAGCTCTCTGCCTGGGAAGAGTGCACAGAGGAAGATGTGTCCCAGAGGGAAGAGTGCCCGGAGCAGGAGCTGCCCAGGAAGAGCTCTCTGCCCGGGAAAGAGTGCACAGAGGAAGATGTGTCCCAGGGGGAAGAGTGCCCTGAGCAGGAGCTGTCCCAGGAAGAGCTCTCTGACTGGGAAGAGCGCACAGAGGAAGATGTGTCCCAGGGAGAAGACACAAGTCCCCATGAGCACTCTGACTGGGAAAAATACTTCCCTGAGCAAGAACTGTCCCAGGGGGAAGTCAGCGGCTCCCAAAACCTCTCAGACTGGGAAGAGTACGCTGGCAGGGGCTGATTGGAGGAGATGTCATCAGCTGGTCAGAACATTCTGACGGAGAAGAATCCATTGGCCAAGACCCTGCCCAAAGGGAAGCCTGCATTGGCCAAGACATGTCGAGAGGGAATGGCAGCAGACCCTCAGGACACTCCAGCTCAGAAGATGATAGCTGTGAGCAGCTCATGCAGGAAACTGTGAAGATGAGAGTGACCCTGGCATCTGGACTAAGCCCTTCTTCTTCCCAGAGAAGGAAGAGTGGGATGAGGTGAGCATCCTAGAGCTGCCCCCAGAAGAAGACAGAGAACATAAATGGAGAGTTTTTGCAGCAGTGCCCCTCCTCGTGAGGCCTGGGTTGAGGAGGAGCACCGGAGCCGCACAGCCCAGGGGCCGCTCCGTGCCTTGCTCATGCCCCTGAAACGCCAAGCCCCTGTGGGGCGTGTGGCTTCTCTTCCCTCCATGAAGGCAGGGAGGAGAGCTGGGTGCCTGCCCCTCACAGCCCCCCCAGCCCCTGGCCTGCCCGGCTGGGACCCAGGCCCCCCACAGGCACCGGCTCCTCTCAGGCAACATCCCTCCCGCTTCAGACAGGCCCTGCCGGGGCTGTTCCGCTGTCCCTGCATGAGGCCACAGCCAGAAGAGTAAAACAGACAGGAAGAAAATTCATAAGAAGAAAAAGACACAGAAGATGAAGGAGATGAGGAAAAAAACGCTGCTGTCTCTCTGGCATTGAGTTCCTCTCTATGGCAGATGTGAAAAAGCCAATTACTTTCAAACGTTTAAAAGTTTTTTATTATTAATAGTAATAAAATAGTTGTAAAATAGTATACAAATTAGAGAAATAGGAATTAGGACAATCAGAGTTAGGACAATAAAGGATAATAAAAACTCAAAGAATTACAAGTTTCTGATGCTTTCTCAAAAAAGCATGGGTCTCTAACAAAGGATCAACTCTTAAAACGAGGAGATAAAAGCAGAGCTCCTCCTTCTTCAGTGAGACTGCCATCACACGGACAGAGACCCCACCCAGGTTCCCCTCGACACCCGACCAGTAGCCAGGCTTCACTGTGCCAGGCATCAGAACATCATATTGAGGAGATTCTGATCCAGAGAACTGACAAACATCTACGAACTGATGGCAGAAGCTGGGAGGGAGAGTATGCCCTCCAACAACAGATGGTTGTAGAAAGAAACCCAGTCCAGCTCTCCCAGCCCTGAGGGCACACGGTGGACAGCAGAGCAGTGCCTGCCCTGCCCAGTGCCTCTCTGCCCCCACAGAGTCCACAAAGAGGGCCGAGCCAGCAGCTGCTGCCCCAGTGGATGATGAGCGAGAGGAAGAGCTGCCAAGCTCTCACTCCTGAGGAGGTTAGCAGCAGCTCCTTCTCTTTGCTGTGAGACTGCCATCACCAGGGACCAGCAGCTCATCCAGTGCCCCCTCTGACACTCGCGAGCAGAGCCAGCTTCACTCTGCCAGATGAGATCACCAGGGGAGATTCTGAATCCAGAACTAACGACATCTACGACTGATGGAGAAGCTGGAGGAAGAGTATGCCTCCAAAACAATGGATTAGAAGAAACTCAGTCCAACTCTCCCAGCCCTGAGGGCACACCGGTGGCAGCAGAGGCAATGCCTGCCCTGGCCCAGTGCCTCTCCTGCCCCACAGCGTGCCCACAAAGAGGCTGGGCAGCAGCTGCTGCCCCAGATGGAGGCTGATTGAGAGGGAAGAGTAACCCAAGCCTCTCACTCCTGAGGAGGTTAACGGCCAGCAACTCCTTCTCTCTCAGTGAGGAGCTGTCATCACCAGGGACACAGACCCCACCAGTGTCCCCTCTGACACCCTGACCAGCAGCAGGCTTCACTATGCCAGAATCAAACCTCACTGAGGAGATCGCTGATCCAGACTGCATGGTTGTTCTTTCATAGTGAGGCCGAAGGCTGGAGGGAGAGTATGCCCTACAACAGCAGATGTCTGATAGAAGAAATACAGGCCAGCTCTCCCAGCCCCGTGGGCACAGCAGTGGCAGCAGAGAAACCAGTCCTGTGCAGCCTCCAGACCTTTCCATCGGAGCTGCGCAAAGAGCTTTGGAGACAGGAACGGGGATTTGGGTCCCTCATTTGTGGCATATTTCACCATCCTTTTAAATGTTTTGTCATTAGGAGTCTTAGGACAAACTTTAAACAGTTCTGTTAATTGCGCTTTCTTATGCTCTGGTGTGAGGGGCCACACCGGGTCCCGATGCTTTCGCAGAGTTGCGGGTTCCCAAATCTTTGCCGGGATCCGCGGGGTTCCGGCCCGGCGCGGGGCTGGTGCGGTTACAGCGATGGCCACCGGGTGGCAGCGCCAGAACAGCGGAAACCTGCCGGTTGTGTGAGGAAGGGATGAGAAACACGAGTCCTTCCCGAGAAACACGAGTCCTTCCCGTGCTCTCCTCATGCCCCAGCTGGGACAAGCCAGCAGAGCCGAGTTCACCGGGGCGGCAGCAATGGCGGCGCCGCTCCCTCAGCGCCGGCCCCGGCGGGCGGAGAGCCCTCGGCAGCGCCCTGCGGGCAGCAGGGAGCGAGCCCCGGCCGGCTCTGTGCCCGTGGCGCCGCAAAGGCCAGGCAGAGCTGCAGGAGTCGGGGCCTCAGGCACTGCCCCGAGGCAGCTGCCAGCAGCGCGCCCCGGCTTGTGGCAGCGCAGGAGGCTCTCGTGGTGCCGCTTCTCCAGCCTGGCTGGGTGCCTGAGCATGGCCCTGGCCTTGCGCGCTGCCCCTGCCCCGCTCGGCTTCCCGTCCCGGCAAAGGCGCCCAGGCGCGCTCGGTTGCCCCCGGCTGTCGCTGCTGAAGGCAGGGCCGAGCCCCGGTGCCCGGTAGAGCCCTGAGGGACACCCCTGCTCCCCGGCTCCCGCGGCTCCTGGAGCCGCTGCCCACGAGTCCCGGCCCGTCCGTGCGGCCAATTCTGGTTGCCCTGGACAGCGCAGCGGCACAGCCAGGGCTCTGCACTGTGGGGCTGGGGCTGTCCTGTGGCAGCGTGGCCAAAGCCTCTCAGGGCTCTGGGCACAAGCAGGGCCCAAAGGCCACAAGGCGGGGCTGCTCCCAGCCAGGTCCTGGCTGCTCCACTGATGTTGGGCTGCCGGGGGTGGCCCTTTGTGACACGGGCACACAGTGTCGGGGCCCTTTGTGATGTGGGAACGTGGTGTGGCCAGAGAGCCTTGTGCCTCAGGGAGCCGTGCCCTGGCTGAGGGTGTCTAAGCTTAGGGCACGAGCCCTGCGGTGCCCAGTGGCAGGAGAGCCGCTCTCTGTGCAGGAAGCAGCTCCCTGTGTCTGTCTGCGCTGGACGCTGAGAGCAACAGAGGCGACAGTGACAGACAACATAGTGACAAGGATAAAGCCAACTCCAACTCCTGGTCCCAGCCTTGCCAGCTGGCTGGAGGCCCCCAGCGGGCAGTGGTCTGGGGCAGTGGTCAGGTCAGTCCTGCCGCTGACACGAGTGAGGATGAGGAGGAAGAAGACCTTTGCCACATGGACCACAAGTTTTTGCCGTGGGAAGGTGACAGTGACAAGGAGCCTTTCCCAGCGGGAAGAGGTGACAGTGAGAGAGAGGGCCCGACGGCAAGTACTGACAGTCCAAGAAATTTGCCGTCGGGGAGCCAGGAGGAGCCGAGAGCTGTACCAATGCCAGGTATGGGTGTGAGTTCGAGAGGTTCCCAGTAGAGTAATGAGACACATGAAGAGCTCTATGAATGGAGAGAAACTCTCACAGTCCAGGAGATGAAACAGTGGGAGGAAGACAGTGAGATATACCAAGTGGTGTGCAAGTGGAAGAATGTGTCACAGCCCAAGAGATACCCAATGGAATAGATGGGATGAGCACCAGGAGTTGGGATGGGAAGAAGACAGAGATCCCATGAGCCTGCTTACAGAGAGATGTCAGTGTCTCAGAGGATTCCGATATGAAAGAGCCAGATCAGAGGGAAGGTGAGAGGTACCAAGACTCTCACTGTGTTGATGTGCACTCGCCCATCTCTTGATGGACAGTGTCCCAGAGCTTTCCCAGAGGGAAGGTGAGAGGAATGAAGAACTCTCACCATGGAACAAGATGTGTGCTCCCACATGGTCCCAATGAAAAGACAGCAGAGAATCAGAATTGTCCCAAGTGAGAAGCAGTGATAAGGAGCTGTCACAAGGACTAGTTGCCAGGGCCCAAGAGCTGTGCAATGCCAGCTATTAGTGACCAAAAGCTGTCCCAACAGGAGGAGCATGTGAGCAGTCAGGAGCTGCTGTGCAATGGAGAAAGGACATCAGCTCCAAGATCTGGGACAGAGCTTTGCCGACCCTGAGTGAGGAGGAGCCCAGCCCTGTCGCCAGGTTGGACCCAGACTCTCCCAGGCCTGAGGGCACAGCAGTGGCAGCAGAGGCAGTGCCTGCCTGCCCAGCGCTCTCCTGCCCACAGAGTCTCACAGAGGCTGAGCTGGCAGCTGCTGCCCTGGCTGGAGCTGATGAGAGGAAAAAACTGCCCAAGACTCTCGTTCTGGAGGAGAAAAGGCAGCAGCTCCTCTCTTCAGTGAGGAACTGCCATCACCACGGACACCAGACCCCCACCAGTGTCCCTCCGACACCCGGACCAGTAGCCAGGCTTCACTGTGCCAGGATCAGAACATCAATGAGGAGATTCTGATCCAGGAACTGACAAACATCTACGAACTGATGGAGAAAGCTGGAGGGAGAGTATGCCCTCCAACAACAGATGGGTGTAGAAAGAAACCCAGTCCAGCCTCCCAGCCCTGAGGGCACACGGTGGCAGCAGAGGCAGTGCCTGCCCTGCCCAGTGCCTCTCCTGCCCACAGAGTCCCACAGAGCGCGAGCCAGCAGCTGCTGCCCCAGCTGGATGTGAGGAGAGGAAGAGCTGCCCAAGCTTCTCACTCCTGAGGAGGTAAAGGCAGCAGCTCCTTCTCTTGCTGTGAGGAACTGCCATCACCAGGGACACAGAGCTCATCCAGTGCCCCCTCTGACACTCGGAGCAGTAGCCAGCTTCACTCTGCCAGGATGAGATCACCAGGGAGATTCTGATCCAGGAACTAACAGACATCTACGAACTGATGGAGAAGCTGGAGGAAGAGTATGCCTCAACAACAGATGGATATAAGAAGAACCCAGTCCAACTCTCCCAGCCCTGAGGGCACACCGGTGGCAGCAGAGGCAATGCTGCCCTGCCCAGTGCCTCTCCTGCCCCACAGAGTCCCACAGAGGCTGGGCAGCAGCTGCTGCCCAGATGGAGCTGATGAGAGGGAAGAGCAACCCAAGCCTCTCACTCCTGAGGAGGTAAAGGCAGCAACTCCTTCTCTCTTCAGTGAGAGAGCTTCATCACCAGGGACACAGACCCCACCCAGTGTCCCTCTTGACACCCTGACCAGCAGCCAGGCTTCACTATGCAAATCAGAACCTCACTGAGGAGATCCTGATCCAGGGACTGATGGTGTTCTTCATAGTGAGGCCGAAGCTGGAGGGAGAGTATGCCTACAACAGCAGATGGCTGTAGAAGAAATACAGGCCAGCTCTCCCAGCCCCGTGGGCACAGCAGTGGCAGCAGAGGCAGTGCCTGCCCTGCCAGTGCCTCTCCTGTCCACAGAGTCCCATGGACCAGAACATCAACAGGGAGATCCTGAAGCCAGGCTGCAGGAATCCAGGCACTGAAGCAAGCAGATGGCTGACCTTCAACAGGGGCTGGCTGTAAAAGAATCAGCAGCCACAGCAAAAGGGAAGAGAGCTCAGTGGCTGCCGTGCAGAGCGCCTCTCCTGCCCAACAGAGTCCCATGGACCAAAACATCAACAGGGAGGTCCTGACCCAGGTTCTGCAGGAGATCCATGCACTGAAGCAGCAGCAGAAGAGTCTATGCCCTTCAAACAGTGGTTGGCTGCAGAAGTAGAATCAGTAGTCATAGCCAAAAGGGAAGAGAGCTCAGTGCC
Organism: Sporophila hypoxantha; assembly: GCA_002167245.1. Lineage (NCBI taxonomy): Eukaryota > Metazoa > Chordata > Aves > Passeriformes > Thraupidae > Sporophila > Sporophila hypoxantha. Next base: position 1,650,316 of record NDFG01000074.1, on the reverse strand, counting down.
TGCCCTGCACAGCCCCCCAGCCCCTGGCCTGGCCAGCTGGGCTCCCAGGCCCCCAGGGAGCAGCAGGAGAGGCAGCAGTGGGGTCAGTGCAGGCAATGGGAGAGGATGGATGACCTCATGAGGAAATGAAATGGTGGCAATTCTTGGATGAACTGGAGCCTTTCCTGGTGAGAAACACAGAGCTGCCAGGTATCTGTCACAGGGCACACAGGGAGGATTTCTTTGGCAGAGGGGATCCCAGAGCTTGCCCTTGTGAGGCTCCTGTTGAGTGCCCAGCACAGGAGCTGTGCAGCCAAGGGCCAGTGCCTGCCCCACACAGCCCCCCCAGCCCTGCCTGCCCAGCTGAGAGCCAGCCCCCAGCAAGCAGCAGCAGGAGGGGCAGCATCAGCAGCAGTGTGGGCAGTGCAAGAGAGCCAGAGGGCACCTTGGCTGGGGAGGGACAAAGAGTGGGAAGAGGACATTGAGCCAGAGCTTTCCAGTGGGAAAATGAGGAAGAGGCAGAGGTGTCTATGGAGAAATGAAGCGACTCCCAAGAAGTGTCCGAGGGGAAGAATTGCCCTGAGCAGGAGCTTCTCCAGGAAGAGCTCTTTAGCTGGGAAGAGCACACAGAGGAAGATGTGTCCCAGAGGGAAGAGTGCCCTGAGCAGGAGCTGTCTCAGGAAGAGCTCTCTGACTGGGAAGAGTGCACAGAGGAAGATGTGTCCCAGAGGGAAGAGTGCCCTGAGCAGGAGCTGTCCCAGGAAGAGCTCTCTGCCTGGGAGAGTGCACAGAGAAAGATGTGTCCCAGGGGGAGAGTGCCCAGAGCAGGAGCTGTCCCAGGAAGAGCTCTCTGCCTGGAAGAGTGCACAGAGGAAGATGTGTCCCAGAGGGAAGAGTGCCCGGAGCAGAGCTGCCCAGGAAGAGCTCTCTGCCCGGGAAGAGTTGCACAGGGAAGATGTGTCCCAGGGGGAAGAGTGCCCTGAGCAGGAGCTGTCCCAGGAAGAGCTCTCTGACTGGGAAGAGCGCACAGAGGAAGATGTGTCCCAGGGAGAAGACACAAGTCCCCATGAGCACTCTGACTGGGAAAAATACTTCCCTGAGCAAGAAACTGTCCAGGGGGAATCAGCGGCTCCCAAAACCTCTTCAGACTGGGAAGAGTACGCTTGGGCAGGGGCTGATTGGAGGAGATGTCATCAGCTGGTCAGAACATTCCGACGGAGAAGAAATCCATTGGCCAAGACCCTGCCCAAAGGGAAGCCTGCATTGGCCAAGACATGTCGAGAGGGAATGGCAGCAGACCCTCAGGACACTCCAGCTCAGAGATGATAGCTGTGAGCAGCTCATGCCAGGACCAACTAACTGTGAAGATGAGAGTGACCCTGGCATCTGGACTAAGCCCTTCTTCTTCCCAGAGAAGGAAGAGTGGGATGAGGTGAGCATCCTAGAGCTGCCCCCAGAAGAAGACAGAGAACATAAATGGAGAGTTTTTGCAGCAGTGCCCCTCCCTCGTGAGGCCTGGGTTGAGGAGGAGGCACCGGAGCCGCACAGCCCRGGGCCGCTCCGTGCCTTGCTCATGCCCCTGAAACGCCAAGCCCCTGTGGGGCGTGTGGCTTCTCTTCCCTCCATGAAGGCAGGGAGGGAGAGCTGGGTGCCTGCCCCTCACAGCCCCCCCAGCCCCTGGCCTGCCCGGCTGGGAGCCCAGGCCCACCACAGGCAGCCGGCTCCTCTCAGGCAACATCCCTCCCGCTTCAGACAGGCCCTGCCGGGGCTGTTCCGCTGTCCCTGCATGAGGCCACAGCCAGAAGAGTAAAACAGACAAGGAAGAAAATTCATAAGAAGAAAAAGACAACAGAAGATGAAGGAGATGAGGAAAAAAACGCTGCTGTCTCTCTGGCATTGAGTTCCTCTCTATGGCAGATGTGAAAAACGCCAATTACTTTCAAAAGTTTAAAAGTTTTTCTATTATTAATAGTAATAAAATAGTTGTAAMAATAGTAATACAAATTAGAGMAATAGGAATTAGGACAATSAGAGTTAGGACAATAAAGGATAATAAAAACTCAAAGAATTACTAAGTTTCTGATGCTTTCCTCAAAAAAGCATGGGTCTCTAACAAAGGATCAACTCTTAAAAACAATACCCTGTTGCATATTCATATCTCATATGTTGTATTGTGTTATTTATATGTTTTAGTTGCATTAAGTTGTACTTTGGTTTATCCCAGTTCCCCCCTGTTAGAATGGTTCTTCCCCTGCTGCTCCTCCCATCCTTTTAATGTCAATCTTCCTACCCCCTCCCCCTGTTCCTCAAAAGTGGCTGAACCCTTCCCTTAACCCCTYCCCAGTGTCCTGTCCTTCACTCAACGGCCCATCCCCTCCCTCTGGAAACTTCTACCAAGGGCRTYGAGTGATAGGTTCAGGCACTGGGGCCCCTCCCTYGGGKGGCYGTTATTGGTCCCCGTACCTGCCCGTTTCCCTGGTCCCCAYGCCCTCCTGTATCCCCATTGGCAGRCAGGCAAACCCCTCCCTGGTTTACCCCCGCCCCCCCCTTTATAACACCCTGCAGACCCCATTCTGGTGGTTTCCAGCTGGCTGGTCTGCCTGGGTTAGGAATCTTGTTAGAGTTCTGGAATAAACCTGGACTTTACCCTCARCTGGAGTCCACTCTCCTTTTWCTATCAACGYCGTGCTAGTGKCTCATTAAAAGGTGAAAGCCTTAGCCGCTCTCCCGACCCCCCAAGGAATGGGAGAGTGTCCTGCGCTGCCTGCAGTGCCAGAGCAAGCCGGGGTGACTCCGAGCACACGCTCCGAGAGGCACTGCGACATTTGTGAACATGTCCATTGTCCATTATTACAAGCAGGCTGGATTGTGCATTGGTTGAATATGGCCATGGTCTTGCAAGAACTCCTCAATCTGCAAAAAACTCTCAACATTTAATAAGTCTAAGTGCTGAGTTCTACATGTTGGCCACAAAAATCCCTTACAACGTTACAAGCTGGGGACGGTGTGGCTGGACAGTGTTCAGGTGGAAATGGACCTGGGGGTACTGGTTGACAGCCAGCTGAATATGAGCTGGCAGTGTGCCCAGGTGGCCAAGAAGGCCAATGGCATCCTGGCCTGCATTGGGAATTGTGTGGCCAGCCAGAGCAGGGAGGTCATCCTTCCCCTGTACCTGGCACTGGTGAGGCTGCACCTTGAGTGCTGTGTCCAGTTCTGGGCCCCTCAATTTAGGAAGGATGTTGAGATGCTTCAGTGCATCCAGAGGAGGGCAACAAGGCTGGTGAGGGGCTTGGAACACAAGCCCTGTGAGGGACRTTTGAAGGAACTGGGGTTGTTTAGCCTGGAGAAGAGGAGGCTTAGAGGTGACCTTATTGCTCTCTACATCTTCCTGAAGGGAGGCTGCAGACAGGTGGGGGTCGGTCTCTTYCACCGGGCAGCAACTGACAGAACAAGAGGACACAGTTTCAAGCTACGTCAGGGAAGGTATAGGTTGGATATTGGGAAGAAATTTTTCACTGAAAGAATAATAAAGTACTGGAATCTCTTCTCAATGAGGTGGTAGAATGATCATCTCTGGATGTGTTTATTCTGTGATTCTGTGTGATTATGAACACCTGTGTGATTAGGAACTTGGTGTTTCAGGGTGTTTTGGTACTTAGAGACATCACCTGTCTGTACAGACACGTACCTGTGGCACTCAGACCTGGCCCTTCATGGAAACCAGTCCTGTGCAGTCTCCACACCTTTCTATCGGAGCTGCGCAAAACGCTCTGGAGACAGGAACGGGGATTTGGGTCCCTCATTTGTGCCTATATCACCATCCTTTTAAATTTTTTAGGTCATTAGGRCAGTCTTATGGACAAACTTGGAAATGTTCTGTTTAATTGCGTTTTCTTATGCTCTGGTGTGAGGGGGCCGCACCCGGGTCCCCGATGCTTTCGCACAGTTGGGGGCTCCCAAATCTTTGCCGGGATCCGCGGGAGTTCCGGCCGGGACCGGGGCTGGTGCGGTACCAGCGATGGCCACCGGGTGGCAGCGCCAGAACACGGGAAACCTGCAGGTTGTGTGAGGAAAGGGGTGAGAAACACGAGTCCTTCCCGTGCTCTCCTCATGCCCCAGCTGGGACAAAGGCAGCGAGTTCACCGGGGCTCTCAAAGGGGTGCAGAGCTCAGTCGCAGGAGAGCGGCCCTCTGTGCAGGAAGCAGCTCCCTGTGTCTGTCTGCGCTGGACGCCCACAGCRACAGAGGCCGACAGCGACAGACAAGGACGAGGCCGATAGCAAAAGACAGCGACAAGGGAAAAGCCAACTCCAACTTCCGGTCACCAGCCTCTTGTCCAGCTGGCTGGAGGCCCCCAGCGAGCAGTGGTCAGGGGCAGTGGACAGGTCAGTCCTGCCACTGTCACAGACTGAGGAGGAGGAGAGGGCCTTTGCTGACATGGACCGCAAGTTTTGCTGGTGGGAAGGTTGTAGCAGTTGGCCTGTAGAGGAGAGGGGTTGACCCTCTTGAGCGTCCCGGCTAGTGGCCAGCAACCGCTAACAGTCAGCGGGGCACTGCCTCACTCTCGGGCACCTCGGTGTGAGAGGCAGCGCCTAAGAAGAGCACCCCGCGTTTTAGCAAGGGGCTGTCTCCTTGCCGGATGAGACAGGTTCCAGCTACACGCAGCAGGAAGGAATGAGAGCAACTCTCCAGCTGTGGCAAAGTCCAGGATTTCTTGTAGTCCAAAGGAGAAGCAACGAATCCCAGGGGAGCTGACAGGAGGAGAGCCCCGAGGGGCGGGTGCAACAAGGTTTTTAAGGGAGAGGGGTAAAGGGGAGGCACCCATCCTCGGGCAAATGGGAAACAGGGTACAGATAATTGACAGGAGGGGAAAACCAACAAAACAATCTCGCGGGAGGGGCCCCGGCCCCTACACCAATCCCCTCAGGCCCTAGAGAGAAGATTCTAGAGGAAAATGTGGAGCCTGAGGATGACTGGCAGGGCACCAGAGAGGGGTTTGAAAAAAGGATACATTAAACACCATAGAAACAGGGGAGGGGTTGGAGTGACTAACAGTACAAACGGCGGGAAAGAGAACCAGGGCAGAACCGTTACCATAATGGGGGGAACGGAACGAACCACAGCAGAAGGTGACAGTGACAAGGACCTTTCCCAGTGGGAAAAGGTGACAGTGAGAGAGAGGGCCCGACGGCAAGTACTGACAGTCCAAGAAATTTGCTGTCGGGGAGCCAGGAGGAGCCGAGAGCTGTACCAATGCCAGGTATGGGTGTGAGTTCGAGAGGTTCCCAGTAGAGTAATGAGACACATGAAGAGCTCTATGGACAGAGAGAAACTGTCAGAGTCCAGGAGCTGTACCGGTGGGAAGATGATGGTGAGATATACCAAGTGGTGTGCAAGTGGGAAGAATGTGTCACAGCCCAAGAGATACCCCAATGGGAAATAGATGGGAGTGAGCAGCACGAGTTGGGATGGGAAGAAGACGAGAGATCCCATGAGCTGTGCTTACAGAGAGATGTCAGTGTCTCAGAGGATTCCGATATGAAAGAGCCAGATCAGAGGGAAGGTGAGAGGTACCAAGACCTCTCACTGTGTGATGTGCACTCGCCCATCTCTCGATGGGACAGTGTCCCAGAGCTTTCCCAGAGGGAAGGTGAGAGGAATGAAGAACTCTCACCATGGGAACAAGATGTGTGCTCCCACATGGTCCCAATGGAAAGACAGCAGAGAATCAGAATTGTCCCAAGTGAGAGAGCAGTGACAAGGAGCTGTCACAAGGACTAGTTGYYAGAGCCCAAGAGCTGTGCCAATGGYCAGCTATTAGTGACCRAAAGCTGTCCCAACAGGAGGAGCATGTGAGYAGTCAGGAGCTGCTGCCTTTACCTYCTCAGGAGTGAGAGTCTTGGGYRGCTCTTCYTTCTCYTCACATCCAGCTGGGGCAGCCAGCTGCTGGCTYGGCCACTGTAGGACTGCCTGTGACAGAGGAGGCACCGGGCAGGGCAGGCACTGCCTCTGTTGCCACCTCCATGCCAATGGGGCCATGAGAGCTGGGCTGGGTTTCTTGTACACCCATCTGTTGTTGGAGGGCATRCTSTCCCTCCTGCTTCTCCATCAGTTYGTAGATGTTTGTCAGTTCCTGGATCAGGATCWYCTCAGTGAKGTTCTGATCCTGGCACAGTGAAGCCTGGCTGCTGGTCAGGGTGTCARAGGRGACACTGGGTRGGGTSTGTGTCCCTGGTGATGACAGCTCCTCACTGAAGASAGAAGGAGYTGCTRCCTTTAYCTCMKSAG
>NDFG01000074.1:1563870-1643936 GCA_002167245.1 Sporophila hypoxantha | reverse complement strand
CYKCYKCTGCYRCCASSRRGSAGCAGSAGGAGGAGGCAGCAGTGGGGTCAGTGCTGGCAGTGGGGGAGAGGATGGATGACTGCGATGAGGAAATGAMATGGTGGCAAGTCTTGGATGAACTGGAGCCTTTCCTGGTGAGAAACACAGAGCTGTCCCAGGTGTCTGTCACAGGRCACACAGGGAGGATTTCTTTGGCAGAGAGGATCCCAGAGCTTGCCCCTTGTGAGGCTCCTGTTGAGTGCCCAGCACAGGAGCTGTGCAGCCAAGGGCCAGCGCCTGCCCCACACAGCCCCCCCAGCCCCTGGCCTGCCCAGCTGAGAGCCCAGACCCCCAGCAAGCAGCAGCAGGAGGGGGCAGCATCAGCAGCAGTGTGGGCAGTGCAAGAGAGCCAGGAGGGCACCTTGGCTGGGGGGACCAAGAGTGGGAAGGAATTGAAAGCCAGAGCTTTCCCAGTGGGAAAATGAGGAAGAGCAGAGGTTCCTATGGAGAAATGAGCGACTTCCCAAGAGTGTCCCAGGGAAGAATGCCCTGAGCAGGAGCTGTCCCAGGAAGAGCTCTCTTGCCTGGGAAAGAGCGCAGCTGACTGGGAGAAGACACAAGTCACCATGAGCACTCTGACTGGGAAAAATACTTCCCTGAGCAAGAACTGTCCCAGGGGGAAGTCAGTGGCTCCCAAAACCTCTCAGATGCGGAAGAGTATGCTGGCAGGGGCTGATTGGAGGAGATGTCACATCAGCTGGTCAGAACATTCTGACGGAGAAGAATCCATTGGCCAAGACCCTTCCCAAGGGAAGCCTGCATGGCCAAGACATGTCGAGAGGGAATGGCAGCAGACCCTCAGGACACTCCAGCTCAGAAGATGATAGCTGTGAGACAGCTCATGCAGGAGAACTGTAAGAAAGAGTGACCCTGGCATCTGGACTAAGCCCTCCTTCTTCCTAGAGGAGGAAGAGTGGATGAGGTGAGCATCCTACAGCTGCCCCAGAAGAAGACAGAGAACATTAAATGGAGAGTTTTGTGCAGAGTGCCCATCCCTGTGAAGCCTGGGTTGAGGAGGATGCACCGAGCCGCACAGCCGGCCGCTCCGTGCTGTGATCATTAGCCCCTTGAATACGTCCAAGCCCGTGACGGTTTTTGCCCGTGCAGGAGTCTGAGCCTGGCTATGCCCACAGAAGCACGCCAACAGCCTGTGTGTGACTGCTGCGGGGTCGCTCAGCTCTGTCCCCGGGCAGGAGGCAGGCAGGATGTACAGCAGCCTAAGGTGCTTTGTCTCGTGACGTGGCGGAGAATGCAGAACCTTGAAAGGCAAGGCAGACAGCAGCAGGAACGAGGCACAGGCATGATGAAGGTAAAGGAGGCAGACAGCTCTCCCCAGCAGGAAATGGGTTTATTAAGGAAGGGAGAAAGGCTGCAGGGAACTGCCCCGAGGGGCGGGGTGGACAGAACTTATACATGATCCCAGAAGGGAGGAGCAACCMACSCCCTGGCCAGTCACARAACATRACAGGATGATTGATACAATGAGACAACAAATGGGGGAGTTGTTGGGGAGGGGAAACCACTCCTGATCCAATCACATTTGCCTCTTAATCAGGGTTGTATTTGAAACAACCAAGTGAAAAGTAAAGCCCAGGAACCCAACGCAGCATAGAGACAAGCTCCAAAGACCAGARACAAGRGAGTGRTAACAATATATATTCTTGGGGGTGGAACATTTTAGAGACAATACCATTTATGAAAAACAAGTAACCAATAGGGGAGTAGAATTTGGACTAATTAACAAAACAACTCCAAATGCTCTCAGAAGGAGATTTCAGGCTGGYCCTGAGTTAGATAAGTGTTTCCTAGGACTTGATGCTAAGGTTTGGTGTCATAGGGGTGAAGTCTGGCTGACTCTGTGTTTCAGTCAGGCTGTTTCCCCCAGGGTCAGTGCTGAGTAGCTTTGGCAGGAGTTTGGTGTTGCCATTTCCGTTTTGCAGGGTGTTTCTCCAGGACTGATTTTTTTTTCTGGGATAACTTTCAGAGAATTACAGAATCCCTGATGGTAAAAAAGGTCTCCCAGCACATCAAGTCCAAACTATGCCCAATTCCCATCTTGTCATCCAGCCCAGAGCACTGAGTGCTATGTCCAGGCCTTTCTTGGATACCTCCAGGGATGGGGGCTCTACCACTACCTTGGGCAGCTGCTTCCAATGCTTAACTACCTTTTCCATGAAGAAATTCCTGCTGATATCCAAGCTGACCATCTCCTGGCCCAGGCTGAGRCTGTGTCCCCTCATGCTGTCATTTGTTGCCAAGGAAAACAGCYCAGTCCCCACCTGGCTGCACCCTCCTGTGAGGGAGTTGTGGAGAGCAGTGAGGTCTCCCATGGGCTACTTCTGTTTATCAACTCCCCTCCCTTTTTTTTGAGCACAACCATCTTTCTCAGTGAGTGAAGATCCCTTTGGGCCAGCAACTCCCATTTTTGTGCAGTTGCTCCAATGCCCCAAAGGTAAGAAATCATGCTTAAAAAACTGGGGAATCTTTTCTCCTCTCAGCACCTCCTCAAAGGGGAGCTGTTTCTGTGGATTTGCTGATGACCCCAGAGCTAAGATCCCATTGTTCTCAGCAGCACTCCTAGAGCAGTCAGGAGTGCTGTCCAGGAAGGGGAGGGATCACTGGATTTGCCTGCAGCAAAATGTGTTTTCTGGATTAACACAGCAGTGGCATGAAACAGTTTAACTTCATGCTTGTATTACCCACATTAACACCACCATTTATTTTTCTGTTTCTGCTGATGTTTCTTATCAGACTCTTGGGATTCTGTCCAGAGAACCAGAGATGTTTCCCCTCAGCTGAACCAAGCCACCATCATTGACCTGCACCCGTCCTCCACCTACAACATCCGCATGTACGCCAAGAACCGCATCGGCAAGAGCGAGGCCAGCAACGAGCTCACCATCACCACTGATGAAGCAGGTATGACCTGGCTTTGCAACCTCTAAATCCTGTGGGAATTATCTCTCTTTGATGTCAGGAATTGTTACATGAAATGCTCTTTATGTGGCTGCAGCTGTATCAGTATACTGAGTTATTCCCATGGAACATCGAGAGTTTTGCAATTTCATTGTGCAGAGCTGTAATTAAAGCTGTTCAGTGGCATCTAGTGGCCAAAGAAGACATTGTGCTCCAAATTTTCATCTTGTGATGTTGGGAATAGCATACCTGTATCTACAGTGGGACAACTCAACCAGCAACATCCTGGTTTTATTGGTGGTGCCTCCCCTGTGGGTATTGTGGCTTTCCTTACATGTTTAGATATTAATGTAGGTAACTAATTTAAATTTCTCCCTTTTGAGAATGTTGATCCACATGAATCAGCTCTTCATTTGAATATTCCCTCACTCAACCCAACCTTCATATGAATATGAACCTCACTCAACCTTCCCACCATTTATTTTTCTGGCCTCTGTTTAAGTCTCTTGGCTGTCACTTGTTAGTGTCATCCCCCTGATCTTTGTTCTGTTGTATTACAGAATCACAGAATCATTTAAGTTGGAAAAGACCTCCAAGGTCATCWAGTCTGATCTTTATTTTTACATTTAACCTTTTATTCTCCTACATCAGCACCAGGAGTACTGTGTGGGCATTTTCCCTTTGGTGGCTGGAGCCACTCTCGTGTATATGGAATTTCTGCTTTCCTTTACCTTCTGCTAAGTCAGCACTGCTTCCTTCTTTGGGAATTTAGAGATGACAACGTGGTAACAGTCTCCCAGCAGTGGAAATTCCCTTTCTCTTTCAAGATTTATGTTGGTCCTGGATTTGAACAACCAGAGACTGATTTTTAGTTCAGCTCCTATGAACACAACTGTGTAATTCYCACTTCATTTCTCTGGGAATTTCCTACAATAAAAACACATTCCTTGTCAGGACAACATGGTTTTGGTTCTGAGGGACTTTCTGAGTAGGAACAGCACACAAGGGCTCACAGTGGAAAGCTGAATAAACTGGAGACAAAATAAGTTCCATTTCTTTTATCATTCCAGCAGAAGAAAAGCGTGCAGGGAACAGATTTAACAGTGAACAGTTTGTTTGAAAAATACTTATTTTTTGAWCAGAAATTTTCTCTTCCTTTGTGCAAAGAAAATGTGAAATCACTGGAGAAAAGAGACTATCCATTYTTCCAGCCAGAGTCATCTATAACCYCAAAATGCCCATCCTTCCTTGTGCAAAATAGAGGGCTGGGTCTTGGATCTGCTCTCTTATACTCTCTTATTCACCCATGCTCGGAATGGTTTTTACTTGCCAAGTTTTTCCTGACTGGTAATTAAGTTGTCAGGATCAGCAGCTGCCCTTGGAATAAAAAAACAGCTTCCCCATGAGCAGGGTGGAACCTTAACATCACATTTTATTCAGTTCTTTGTAACCAGTCTTCAGAATAAATGATCCTTTTGTGTCTGTCTTTTTGAGGAGCTGTTCGTTGRTAGAAAAAGACCAGCAGTGTGGAACTGTATTCAAAAGTCACTGATCTACCTAGGGAAGGACTGGGAGGGAGGAGGTCAGGCTTAGGCAGAGTTTGTGATGTTTTTCTCCTGGGTTTTTATTTCAGGGGATGCACAAAGTGTAGGTACATCATTTTTTTTGATCACTGTTTACTTCTGTTCCCTGCTTTTACAGCAGGCAGTGGGGAACAGCATGGGTCCAGGGAATAAGAGAGAAGTTAATGAGCAGGGAGCAAAATAAAGGTCCAAGAAATACAAGATAAAAACCAAGCAACTTGGAAAGGGGGGCAGATTCTGTATCACACATTGCAAAGAAATATCTCTATTAAAAAGAAACCTGTAAGAGGTCTCTGTGGCAAAMAGATAGGTAAGGATGGAACAACTTCAAAGCTTGCAGACCACATMTTTCTTTCCATACAACCCCAATTAGCTCATGTGTTGGAAAATAGATGCCAGTACACACTWGCTCCAATGCCTGTCAGATAAAAAGAAGCATTATGGCCATTGCCTAATACTGAAATCAATAGAGGAAATGGGGATATCTGGGTTTTCTTTATGTCCTTGCCACAAACTCTATATGACATTAAGTATGTAAAACAAATGACTTCTTATTTAACATCTCCCTGTGGTGTGCTGGGAGCACTTAACTATTCAGGTCTGTGRAAAAAAAAATTGGAGTCTTTTGAGGAAAAGTCATGTTTTTTGGGGGCAGATTTTAAACCCCATTTTTAGGATCCAATGCTTGGCTCAAATTCCACTACATTATAATGTACCCCAGAGGAGTGGCATTCATTTTTGTCAACAGGAGGACAGAATCAAGGCCAGGCTTCAAAAARTTCATAGAGATCTCATTTTTGGCAGCAGACTTTTTCCTCTTCTCCTTCCTTTGTATTAATGTAAGAAGAATGGAAATAAAGTTCTTTCAAGTTTTGGAAATTTCCCATATGAAGGACAGTGAGGAATGRCAGAGAATAGGGCATATTTAATAACCTAAACATATTATAGGCTGTATTCTGTGTCTCTRCTTTCATCAGTTAAAGCAAAATGTTCTGGTTCCTTTCACCACAGCTGTCATTTATTGCTGCTCCACCTCTAACAGCCCCATCTCACCCTTTTYATTGCTTTCCTTCCTTTGTCCTGCTATTAAACTTTATTTAATACCTTGTACTGAGGCTGTATTCTGCATCAAGGGAACCCTCTGCAGCAGCTCGAGGTGGCTCCATCCCTCTCCTCAGATCTTTCTTTTGCAGTGATTTACCTTGCTGAGCAAGCAATTTACTGCACATCTCCCTGTTCAATCCCAGCTGATCCTGATCTGCTTTGTAGCTGCCCAGCTGACAAGGAGGTTCTTTCTTTTTTCATTCACATTTAAAGCCTCCTGCACACCTTTAGAACCCTGTTGATGGTCCATGAAAGTTTCCCTGGCTCAGGCAAGAGTTGAAAGAAGGTTTTCCCACCTAGAAGTTATTYTTTGTCTGATTTCCAGGCTGGAACTCTTTCTGAGGAGGGGGAGAGTGTAAAGTGTGAAGGATTTTGTATAAAATATCTGATATTGGACTGAATGTGCTCAGTTTCCAGTGAACAAAGAAGATCCCACTGGAAAATTTGCAACAAGTTAAAGCAGGATTAGGAACTCTTGGCTCACTTGCTTTAAAGGGGTTCTGCTGCTTTTCTGTCTGGATTAGGAGTTTCTGGCTCACCTGCTTTAAATGAATTCTGCTGCTTTTCCATCGCCCACAGGGTTATGACTGCTGAGAATTCCCCTTGCCTATCTCCAGATATGCAGAAACAGCACTGTGAGAGTATCTCTAGCCAAGAAAACCACTATTATTCATTTTATTCTACTCATTTTATTTACCAGCTTTTACCAGCTTGGTATGTTTTGGCACATGTTGTATTTTGCTGTTGGCCAGAGATGACACCTGAATGCAGAAGATTCCTGGCCCTGCTTTTGTTTGGTGAAGTTTTCCAACCTCTGTGATGCTGGGCTGTAAAGGTGGTGACATTTAATGTGAAATGCTGAATTCCTTGTGCTGTGAGGGCCACTTTTGATGCATTTTCCTTCTCTTTCCAGCCCCTGATGGTCCCCCTCAGGATGTGCAGCTTGAGCCTATATCTTCCCAGAGCATCAGAGTCACCTGGAAGGTAAATACACATCCACAGACAAGACAGGCTCTGTCAGTATTTGGATGCTTTCAGGGGAGTATTATAACTGGGCCTTGGTTATTTTATTTAGGAGAGGCATTGCAGATACCTTTGCCAACATATCTTAAAATATTTGCCACTGAAGGGGGGCATCATGCAAAGAAAGCCTTCCACTGGAGAGTAAAAGTAGCAGCTGCTTGCATTTCCTTCTTTTTTCTGATTTCAGAGATAAGGCCACATGTTTAGGAAGTGAACACTCACAAAATTTCACTGTGGTTCTGGGCAAAACTTCCCCAGAAACCACTGGAACAAATGGGATCTTCTYCTCATTGCAGTAGACTTTGGGACAGATTTTTGCTGCACAGAGAGAGAGTCTCAGTATAGTCTATGAGAACTGATGAAGAGTAATTAATATAAAAATATAATCAGCTGGTATAATTTAAAAATCTGGCATATCATGTGACTCAATTTTTCTAGGTTTTTCCCAGTATTTTGACAATAACAGAAARTTTTAAATGCTTTGGTATGATACAAGAGGTACTTAAACCATGTTTTGAATGGTTTTGTGATATATACTGCTTGTGTATTGTGTTGATAATTCCATATATTTACAATTCTTAAGTATGTCATTTTAAGAGCTAAAGTGGCATAATAATAATAATTATTAATTTCTATATTGATGGTAATTACTCCTGCAAATATGGGTGATGTGGCTTTGGTCTTATTATATGGATTAGTCAGAAAGTCAGGAGCATTGAGGTTCTACCAAATCATTAACCAAATAACTATGGGTGATTGGTTATTTATTGCACTATAATTAATATATTGTAGGTTTAAGCCAGTTAGTTAAAAGGCAGGTTCAGAACCTCTTCTGAATCTGCAATGCTGATGTTTGGATCTTGTCCACATCTTCAATTTATAGCAGTGTTGCTTTTCACCAAAYGGTTTCCAAAACCAAAAGCTGTGTGGTCACAGATTTACCTGGAGTGAAACACAAGAATGAACTTAAAGACATGGATTTAAATCCAACACAAAGTCAGTAGAGCAAAGGGAGTAGTTTTTGAAGCCATGCAAGGGTGCACAGTGATTCTCAACAACTGAAATAAATTCTTAATAGTTTTTTTCTTTTTWAAACCACTTAAGAGCTGTGACTATCTGATCAAGTCAACTGTAATCTTCAAGCTTCTATGCCTGAATTTGTTTTTATGGATTTATGGGTAGGCAGATTGAAAGGCYTTGTTTGCTTTTTCAGAAAGTTCACTTTGGGGAATGTTTTTAAAAGCAGCAAGAGAAGATRGGCACCACTGGCCCATTGCTGGAATTCATAGCTGCTGTTTGTGAAGTTCTGCCATTCAGTTTGATAGATGCAGATGTGAACAGGYAGCTACAGGACAAACAGAATTCCCACCCCTACATTTCAATAACTGCCTAAAATACAATTAAATTTGTACTTCAAGGACACTTCAACTACAACTGAGTGTGTCCTGGGCTCTGGGTGTTGTCTGATATTGAAGGATATCAAATGAGGTGCCAGGATTGTGTTCTCAAGATTGTGTTTGGAATTGGATTTGAGAATTCTTGYCAAGCAAAGTTCAGTATGTAATATACCAAATATTCACAGAAATGAGTTAGATATTGAATACATACTTCATTAGCCTGGTCTCAGGAGCTGAAGGGAGACATGGATTTTCACRATTTGGAATGAGCTTAAGGTGAAGTCACTGGGCAGGGTTAGAGTATATATAGTCCTACTTTTACTGGAAGAGTTATTTCCTGAATGACAATTTCTAAGCTGATTAAAAAATCTTCTCTTCCCTACTGAGAAGTCCCAAACCAGGAGCAAGCCACCTTACTTCCTTTGACTTATTGCAGTTTTCTCCAGGTCAGAGCAGTTTTGTCTCATTACTCAAAAAGGAACTTTAAGATGGTCCCACAGACATAATCCAGTTTGGTTCCATGCTGAACCCTAACTTTTGGGTAGGTCCCTGTAATGCTGGGCAGAAGGCACTCCTTGAGTGTCTAATAAAATGTAATCAAGAATAAAGAAGAGATCAATCCTMTGTTGACATGGAAGCCAAAACACAAGAGAAGAACCTGACCTTGGTAGGTTTTATTTTGGAGGCATGTGGAGCTTTAGCCATGAAAGGCTATGATGACATTGAACAAACAGGATTGTGGTGAAAACCATGATTATATTTAAAGCTGGCAAACTTTATTAAAACACAGTGTCAAAACCAGCAAAAGGAGCAGGGAATACCACATTGATTATCTTTCACCTTGTATGAAATCCCATTTCTGCAGCTTGCTGCAGCTGTAAATCTTCATTTAAACTTTTGTCCAGTTAAGCAAAGTTGTGTTGGTCTKTGATTTGTTTAATCCAATATCTGTGTGTCCAYRTAAGACTTTGGGTTTTGRACTGAGCTGGTAAATAAAAYTCAGCACTTTTTGGTAGTTTAAACTGGTGCAGAGATAATGGGAATTAAAGAGGAGTACTTATTTAGAAAAGAGTATAAA
This sequence comes from Sporophila hypoxantha, assembly GCA_002167245.1. Lineage (NCBI taxonomy): Eukaryota > Metazoa > Chordata > Aves > Passeriformes > Thraupidae > Sporophila > Sporophila hypoxantha. Next base: position 1,634,796 of record NDFG01000074.1, on the reverse strand, counting down.
AATACTCATTTTTTTCATGTACTACTTTCTTTACATTAGGTAAATGAACCCATTAAATTTAGACATGGGGAGTATTCATTTTCCTCTTTATTCCTATTTACACACACACAAAACTATACAATGTCATACTTTACGAAAGTCATTGATACCCTATTTTAAAATACTGAATTCTGTGAGAAAAGCAGAAAGTGTATGGACTGAAACTTACTTTTTCATAATGTTCTATGGCTACTGACAAGGTTCACAATATTTTTCCCCAAGAACACTAAGTTATTTCACTCAATTTTCTACCAAAAATGTGTCTATACACCAGAAGGAATATTTATCAAATGAGTCATRTGTGCAAAAAGTCAACTCAAAATGAAATTTTCAGGTCATAGTAACAAGGAACATTGGACTTTTTGTGAAGCAGAACATTTCAATGTTTTGTCCTGAAGTGACTTGGARTTTGTTTTATATTGTATGATGTTTCCAAGGGGGGTGGGGGGGAGGAGAAGTAAAATTTTAATATTTTATTTAAAGAAAAAAATYCCTTGACTTCAAACAATTATGAAGAAGTTCATGAAAATTTCAAAGTCTGTTGTTTTATTCCAATTCAAAGTGAGAAAGTATAATTGTAGAATTCCCAGTGAAGGGGCTGCTGTGGCTGCTTTGTTCAGCCTGTTTGTGTGGAAGTCAAATTGTTGTCAGTCAGGATGAGCAGAGGGATGGAGCAGCTCTGCTGGCAGGAAAGGCTGGCACAGCTGGCATTGTTCACCTGCACAGGAGAAGCTTTGGCCTGAGCTCAGGGTGGCCTTGCAGGGCCTGAAGGAGCCCCAGGAAAGCTGGAGAGAGACAATTKCCAGGGCATGCAGGGACAGCACACAGGGAATGGCTCCCAGTGCCAGAGGGCAGGGCTGGATGGGATCTTGGGAATCAGGAATTGTTCCCTGGCAGGGTGGGCAGGGCTGGGATGGAATTCCCAGAGCAGCTGTGGCTGCCCCTGGATCCCTGGCAGTGCCCAAGGCCAGGTTGGACATTGGGGCTTGGAGCAGCCTGGCACAGTGGAAGGTGTCCCTGCCATGGCACTGGATGAGCTTTAATGTCCCTTCCAGCCCAGACCATTCAGTGATTGTATGAATTTATCTGGACTCAAACAAGAACAACAATCTGACCTTAGTTTCCACCTCCAGCTTAAAGGTTCCTCCTTCTGCAAACACTCAAAGATCACAAAGCTGTGGAATTGTCCAGAATAGGTAACACACTTACAAAGGGCTCTGATAATAAAATGACAGGTATGTTTCTAAAGCAGTTGGGGAGTTTTTGACCAAAAAACCCAGAGAAATATTCAAACAGGTCACAATTATACTCTTAGATTCCCAAAACACAACCCTTATCCCTGCCGTGTGACTTACAGGGATCTCAAGATCTGAATCTGCTGATTTGATCAACTACATCTGATCAAAGTGATACAGGGGGAATTGAAATTATATCATCACTTCAAGTTCTGAGTCTGTTTCTCCGGCAAGAGAGAGAAAAAAAACATCTGAAGAGATTGTTCCATCAATCAGTGACACACATTTTAAATTTGGGAGGGGACTGGCTTTTGCAGAGCARTGGTTTTGATGGTAGTGGATGAAAGCAAACCTCACCCTGGTTTTATCATCTCCAGTGCACTATAAACTCCCCAAAACAGGCAAGTCCTGTGGCAGAAATGAGTGTTTTTCTTGAGMATCTGTTCCTCAGGAGATTTAATGGGATATAGAGGCAACAGAAATTGCTGCCTCTGCCAGTCCAACCTGTTGCTGATAAACTGCATCACAAAGACCTTTTTTGTAGACCAGTTGGACAGATGAACTTGTAGGGTATCTGTTGAGAGTTTGAAAGAGGTGTGGAWGATTGCAAAGAGATTTTTTGCTCCTAGATTAAAAACTGTGCCTTAAGATGCATATAAAAATATATATACTAAAATATATATATTTAAAATATATACTAATTATGCTCATCTCATATAGATAAAAAATCAGGCAGGAACATTATCATAGATGCAAATTAGTCCATTACTATTTAAATATAATTTTTGTCAATTGCTGTCAATGACAGGCTTTTTCCTTGAGCTGAAAATCTCTGCTTTGCACTAGATTACATTTTATATTGCAGAGCACACAAATGATTTCCACTAGTCAGGAGCAGGGAACCTTGCACTGAGAAATGTGGCACATAATTATGGCCAACCATTTTGTGCTGTCCATATCCCTGAATGCCAGATACATTGCAGCTATTCAGTATGCAAATCCCTGCTTTCCAAATCATTGTTGCCTTCAGCACTCATTATCTAATCATCTTTCCACACTACACACTGAATGAACAGAAGCATATTTCAAAGCACAGCATAAAATTTTCCTAATGCATGGGACTGAATAAACTCCYGTGTCTGCCTTGCACAGATCAATAAATCCCTTCCTAAAGGTTCAGAGAATGGTGGGGGCTCCTGGCAGAAACAATTAGCAGTGAATGGTGGCCTGGAATGCAAATATACCCTTATCAAATCAGCTCGGATTGATTCACCTGAAAAGAGAACAAAACAACATAAATTCACACTCAAAAGTATCTCCATATTGGATTTTTCTGTGCATGGACCATTTAAAGGTCTTTCAGCCCAGGTTTGAAAAAGACACACCTGAAATTTATATGATTGAAAAAAGTTGCTATTTCACATGCTGGAAGTATTTCTGAATTGTTGCCTGCAAATKGACTTGCATTCAATAAGAAAAAAAATAAAAGTCAATTTTTTTTTTCAATAGTTTTAGGGGAAACAACTTGACTTTGGATATGTGCACTTCATGTGTAACTTTCCATTTTCTGTTCAGGCTCCAAAGAAGCACTTGCAGAATGGAATCATCTGTGGGTACCAGATGGGTTATCAGGAGTACAGCACAGGGGCAAATTTCCAGTTAGTTCAACATCATCAGCATTGACACCACGGGGAACAGTGAAGTTTATACCCTGAATAACCTGAAAAAATTCACCCAGTATGGCATGGTGATGCAGGACATATTTCTGAATTGTTGCTTACAAATTGACTTGCATTCAGTAAGAAAAAAGAAGTTAAACTTTTTTTTTTTTTTTTAATGATTTTAGGGAAAACAACTTGACTTTGGRTGTGTGCACTTCATGTGTAACTTTCCATTTTCTGTTCAGGCTCCAAAGAAGCACTTGCAGAACGGAATCATCCGTGGGTACCAGATAGGATATCGGGAATACAGCGCCGGGGGAAATTTCCAGTTCAACATCATCAGCATTGACACCACGGGGGACAGTGAGGTTTATACACTGAATAACCTGAAAAAATTCACCCAGTATGGCATGGTGGTACAGGCCTGTAACCGGGCTGGGATTGGACCTTCTTCTCAGGAAATCATCACCACAACTCTTGAGGACGGTGGGTCCTTGGCAAACAACTCTCATGGGACATATTGTTAATTTTATTCTTATTTTTCTTAATTTTCTTAATTTTCTCTTTTTTATTCTTATTTTCTTATTTATTCATCTTTTTATCTTGTTGCATTTCCTGTTTGATTAGTGCTGATGAAAGTAGGGATGATAAAAGACCAGYCTTTAGGTAGAAAGGTGCCTGCTCAATGAGCTTGTCTGATTTTCATTGCAAGAGTGAATTTATTTTACCAGGTAAATAAAAATAACTCTACTAATGTGATAAATCCTGCTGTGAATGATGTTGACTGAGACCAAAAGTTTCATTAAGAAGCCAAATTCTCTGATGTTCACATTTTTGCAACTGTTGTGATCTCATTGTTGCTCCAGAGTGATCTCATCATAGTTTTGAGAAGTGAAACTCTGAAAGGTGAAGCRATATTGTATTTTTTGTTGGATTACTGCTGTTTTCAAATGAATCTTCTGTGTAACCAGAGCTCTTGTWCTGCACTGTCTTGTCAATCTTAAGAGAGATGTGTGTTTTTTCAAGGATATCCAGTGACAGAAAAATCATTGCTGTTTCAGGCAAAATTCACCCTCTCTAATCCAAGGAACAATATAGATTTATTTTTTTTTTCAGACTGCATAAAAAGTACTTCTCAAACAATGAGAGGGAGTCCTCTAGTGGAAAAAGAGAATGATCCCATATCCAAAACAAAAAGTTCAGTATTTTAGAGGAGTATAACAGCAAATAATAATCCTAAAGGCCATGCAAGTCAGATTTTTACCTACTGTAAATCAACATCAGTGTCCTGAAACCAGTGCCATCTTGGTATCTGMCTTCTACATGGACAAAATGGAATATCACACATCTAAAATCCTCAGGAGCCACAGATTTTGAGGCAGGCTATTCATGAAAGACTGATAGCTTTGTTTTTACTCCAAATGTTTCTAGGCTCAGCTTGCTGCAAGACCTCAAAAGTCAGCATGTTTACACAGGCATATATTTTATATTATAATAAATGRGATTTTTTTTTTCCTTGAGAATCCAGYATGCTTGCTTTTCTTGGAAATTATTTTGGTTGTCACTGAATTTTGGGTCCCTCTTAGAATTAAATATGCCATGAGCTTTCAAATCAATGCCAGTTACTAATACTGCTGTATTGCTTTGACACTAAATGGCCARCAGAAAATGCCTTAGATTTGTTTGATTTTTCCCATTTTTTTAAATATCAGCAAAAAAACATTATGACCATTTTTTCCTATGTTTTTTAAAGATGTGCCCACTTTTTTCTCTCTCCACTAAATTAAAGGGACATCAGAATTGTCCACAAAGGTGCAAATTTGGCTGCAAATTTTAAAAAAATATATTTAAATTGCTTACAGAATGTTCTACACATTGCAGWGTCAGAACACAATTATATTTCAAAAGAAGCAACAAAAAGCCTATTAAAAGACAAGTCAGCAAGTAGGGAAACAGTACATCAAAAGTCATTCCAGGGAAAATGACTGCACTTGCAGAAACATGTGGATTGTAGCAAGAATAAAGGATTTGCATTGTTAAATTGTGTAATRGTAATTAAATATTGTGTGGTGTGCTAGAGGGGAAAATAAAGGGTAGCTAAAAGATGAATATTGAGTTGTTTTCATTGTGTTAAAGTGGTGAATCTCTTATTCCAGTGCCCAGTTGCCCTCCAGGGAATGTGCAAGCCACTGCCACGTCCCCAGAAACCATCTCCATTTCCTGGTCAACGCTGGCAAAGGAGACCCTGAATGGGATCCTGCAGGGATTCAGGGTTATCTACTGGGCCAACCTCTTGGATGGAGGTGAGAAACACCAACCTATTACCAAGTAAAAAGCTGTATTTGGCCTTTATATTATTTTCTCTCTGGTATGAAGGCATTTGACTCCCTTTTCTTTTTGGTTTAGAGAAAACTTTGTCAACCTGTGAGGGAGCAGGTTTTCCTAGAGGCTGAACAGAGCAGCAAAGCTGCCTGGAGGAACCTCAGGGAAGGCTCCCACCATGGGTTTGCAAAACTCCCCAGGCCTCTCATGGTACCCAACACAACCTGAGCAAATTTCTCCTCAGGTACAGAGCACAGAATGTTGAGGTTTTTTAAAGAATGGTGACATGGATCTAGAACAAACCAGCCCAAACCTGATTTTCACTATAATTTGGTTGGTTATCCCTTTGCCTACTTGATATACTATCRCTTATTTTTTCATAGGAAGCATTTCCTCTCCTGAGGAAAAAAGAAGGAAATTTTTTGCTGACAGCAAAATAAGGAAATGTCTCTGGGAAAAGCTTGTTATTTCCATGCCAGCTTTTTCTGTTGTGTTTTTGTACTCTTAGCATAAAATTCCTGAGGAAATAGGCTCCAGAGCAGAGACTGAGTGAAAGGACCAAAGGAGAATTGTGATGTTTTACTAATCTGCAATTTATTGCATGATGATATTTCCACGTGTGGCCCTTTCTTGTAAATTAAACAAATGAGTAGGTTTGAGATGCACATGACTTTATTCCTACTTGCCCTGTGGATTTTTCACAGCTGTCTCCCTTCTTTTGCTTTCATCCAGCAGAACCACAGTTCACTAACCTGCAGTTGTGCAAATCCTGGCCTCTGTTAGTGTGGAAAGGGGAATTTAGAGTGGAAATGTGACCCAGAGTCCCATTGTCCCTGCTGGTAATGGTAGCCTCAAAAATRTTTGGAAATCAACCACCAATTCCTTTAAAAATAAAGATTAAGAATGTATGAGAAGCATACAGAAAAAATGTAAACATGTAGGGCATAAAATTAAATGTTTACAGTGACGCCTGTAGTTTTGGATCAGATCCTGTGTGGATATTATGACATCTAAGCTCCTATGTGATGTCTCACAACATGATGAAAAAGATGATGTTCATGCCATGCTTAAAACTGGATTTTCTTGATTTATTCAACTTTATTTGCTGCCCTAAATATGTTTAAAGTGTTTTTTTTTTGCCATATGGTTTGTACTTCTTAGCTTGCTGCAAAAAGAAAAAAAAAATTAATATGAAGTGCATCATCTTTCTGCAAGTAAATCTGATTTTAGTGTGTTTAAATCTATTGTTGCCACTATTGCTGCTATCAAGTGCTTTGCARCAGCACTTGCTGCATATTTTAAAATAAAGGGGACATTTTCTTCATTTTCCTTATGAGAAATGGTCTTTCTCATAACCAGAAAATCTTTATGAACATAACCAATGTTCTCGTTTTTTTTTTCTTTAGGGGATGTTTCACAATAATCTCTTCTTGTTATCTGTTCTTTATGAAAAATCTCATTACTTGTAGAATTTCTTCAATTCTCTTCATCATATTATTTTTTTTTTAAATTGCAACAAAAAAAAAGAATTTGAAAGTGAAAAATGAGTCTGCTTCAAGTGGTAAGAGGTCAGGACATAAATGAATTAATTGTAATTCATTACAATTTATTACTGTTCTGTAATAATGAAGCGTTCCTTGTCTGGGACACCCAAGCTTCCCACAGCAGGTATCAACACCTGGAAGAGCAAACTTGGCAATAACTCCACTTCCTTTTTATTTCATTTTATTTTATAGAGCTGGGAGAGATAAAGAATGTCACTACTACCCAGCCATCCCTGGAGCTGGATGGTTTGGAAAAATACACCAACTACAGCATCCAGGTGTTGGCTTTCACCCGAGCTGGGGATGGAGTGAGGAGCGAGCAGATTTTCACCCGCACTAAGGAGGATGGTAAGGAGTGAAAGCATCTTCCATTCTCACTTCCAGGAAATGTTTGTTTGTCTCAGGCAAATATTTTATRTAAAAACATATCTCAGGCATGCAAGGATTTAAAACTCAGCCCTGGATCCCAGCCCAGGGAGGAGCTGGAGCTGCTGCAGAGAGCCCAGAGGAGGCTCCAGGATGAGCAGAGGGATGGAGCAGCTCTGCTGGCAGGAAAGGCTGGCACAGCTGGCAYTGTTCACCTGCACAGGAGAAGCTTTGGCCTGAGCTCAGGGTGGCCTTGCAGGGCCTGAAGGAGCTGAGAAGAAAGATGGAAACAGAATATTTACAAGGGGGAATGGCTTCAAACTTACAGAGAGTAATACTAGATGGGATCTTGGGAATGAGGAATTGTTCCCTGGCAGGGTGGGCAGGGCTGGGATGGAATTGCCAGAGTAGCTGGGGCTGCCCCTGGATCCCTGGCAGTGCCCAAGGCCAGGTTGGACACTGGGGCTGGGAGCAGCCTGGGACAGTGGAAGGTGTCCCTGCCATGGCAGGGGACCTGGATGATCTTTTAGGTCCCTTCCAACCAAAACCATTCTGGTATTCTATGAAAATGGGAAAAGGAGGAGAGACTGTTCTGGAACTATCTTATATTACTTAGATCACACTATAAATATTTTTTCAGTAAACATATATATATATATGTGTGTGTGTGAATGTATGTATATACATACATCTACATATATATGTGTGTATATATATATATAWAAATCYTCCAAATATCTCTTCCTTCAAAAGCAAAATAAAGAACAAAAATGGCTTACCTTTGTTCATAGACCAAAGCATGGAAAATTCAATTTCTAATGCCGAAAGTTTAAGAAACTTTTAATCATACACAGACACTGACACGTGAGATTCCATAATCACTTTATTGTAACTGTAACTATTATAATCACTTCAGGYTGCCTCAGTAGGATGCCATGCACTGATCTATTTCTGGAGCACTAAAATTCCAAATTCAGAGGAGGTTTTGTCCCTAACCTTTTTTTATGCCTTGAAAATACTATGAGATGTACAAATGTATTTTTTGATCCCCTAAATGCTTTTGAAAAACTGGATCAAGRCTTTTTATGCTACAGATAAAAATTCCCACAGCCCTCTCAATGAGGTTACTTGAATAATGTTTACTTTGTAAATTCTCCTGTGAGTTATACAATATGTTTTCAAGGAAATTAGTCAATGGATTTTCCTTTCTTGTTCATACACTTTATTGGTCACTCGTGAATATATGAATATACATGCCAATTTTTTTATTTGTAATAAGATTTACAAAAGYGACAAGAGAGCAGGTTCAGTAAATTAACTGACTTGATGAATTCTGTGCTTTTTTTTCCCAATAAAAAATTATGTGAATAAAGTTATTAATTTTTTCCAATTAAATATTAAGTGACTCATACTAAAATTTCCATACATTGTAAGGTCACCTGGCCCTAGCTGTAGCTGTATCCAGGGGATGCAGTAAATGGAAATTGCTCAGCTCTAGACTTGTGTGTCTCAAACACTGAACATTCTGATATCAGGCTGAAGTCCTTTAACAGTTACTTKGGAGCACCCAGGTCCTGACTCAGATGCTCTTGGGACACCCAGTGCTTGGAAGTAGATGGATTTATTTCAATGAAAAAAGATCTAAAATGTAAAATCTAAAATGTAAGAGAACTGCAAAACACATGCTGCATTTTCAAGTTACTTTTTGTCAAGTAGATCCCAGCATAGCAAACCTTCCCTGAATTCTCTCTGAACACAAAGGCTCTCAGCCCTGAGCCTTGGGAGTGGGATTGAAGCTGCCAGGAGTAATGTCCCACACTGCTCCAGGGGCTTGGGGACAGGCTGGGATATCTGGTTCTTGTCAGAAGCCTCAAACATTTCTTCTTCTTCTCCTTCTTCTCCTTCTTCTCCTTCTTCTCCTTCTTCTCCTCCTTCTCCTCCTCCGTCTTCTCCTCTTCCTCCTCTTCCTCCTCTTTCTTCTCCTTCTTCTCCTTCTCCATCTCCTCCATTGTCTCCTCCATCATCTTTGTCTTCTTTTCTTCCCCCTAGCCCAGCCTCATTTGCTTATCCCAGTTCTTGGTGGTGGCTCCTTTGCTGTCTCCATGCCTGGGATCAGGCAGGCCCCGGGGAGGGGAGCACATTGCTCAGACTGTGTTTGGAGCTGTGCAAAGGCTCATCTCTCACCTTTAATCCTCCTGGCAGCTCAGCAATAACTCGCCCTGAGACAGCCTGATGAAACTTTCCAGAGATTTTCTGATGCCTCACACTGGTTCCATTCATTAAATCTTTTGTCCAGGAAACTAAATGGAAAGGTGTTCCAGAAAATACAATGATTTCATATTCAGCTTCAGCTTCACAACTTTTTACTAAGGGCAGCAAAGGTTTTGAGTGGAATATGCAGAGACCTGCAGTTAAGCATGAACCAAACCCAAAATCCTGGATCTAAACATCCTGAAGGGTGTGGAAATTAAAGAGGAAAAGAGCATTCACACTGGCAAACTTTGCACCAAACAGGTGCCTCATTCCTCAGAAAAAGGGACATTTCTGCTGGCATTTTCTAAGGAAAATGTTCYGTAGAGGATTTTTCAGTAGGACTAATTCCAGTGCACTCAAAAGATTCTGCCCTGAAGTGAGTTTAAGCACTTCCTTGGCATGTGAAATAAATTAATTGGAATCCTAACAGAGCTTAGAACTGGAAACTTTCTATCTCTGCTCCCAGACCTTCTCTGGCTAAAATTATGACACAAGATATTCCACTCTCCTCTAATAAAATCTGGAAATCTGAGATATTTTTAAGTGGTTGCCAAGCCCTCCACATCATTATTGCTATGAGGCCATATCTGATCATTAATTCCATCCTCTTTTTTTTCATTTTTTTACATGAGAGGAAACTTTTCTTTGTAAAATCAGTGGTGCAGCATTTTCCTCTGCTGCTGGAAAACCCAGTTGGGGCCTCCTGTGACTTCTCTGTTGGTGTTCAGCTAAAGACATCAACCCAAAATTTCTTCAGCAGGCTTGATATCTCTAAGGATAWCCCAGCAAGTGAATCCTGTATGGAATGCCTTGATACTTTGATTTTTTGTAATGGTTGATACTGATTTTAGACACYAGAGGTCAGACACTGCTGCTGATCAGCAAAGGAAATGGGAACAACTCAAGCAAATAATAGGAAAGGAGCTTTCAAGAAATGAGYTTTCCTTTCAATGTGATCATACTTATGGGGTTTATCTAGCTTTTTCTCCCCCCTATCCTGAGAGCTGACTTCAGAAAAAATGCTGCTTTTTATGGAGTTCCTCCTGGTAGAAAAAAAATAAGCCAAGAAGAAATGTCCAATTTTTAAAAATTCATTCTGGTTTTGTCCATTACCTTTTTTACTTTACAGTTTCTAAGCTGCTCATCCTCTTCACCTGGAGACTTGATTTAATAAACCATTAAAAATTAAAGCAGCTCTTCCAATTCTTTTCCCTGCTGTGATCAAAATGCAGTTTGAAAGGCTTCTCTGTTTTGCAGCAAGAGGGAGTGTGTGTCACARATTCCCTCTCTGCTCCTGTGCTGSAAATGCAACATGAACAAGTTGAAASGAGGAATTTGCTGCCTGAGCAAGCCTGGACCATGACACAGCACCTTGGCTGGCAGCAGTGCCCTGACCTTGGGAGGACACAGCCCCCAGAGCCCCCATGCCAGGAGAGCTTCCTGCAGCTGGGAATTTGCTCTGGGTGTCTGTCAGAGGTGGCATCTGGGCTGGCTGTGCCCCAGGAGGATTTTAGCAGCAGTGCTGTGCTTCCAGCTCTCTGGCATTCAGAGCCAGGCAAAAGCTGCAGCAGGAAGGAAGGGAAAATAATACCAAATCCCTCTGCCAGCCCCACTCTGCCTGAATCCAAGGAGATTTTCCTCCTCTCCTTCCTCTCCCTGGACACCAAGCTTCCTCACCATTGGCATGAGAGGCACCGACAGCATCTGGCAAGTTTACATTTATTCTGAAATGATTAAGCAGAAATCCAGCCAGGTGTATGCTCAGTACTCCTTGGAGCAGAGCTCTGCTTGGSTTTGTTCAGCTGATGAGGGTGACTGGGCTCTGGGATGAAAAATTGCCCTTGATGACCCCTTAATGCACTTTTTTCCTAGTGGTAAAGATCTCCAATTTTATCTTTTTGACTAAGAAGCAAAAGGCACAGAATAGCAAATATTCCCCTTGGGAAACTGGCAGGATTTGATAGAAGTGGTGTGCTTAATATGAGGCCAGTTCAGAGTAAATTCACATGTGGATGTGTTTTGGCTGGCACAGATCTGCATTTTAGGTGGGATATCTACATGAACAAACAGGCAGCAGTCAGGAGKTGAGTTTATTTTGGTTTTTCTAAGTGCAGCCAGCAGTGGAATAGTCCTGTGTCATGCAGAATTAAAACCCTGTTACAGAACAAGGCTCAGATTTCTGATTTATTTGCCATATCACTCTTAAATGCACTACAGYCTGTGCATTTGCCTCCCTGCTGCTCAGTACTGTGAAGAAAAATGGTGATAATCTCTCTGCTTATGAAAAGGAGAATGAGAAAGTTCCTGGAGCTCCTCCCCATTATCTGGCACATCTAAATGCTGGTTCCCAGCCCTGTCGTATCAGGATAATTGCCTGCTCTGCTTTAGCACTTCACTTGCACTGTCAGGAATACAAAGTGTTCTCCTCCACATGAAAGCAGGATGCTATTTCCGTGTTTTTCAAAGCCTTGCTAGCTGGAGAATGAGGCCATCTTTGATCTTAAATTTGCCACATCTGCTCCCTGGAAGGCTGCAAAGTTGTTTAGAAGCAATCCTCAGCTTCTCACCATAGTTTTAGCCCCAGTGATTATGAGGGGGAAAAACAAAAAAAGGATTTATGGCATTGTGCAAATTCAGTTTGTATTTCTGGGAGCTGTGGGAGTCAGTGTGCTAAATAAAGGTCCAGGGAGAATTCAGTGAGGCAGCTCTGGTCTCCTGCTACTGCTGGTTTGTAATGACTGAAGCCTGAAAGTCTGGGGATGCAATGGCAATGAGGGAAAATACTTTTAGTTTGCTTGGCAAGGCTCAGGATTTTCCTCTCCAGGATCAGGAGAACTCCATGTTCTCAGAAGGCTAATTTATTACTTAATGATACTATATTATATTAACAAATACTATACTATACTAAAGAATACAGAAAAGATACGTACTGAAGCTAAAAGATAATAATGAAAACTCGTGACTCTTTCCAGAGTCCCGACACAGCTTGGCCCTGATTGGGCAAGAGTGAAAACAACTCACAGCAGAATCCAATGAAACAATCTCCAAACACATTCCACATGAGCAGAACAGAGGAGAAGCAAATGAGATAAGAATTGTTTTCCTTTTCTCTGAGGCCTCTCTCGCTGCCTTTCMSCTTCCCAGGAGAAAAACCCTGGGTGAAGGAATCATGTTCAGGGAATGTGAATGCCACAGCCAACCACAACTTCTCCAGATGCCCAAGCAACCCAGTTTAGTAAGAAATGCTTCAGTTGATGCTGAGATAGCTGTTATGAGGTGCAGGGGATGGGTTTGATCAATGACTTTACTCTCTGGACARAGAACAGTGGGGGTCTGTGGAGCAGCAGATGAGATTCTGCAGGATTCCTGCCAAGGAATTGTAAACACTTCCAMACACACAGTGGAATGACACACAGCTTTCATGTGCACAGCCCAGCAGTGCAGCAAAAAGAGCACCAATAAATGAGTATTCAGAATAATTTTGGCAACACTGCAAAAGCTGCTGCCTGACTCCAGTGAGGTGGAGGCATCCCTGGGTTGAAAATTTCACTAATTGTCTTCCTGAGTTTCTTTCTGGCCCCTCTTTCTGCTGGTCTCACACCAGACAGCAACACAGCAATGACAAGGAAAGTTTCCCACATAGGCCCAATGACTGGAAAATGCCAGATGAATTCTGAGTTAATCCCTCAACACTCGACAGCCATGACCAATTACCATCAGAACCTGTCCCTATAGATCACACCCTAATTTAACAATAAATTGCATTAACCTCATCCATCTATTTGCAGTGATTTCCAGAAAACATTGCTATCCATAAAGGAATCCTCCTGTGGGTTAGGTAATTACCCTGGAGAGCCAGCTTTCACTCCTCAGCAGCAGGAGCAAATAGCATTTCTAATGAGCTGGGTATAAATAACAAGTTGGATGCTGTCAAGCATCAATATTTACTCTGCATTGGATAGAGCTGCTAACTGAATTAGCCCCTTTGCAGTGAGGGGCTGGGTTTGCATGCAATTAACATCATGACGTTCTCACTTGATGCCTAATTAGCTCTCTCAGCACACTATAAATAGAAAATGCACATCCAGAGACGTGGCACTGAGTGGTGCCTGTCAATTTTCTCACATCTTTCCWGGACCACCTATGCAGATATAAAATTGGGGGTCTCCTCACATTGTTTTTACACAAAAGATGAGCAAATTTCGATCCCAGGCTGGCTGACTTCTCTTTATGGGCAAAGTTCTGTAGCAGCATAATATCTGCTTGCTTAGTTGAGGTAGAACAAAGAATTTATCTACAAATATCAGCAAAAGGGATTTTGTACCTCTACTGCACAATGACTGTTTTCTGTGAAAGTAAAGAAAGCTGGTCAAGCATTGCAATGGTAATTGTACTGCAAATTTTAACATTTTGGTAGTTTTACTTGAAAGCAGACAAAAATATCAGATTCCTCACAAAGCAGTAGTTCTGTAGAGAACAAAGTCCAGAAAATTGTTTCATTTTGTCTTTAATAACCTACATAGCAATTATCAATACAACATATCTATTTTAATAATTTGACATAAATATTGAGCACACACAGTGCTATAATATCTTTCAAATTATTTATTTTCACAGTTTTTAAAATATATTTTCAAATACTTTGACACAAGGTGTTATTTTCAGGAAATTTTAAACCCATTTATTCTGATATTAAATGTAGCCTTTGTTTTGTTTGGATACAAGCTTGTGTGTAATGTGATATTCCAGCATGCAGGAAAATAAATCTAGCAATTTTGCACGTTAGTAAAAGAGTGTTTCCAAAGCTGGAGAACACTGTACAGTGTAATGTGTGTTTGAAAAACAGCATATGCTCATGAAATCAAAACCTTTCCCAAAATGCAGGGCTGCAAAGGAATGTAGTTAAGATTACACAGCAAAATTTTAACATTTCCAAACTGAAGCCTTTTCCACTGGTTTTAGACAGGAGGTTTGGGGTTTTTTAGCTATTTCTCTGTGATAACTTTGTATTATTGTGTATTATGTAGATAGCTGCTGTAATTAGAGAAATAGATATTCTGCAGTGCCAGAGAGAGGTCTGAGCTGCTGAGGGCAGGGCAAGGGACCAGGACTCTGTGAGGGGAGCTGTCTGCTCACACATCCATSGTGGCTCTTCTGGCCATGGGTCACACCAGGCAGTGCAAACTGCTCATTTACCCTCCACTTCATTAAATTCACAGCTCTGCTCTGGATGTCCATTAAACTGTCCACATGTGCATTATTTATAACACTTTGGCATGGGTTGTGTGTTCAAAGCTGGCCATTTATCATAAAGTGTTGTTTGGCAATTTCTGTGCCCACGGACAAGATATTTTCACGTGTGCATTTGGATTCAAACTGAAAGGGGAAATTTAGGTTGGATCTAGGGAAGAAATTTTTTACTGTGAGGGTGGTGAGGCCTTGACACAGGTTTCTCAGAGGATGCTCCATCCCTGGAAGTGTCCAAGGCCAGGATGGATGAAGCTCTGTGGAACCTGATCTAGTGAAAGGTGTCTCTGCCCATGCCAGGATGGATGAAGCTCTGTGGAACCTGGTCTAGTGAAAGGTGTCTCTGCCCATGGCAGGGGTTTGGAAGATCCTTAAGTTCCCTTTCAACCCAAACCATTCTTGGGTTCATTCTATGATTTTGTACAGGCTGGAGGGGATACTTCCCAAAAGTTTAACCATCAGTGGCAGGTTCTGCTTTGGGACCCTCTGAAGAAGAGTTTCTCCCCTCTTAAGGATGGGGTCACATCCCCCAAACCTTTTCCTTGGCATGGGCAGCRTGGAGGCTGCTCCCTGACACAGAGTGTCCATCTCAGCCCATGGGGGCRCAGCCACCAAGGCAGCACACTCCCCTTTTCCTCTTAACTCCTCTCTGTTCCACTGGGATGGTTGAATATCTGCCTTGGGCCACTCTAACACACTTTGCTTCTCCAGTTCCAGGTCCTCCTGCTGGGGTTAAAGCAGCTGCTGCCTCGGCCTCCACRGTTTTTGTGTCCTGGCTGCCTCCCCTGAAGCTGAACGGCATCATCAGGAAATACACCGTGTTCTGCTCCCACCCCTACCCCACAGTAAGTGCCACAGCCCCTCTCTGCAGGGCTGACACACAGCATTTGCACATACCAGTCCTTGCTCTTCTCCCTGCTGCTTCCTCTCCTGCCTTTGCTCACAGAGCAAGGTCAAAGGGAGATCCTGGAGCTACAGAGAGAAGTGACAGTGGAGTTTGGTTTATTCCACCTATCAGATTTTTGTTTAAAACCGATTGCAGAGCATTAACTCACAAATAATTTCAAAATATACAGTTGAAGTGGAGTATTTTTCAAGGTTTGTTTGTTTTAGAATGTAACAAGTTCCATTTTCCAGGACCAGCTGCAGGAGCCCTGTTGCAGCTGGAGGCGTGTATTCATTTACCCTGCTTCCATCTAAGTTCCTGCCTTTTTGCCTTGAGTATTCGTGTGTGAAGGAACATAATGACTTACAAACAAACATATTTGCTTGTGAATAGGCTTATTTATGCCTGGAATATTTGCCCAATCTAGCTCTATGTGCTTTTACTTGCTGAGAAAGTGACAGGAGGAAATTTGAGTGGAGTATCAGGTTATCCTTCTTCCTGTCTGAATCACAATGAAATTCAGCAATCTTTAAACACAAGGGCCAATTGCTCTCTCTAAATACCCATGTATATTTATTTTCCTGTGGATTGAAAAGGATACTTATTTATTTTATATCTGAGGTTTGGATTTAGGTTATATCCAAGGTCTGGATTTCAGTTTTAAGCAGGACTTCCCACCAAAGATAAAAAATGCAATCTTGGTTTGATAGGAAAGGAAAATATTGTTCCAGAAATTTCCAAAAGTGCTTCAGGCATGTGGAAATTTCCCTGTCCCCAAGGCAGGAGGTTGGAACAAGGTGGTCTTTTAGGTCCCTTCCAACCCAAACCATCTTGTGATTCTCTGATTTATGTTTTGGGATTACTGTCTCCTAAATCCATTAATTTCATAATTGCAGCAAACTAAACCATCTTTAGCACACCTTTAAATGTAAACTAGTTGGAGATTTTCCATCACAGTTCATMCATTTGGCACTCAGTGGGTTAAAGAGGTCAGAGTTTAGAGGACAGCTCTCAGTGGGGATCAGGAACTTCTCTGGGGGCTTGGAGAGAACACCAGATGGTGCTGCTGCCTTCTCCAGATACTTTCCAYGCACAAAGCTGCAGTGCTGCTTCCTGGGGCTTTGCTAACAACATTTTTTTCCTGTATTTACATCCCCAAGAAAATAAACATCCTCAGCTAAAAATATTATTCTCCACCATGTGAGTCTCTCACATACAAAACATCCTATTTTGTGGTTACCTTTTGGAGCACCTCAGAGATGGACAATGGCAAGAACATTTGTGGGTTTTTTTGCTGTTTTTGGCCTGAACAGAATCTTACTGCTGTATTTTTGTGGTGTTCATTATGCAGGGGTTTGTATGAACCATCATGGAACCATACCTTAGCCCCAGGTAGAGGCATATGGAGGTTTTTGTGCTTTTTATTAATGGCTGATGTGTGCATGGACAGCTCTGAAAACTGTCCCTGCCCCCAGGACAGATGATCTTTAATGTCCCTKCCAGCCCAAAGCATTCTGTGATTCCATGATCCTGCTGTTACCTTCATGCAGGTGTGTGTRCATAGAAATGCATACATGCAGACACAGGTACATGTATAAATATGTTCAGCATGTATCTTTGGGTCCCTGTCCCAGTGCTCTGCAGATCAGCAGSAGCTGTGGCTTTGCAGAGATCTTCTGTAGCAGCCCTGTGTGCTGGGTGAGGCAGGGATCACACTGGRGGCTCAGTTTCCAGAAGCCAAGTCGGACTTTTTTTTAAAAATGGAAGCCCTYAGGACATATTTAATATAGGACACACTCCCTCAGCTTTATTTCTGACAAAAATGCTTTGTTATCTTTTATTCTCAAATGGATTGTGAGCTAAAAAGCTGTTTTATTCAGAGCTGCTTTGCAGTGAATCAAGCCTGCTGCAGAGCTGCTCAAATGCCAACACTGCTGTGCAGATACACTTAATATATCCAGGGAAGTTCTTGTTTGATTCACTGCTGGCAGAGACAAGTAGCTGACAGAGGGAGAGGCCTTAAATTAGGGTGAGGAGGAGAATAAATAAAAGACCTGTGTCTTTATCATCTCCTCTGCCACYATAAGTAGCAAGTGCTGTAGCTGCAGGTATGGAGCCCTAAAAACTTCATCCATCACTCACAGCCCTGGCTGCAAAATAACTTTGTTAGAAGTCTGCTATTCAAGCAGAAAGGCAAACTCAGTTTTCAGGYATCAGTGAGAAGAAAGAGAAGAGGACAGGGCTAAAGGTAAATTTATGGGGAGGCTGCATTCTTTGCTGATTGTATTTTATTGCTGAGAACAAGTCCATGCAATAGACTTTAGACAGGTTAACAACAGTCCTTTACACAAGAACACTGCTTTGGTGTTTAAGTCACCAACAGRAAAAATAATTAACTCTGTTGGTCATATTGTGCATATTTTTATTACAAACATAACAATTATACAAGCCTGACATATTATAAAATGAAGATTTGCTGCCTCTTGCACTATTCAGTTTGCTTTGCAAAGGCAGAAGCTTTTAAAAYTTCTGCTGCCTCTGTATAGAACAAAAAGCATTTCCTCTTTAAATATTTTGAGCCCTAAGGACAGTATTTGCCTGGGWTGTTTCAAACCACAAATATGATTAATGTGTGAAAAATGGAAAAGATTCTCCACTGCAGTCTGTTCTCTGGCCAAGATAAAGGGCAAGCAAGGATCCAATTTCACACTGTTTAATTGTTGTGTCTGTAGTATTCTACAGGCATAATTAGGCAAAACTTTTATCTTTTTTTATTCTGAAAATGTAGGGAAAAAATACAGAAATATGAGAMTTCATGGATTCTCCATTCTTCAAATATAAGAAACAGAATATGCCAGAATTTAAGTCAGAAAAATTATCCTTTGTGCTAACTCATAGCCTACATTCTTGCTTCTCCCCACTTTCTACCATATCCATGTCCAACTTTTGGTAGGATCTGGCTTCTTAGCCACCTGCTATGGTCCCATGGKGGCCAGATTCCTTCTGAGAGTGATGATTCCCATTGCACTGGCAGGATGCTCGTGGTGCTCCTCCTGCCCAGCTCCCAGGGAAGTTCTGTCACTGCTGTCCCACCCTGCCAGGGGGATTTTCCCCCATGGTGCCACCCACAGGGAACACAGTTTGAATCCTAGCACAGAAATTAGCCTGGTCCAGTTCCTGCTGAACTTAACTCCTTCCTCAGGAGGCTGCTTGTGCAATGCCAGGGGTTTCCAAGTGCAACAGAAAAGGATATTTGGGGGGTTTTCTGAAGAAAAAAAGACAAAAAAAACCTCCCTAAAAATAACCGCCGACCTCTTGTTGCATTCAGGTCAGTACAATGCTTAAGGAAGWATCAATGGGATTAGATTAAATAAAGTTTAGATGTCAGAAAGTGTCTGGAAAAGGTGGCTGTGACACACAGGTTAGCCAGCCTGGGAAACTTTGATCTCAGAACAGGTAAAAAGCTTCTCCTAAAGAAGCAGGAGGGTGCTGAGGGCAGGAGAAGGAAGGTTAAGGAYCAGGATTTCTTGATACAGGAAAGGATGAGAAAGTGCCTATGCACWAGCACAGGGAATTTTCTATATGGGAAATTCTGATCAGCTGGGGCAAAGTATTACCATGAGATCCTGGTCAAATATTGAAGCTGGGGCCCAGAGTGTGGGATCTCCACATGTGGAAATCTTCAAGACTTCACTTGACCTGTYCTTGAGCAACTTGATGCAATTAAACTTGCTTTGGGAAGGGGGTTGGACTGGGTGACCTCCAGAGGAACCTTCCAATCTCAATTCTATTATAAGGCAGTTTTAAACTGGAAAAGTTGGTCAAAATCCGTATACAACAAGGGAAACCAGACAGTGCTAGAGTTAATGTGCAACCCTTGGAGGAAAAGAGACACATTAAATTGATACCAAGATGTCTCATAATTTAAAAGTCTCCTATAAAACTCATATGACATTTTAGGCCACTGGCAGGACTCTTTGTCTTTCCCATCTGAGCACTTTCTATGCACAGTCTCCCAAACAAGTTCTGCTTTTAGCTCTCACTATCAGGAAATCAGAGAGTGGGACTGAGGTCACCTTATTTCACATCTTAACTGAGTTCCACATGAGTGGAGGAAAGAGAACCAACTGACTGTGTCCTGAAAAGGAAAATCACTGAGAAAGGAGAATGGTTTCCATTTATTATCCTTTTATAGTGCACTTCTACTTACATGACTCCTTTCCATTAATCTCCAGGCTTTCTATGGAGGAAGGATAAAGTGATGCACAAATTAATGACCTGCTTTGCTGGAAACAGCAGGAAAATCCTGTTTAATGTGTTTGCTTCTATTAGTGAGTGACCCACCAGCAGATCAGCAAAACCCAAACAGCAACAACAACCATAATGACTACACTTTCCTAATCAACAAGTCAAAATAGACTTTGATATGTGCATTTCTGATTGGGTGATGCTATACTCTTTATTGACACTCAAATGATTTTGCTGGTCTGTATTTTCTCAGCTCTTTAACTCACTTTCTAGCACAAGGACCCAAAGATTGGCCCATATGACAAAAACTTGCAAAGCATACAGGTATATATTTAAAACYTTAGATTTCAAATAGGAAGAACCAGTTTATTCTCTGGTCTTTAATCCTAACAGTAATTTTGAAATGTTGGTTGATTAAACTGTTGCTTAGCTGTGGGATTCTGCTGAGAGATGATTTGTCCCTCAAACCCACCTTTGAGGTCTCAAAAGACCAGAAGCCTGAGGACTGGAAGGAGAAGAAATTCCAGAACTGTTGAATGAGATGAAGGGAGGGAGAATATTCCTGCAAAGATCCCAGATGATGCTGTCATGCAAAACTGGATTAACTGGATGAGGAACCAGAGCACAAAGCAGACCCCAGTGCTGAAATAGGGGCAATGATTAGGAATTATCTCATAGTGCAAACCCTACAGTCAGCCCCAATTCCTGTGTTGCAAGGAGTCTTTGGAAACTGGGATCTACATTTCTGGACTTCTCCAAAGGGTGTAGGAAGATCCAAAAGCTGAAAGCCCAGCAAAGATTCATGTTAGCCTGGGAATATTTCTGTGAAATAGTTGGATTTGGAATAGGTGGTAGATGAAGAGGTRCAAAGCAGTGATGGAGAAGAGAGAAATGATCTTATATTTGGCCAAAGCCCAAGTCAAGTTACATGAAAACATGATCAATATTKGAAACTGACCAACATCTGAGGCAGACAGTTACTGATCCTTTTGATTTGCTTATTTTACTGTGAGAAACATACTCTTAAGCCTGTTAAACTTCTATATTTCTTTMATTCTTTTGCTTTTATTTAAACCCACTAAGGGAAAATAAATTATGTGATTTAACCAGAATACACAGGAGTCTCTGGGGTTGCTCTGTGGAAGAAGAGAGTAATTGCTGCTCTTGGTCTGTAATTCACAGACTCTAAGTGTTATTTAATTAATCTGACTTCAGTCACCTTCAATAGAGTCACAAATACTTATTCTGGGGTCATCAAGGATTTCCTTTCCTTAAGGAAGGAAGGTAGATGTCTGTGATAAACTGGATAAATCTCCTTCTGAAAGTTTCCCTTCTCTTAGTTAAGTCTAGAGAAAGTTTATCCTAAAACATGCTTACCCTAAACCAGCAACATAAACTAGATGTGGAAGTATATACAGTTATCTTAACCTAGATCTTAAAACTATTAGCTGTCATAAATTCCCATCATCCAGGTGTTTTCCACTCAATTCTTACAGGCAGACACAAGTTTTGTCTTGATTTTGCATAGGATGTGTCTAAATTCCAACTTTGGGTTTGCATCACACTTTCTGATCCTCGTTTTCTCTCCAGATKAAAGACTTGGATAAAAGAAAACTTTGGAAAATAGAGTTGATGCAATTATAAGGCAGAAATTATTTGTTGTTAAATCCTGTAGATCTTTCAGTGATTAGAGGGATGCTGAAAGCTTCTTGGGAAAAAAAAGGAGAAGTAGCTGGCAGAAGTTGGCTAAGTAGATAAAGTTACTGTTGAACAGAAGTTTATTTAGAGTCAGCAGATTCTGTAAAGTTGAATTTTAAATATATGTTCATTGAATTGTGTATTGCAAGCAGTATTTATCACTGTATCTATATTGCACTTTTTACAGCGTGAAGATATTTATGCTTATTAATTCCTCTGTGCTTTATTTAGCATAGAAATAGTGCATAATTTGGGGGTTATTTTAAAACCTTTTATTGGACAGTATTTAAAATGTGTCTATTTATTATACCACATATTCTATTTTTAGCCTTTTTGTCGTTGTTTCACATCTTTGGTGCCAGCTCCCAAACATAGCACATTCATTATTTTAATTGCTTTGTCAACTGTACATTTTTTACCTCTCTTATTTTTGTCAGAGAGCAGACCTCAGGAGGGGATGTGACAGAGTATAAATTGATTCTGAAGATGTGCTGGTTTATATGATTTTTAAAAGGTCTCCTTGTAAAGCCCTACCAAAACAAATTTAATATTGATTTTTTCATAAACCTCCCTTCTTGCCTCACCACCGCGTCTCACACCCAGGGATATCARTACACTCTGACAATAAGTCCTTGGTGTCCTGACCTTCCTGTGGTCACCAGCCCATGACACCATGAGCTGCTTCCCTCCTCAGGAGGCTCAGGGACTCTCCAGGAGGTGCTCCAAAGGGACAGGCAGGTGGTGGACCCTAAGTGAGCTACCTGAAGTCCAGACAGTGGGTTTTCTCCCAGCTGTAATACCTGGAAATGAGAATTCAGGAGCAACTGAGGAAGCTCCAGCTGTTTATCCTGGAGAAAAGGAGGCTCAGGAGGGACTTTCTGGCTCTCCACAACTTCCTGGCAGGAGGGAAGATCCAGGTGGGGGTCAGGCTCTGCTCTGAGGACAAGAGGAAATGGCCTCAAACTGCACCAGGAAAGGCTCAGGTTRGACATCAGGAAGAATTTCCTCATGGAAAGCATGCTCAGGGCTTGGCAGGGGCTGCCCAGGGAGCTTTGCAGTGCCCATCCCTGCAGGTGTCCCCTGGAGGTGGCACTGAGTGCTCTGGGCTGGGGACAAGGTGCCCATGGGGCACAGCTGGCACTTCATGGGCTGGGATTTTCCTGCCAGTGGGAAGGCAAGGAGCTGCTGCTGTTCTTCCCAAAATTTCCATCTGAAACTTTTCTAACATTTTAATTCCACAATTAAGGGGAAAAAGAAAAAAAAAAAAAGTTACAATGTTAGATGGCAGCTGCATTCACTTTTGTGCACAGCTTCTGTTTCCAAACATTACCTTCAATAATGCTGAGTGAAAAACGATGCCACCTTTCAAAACATGAACCAGCACCTAGAACTGAAACCATTGTTAGACCAAAGTGGCAGCAAGAAGCCTTACTGGAGACCATGGTCCAGGATCAGTGTTATTTGGAGCTTTGAGTCTGTCATCTGTGAAAGGAAGGCAAAAGCCAGCAGTCCTCAGAAAAGTACAATTTGTGACCTCAGGCAGACTTTCACATCTTTAGGGAAGTTCACTGAGAGGCACAGCAGTGCTCTGTCTGTTCTTTCTCAGGGATGCAGAGCTTGAAGTTTCATTCTCTATAAATACAGACAGTGATTTTTTATTACCCACTTTGCTTCCAGGTAGAAAACAACTTGATTGCAGCTCCCAGTACTGGATTACTTAGAGTCTGGGAGACTCTAAAATGTGATTTTTAGAAATAAAACATCTCAGTATTCTCTGCCCTTACGATTCTGGTGTGAGTTTGGGCCTCTCACATCACAAAGGACCTTGAAGTGATGGAGTGTGTCCTGGAAGGTCTGGAAAACAAATCTTGGGAGCAGCAGCTGAGGGAACTGGGGTTCTTCAGTCTGGAGAAAAGAAGGTCAGGAAGGACCTCATTGTTTCTCTAATTTGTTCAGGAGGGACCTCGTTGTTCTCAAACTCCCTGAAAGGAGGTTTTTAGCAATGGTCGGTCTCTTCTGCATGTCCAGAGCAAAAGGATGAGCAGAAATGGCCTAAAGTTGCAACCTGAGGAGTTCAGATTGGATATTGGAGATGGAAATTTCACCAAAGAGGAGTGTCAGGCCTTGAAATGATCTACCCAGGGAGGTTTGGAGTTATAAGTTAGATGGCAGCTGCATTCACTTTTGTGCCACGCTTCTGTTTCCAACAATTACCTTCAATAATGCTGAGTGAAAAACAGATGCCACCTTTCAAAAACATGAGCCAACACCTGAGCGAAAACTATTGTTAGATCAAAGTGGCAGCCAAGACACTTACTGGAGACTTTCCTTTACTGGAGACCATGGTCCAGGAGCAGTGGTTATTTGGAGCTTGTGAGTCTGTCCATCTGTGAAAGGAAGGCAAAGGCCAGCAGTCCTCAGAAAAAGTACATTTTGTGACCTCAGGCAGACTTTCACATCTTTAGGAGTTTACTGTCTGTGGAGTGTTCAGGAGGAGTCTGGATGTGGCCCTTGGGGACAGGGGTGGGGTGTGCTGGTTGGGTGGGTGATGGTGGGACTTGAGGTTCTCCTCCAGCCTTGATGATTCTGTGGTTTCCAGGAGCAGCAATKCCTGAGGAAGGGCAAGGCAGACAATTCTGTGATGGAGCTGTACAAAAAGATGGAGATCACTGTGTTTTTACCACGTAGAATTGAAGACTTACTTTAATTACTAATGAGGCTCAGTGCCTGTTSTAGGCCTCATCTGTAGCAGTGATGAAACAGGGCCCAAGGAGCAGCACCTGGCCCCAGCTGSATGTGATGGTGACTGATGTCAACCTGCACTGCTTATCATGAGCCCCTCCAAAGCAGAATTGTTTTGAAAACAGCTATTTAGAGCAGCACAAAACTGAGTTAAAATCAGARTGGATCACTGGGATGGAGTGCTCCACTCACTCTGGCTCTCTCCCATCTAGCAGTGGAGCTGAGCCCAGAGGAGGGATGTTTGCTGAGAGAGACCCAGCTATGCAAACACCATTTCACTGATTTAACTCAGGCCAGATAGAACAAACTCAGTGCTGTTCTGTGGGAGGCTGAAAAAAAAATCCAGTGGCTCCTTGTTGTGGGCAGGAGGRAGCAGCCTCAGTGTCTCTCCTGAGCCCTCTCTGCTCAGTGGCTCCATTACTGACCTGGCTAATGAAATAGAGAGGCTGCCTATTAAATTAGCAGGGAATACCAGGCTGGGAGGGATTGCATGTACACAGGAGACAGAAACACAATTCAGGCAGGTCTTGATGAACTGGGAAATTGGTCTGGAAAAAAATTGGATAAAATTTAGCAAGAAAATGGGTACCCTGAATAACCAACTGCAAAAGTACTGTGTAGAGAGCAATTCTGTTGATTCTTCAGAAGAGGATTTTGAGGTTATTGTGCCTCCCAAGATGAACATTAACAGCCTTATAACCCTGTCCTGAAAAGCCAAATGAGAATCCCTGGAATTGTTGAGTGCAGGTTTGGAAACAGTGAGAAAGATATGGACCATCTTTAGACAGTCTGAAGGATAACAGAAGATATTATTAGAGAAACTTATAGAGAAAATGGGATTTCTGGACAATGTTGAAAGCACCAGAGTTATTTAGTTGTAAAAAGATAAGGGTACTGGTGGGGAAAGGAACGATAAAACTTCATGTAGATTAAAGACTGGTGCAAAGATCAAGGTAATAATCTATTCTTCATGTTCCTAATGGACTAGAAAAGAAGCTGTGGGTTGAAACTGCAGCAGGAAACTCAAGCTAGATTAAAAAAAAACTATTTCTAATCATGAGATTAGTCAAGCAGTGGAATAGATTGTGCAGCCTAGGGAGTTGCAAAATCTCCTTTTATTGTAAGTCTTCAAAATCAGGTTGGGGAAACATCTGTTTGAAATTGTGCAGACACAGATGAACCTGGTTTAAAGAAGAAAGATAGACTCAGGTGATCTCTCGGAGTCCTTCCAGCTCCATTTTTAGATGATGCCGTATTTTCTACCTAAAACTAGAGTGCAAACACACACCCCACTCTAGCTAGCATATGCATTATTTATATTTACATTTATAGGTATATTTATATTTATATTTAATTTTAATTTTCAGCATGAGGCAGCCAATACACAGGTAACCAACCTGTATATGCTCTTACCTCACAACACACACCACAAGCCTGGGCTGTTTCTTCCTTTTCACTCCTTAAAGTCTCTATATGGCTTTCCCAGTTCACTTCCAGGTTTCCTGCAACTTGCAGAGAACAAAGATAGAGATCTGTAGCTCACTTATCTAATGTGTGAAACCAGCTGTAAGCAAGGTGCAGGCTACCTTTCACTAAATAACCTTGCAGCCCACAGTAAATGCTATCTGTTGKCTTAAATCCTTGCTTGGGAAACTMCCTGACTGCTTGGAAAACTGTTAGAAATGTATTTTTTTCTATAGCACTCTTCTGAWTTTTTCCCAGRTTGTKTTAAGAACGGGCAATTAAAAATAGAAGGCAAAGGGATTAGAGTTTATGCACATTAGCTATTAAATTGTGCTTTAAAGGAGTCAGAAGTGCCAGGAGATGGCATGCTGCTTCAAAGTGTACCAAGAAATGCACACCAGTAGGGCTCAGGTTGCAGAGGAAAATGATGTTCCTTGCACCAGCTCTTCCTCAGCATCTCTTGCCATTGCCTGGTTGGGGAAGTAGATTGACTGCATCCTGATAAAGGACTCTGATTTCATTTTATTCTTCACAGCCCTTGCTGGCTTTCAGAGACTGATCTCTGTCTCTCCTTCTTAGACAGTGAACTAAAGGCAGAAGAAAAATTAACCCATCATCTATAAGCTGAAGAAAAATAGCAATTAGGAAAAAAATCCCTTGAGCAAGCATGTTACTGCTTCTAAGATTGAACAGCAGTTTGTGTTTTATACTGGCACATGCACAGGCCAATATGTGACAAGGTGACATTCCTTTAAATATTTCTTATTTCAATTGTTTAATCTKCTCTTTGCTGACAAAGCTGCCTTTTTTTCTTCTTGTGTAATCAAAGTCTCTGGCATGTTAGGCTAATTGAAATGACAGGCAAAAGTTTAAAGTAAAATCAATTCTTTGTCACTGAAGCATCCCCAAGTGTTTAAAAGGGAATGTGAGCTGAGGAAAAACAAGGTGTGTGTTAACCAGTTAGAAACCAAAATCTTTTGCAATAGCAGCTTGTTTGAGGAAAATGAGAGTAGTTAATTTAGTGAAGATGCATTTACCAGATGCAATTAATAAATTAATTCTGAGAGTAATTAATTTTACATTTAAAATAGCCACAGATGCAAATGGATGAATGATGCTGGGAAAAAGAAAGCAATTGAAAACAAAGCATTTTTAAAGCTTTACAGCAGAAAATCCTGCTGTTTGTCCATCTTTGGGATGGACAAACTCTTTTCAGTGAGAAAGAGTTGATGGTTGCTGGAATGAAAGTTAGCCCTGAGGAATTCTGTGATGTTTAGCTGTTCCTAAGTGCTGTACCCATGTCAGTAGGTGGTTTAGGAGAAACCTGTGCTAGGTAACTGCATTAATGAGTGCAGCCTAAGTGCCAGAAACAGCCTGGCCTGTTTGACTTTCAAATTAACTGTAGGAAATGCTGCCTCATGAATATTAAATTTCAGCTTCCTCTGCCATGATCAATACATTAATTTTTATGTATGACCTCACAAAGATCCAGCCTGTCAAGCTACGGGCATTTGTCCAATATTCTTGTGTAAATGTCAAGGCAGATGGTTCTCAAAAGCTGCTGCAATATTTCACGTAATAATAAAGGTGTCTGGCTGCATTGACCTCTTCATATCAGAAGTGGGAACCCAGGCAAACTCTGGCTAAATAGGACAAACTAATTTGGCATTTTGACAAGCAAAGGGRCAATGAGTTTGGCTAGAAAATATGGCAAGTTCCCCCTCTGGGCTTGTTCTGAGCCTAGGGAATTTTGCTAGAGCAAGCCAGTCTTCCCAGGAAAATCATTGTCTATGCAAGGAACAAAATGTGTTCCTGTAGAAGCCTTTGCATGGTCTCTGAAGGGTAATATTGATGGTTGAGCACGCTGCTTTAAGAGAGTACAAGGAATTGGTGTTCAACTTAGCATATATAGTACTCCCCTAATATCCTACCCAAAGGTGGGAGATTGACACTGTACTGGGGTCATTCTGAAACCCCTTCGTGGCATAACCTCAGAGATCTCATCGGACAAGAAGGTGGGCAGCGTGTGGTAAACACACCTCAACACACCGACATTCCCCCTGGCCACCTAGCATCTGTATGCTGCAGCTGGCACTTGGAACAAGTCCAGGCAAGCAGGAACTCAGGCTTTACCTCTGATGGAGAAGCTTTAGGCAAGGTGAAGAGGAAAAGGAGAGGATTTTCTGCCGGAGGGTTAATCCAGAGTTTTATTCCGGGTCACAGATCTCTGAATCTTGGTAACAGCTCCACAGAATCCCGACCGCGTGGTCTGCAGTGCTTTTTCAGCCTGAGGGGAGGGGGAAAGAAAGGGGCAGGTGTGGCACCAACCAGGTGGAAGGGGTCTCAGGGGAAAAGTGACACTTGGCCAGGCCAATGACCCCAGGGCTGAGGGGCATCTTTTGAACTTCACCAACCAGACGACGCCCCTGCTGGAATGTGAAGCTTGGACGGAACAGCACTTAGCAGGAGGCAAGGGGAGGGGAAGGGAGAAGGTATTGCCACACCTGGGAAAGGACTGGGATAGCTAAACAAGGAAATGGCATCACACCACTGCAACAGTCTTCACTCTGGAATTTCACATGCAATGAGAGGAGATGAACTCCCCTCTTCCCCAGGCTRTAGTGGAGGCCAGCTCAAGAGCAGAGAAGTGCAGTGACCCATTCAGCAGCTGAAACTGTCTGCCAGTTCACATGGAGAGGTGTTTAATGATATCTCAGAAACATCTCTTATTTATTTGGAATTCACTTTGAAGGACTACATATTCCAATGTTTTCAGGTCAATGTASCTTTTGAAATGCTAATCAAGTGGGATTGGCCTTTACCACAAGCAGATATTTGTATATCAAAGAGATTCCTTGCACACTTTGTCAATCTGAACCAAGTTTAGATTACATTGATGCATTATTTTTAATGCTGATTCCTGCAAAAATCTTCTTTTCTACGTCATTAACCCTCTAATTATTTTTAGCCTAGTGCTAGTTAGCCATTACCAGGCTCAGCACTGCTCAGGGAAGTGAGTATTATTCATCCCAATGCTTCATTACCCCTCTATTTTTACRTGCAGGCATCACAAAGCCCGTGTCAGAAATAAAAGTGGCAATACTGAGCACTGTAAAACTGCTCAGAGCTGAGATTTCCCTCCTCACACTTGCTGTGCAGGATGTGCTGAGGCTCTCAAAGCCCTCAGAGGGATCTCTGTGTTCCTCCACACCTTGCCCTGCACAGGTTGCTGCAAGCAGGATGCAGAAGCTCTCATGGATGAGCAGGGACTGCAGAGCAGCTGGTTGGCTCTGCTGCAGCCCTTGGGCCCAGGCACTTGAGTGACAGAGGAGACACTGAGCTGGCATTTCTTCCAGCACTTGTCCTTCCCTGCTAATGCAGCCAACTGGCTGAGATGACCTTCAGCTGGGAGTCTCTGAATGGAAGTAATTTCGTGATTAAACAAAACTAGACTTGGGGGAAGTTTGAACAGTCTATTACAGAGCACGGTTTTATTCCTTGGTTTGCTCCACTGCTGAAGGGATAAGCCATCAAAACTCAGGAATAAAGAACATCAAAGGTTCTAGGTGACAGAAATAGTAAACTCCAGATTTCACAGCAGATGCAGCACTGAATCCTCCATTGGGAAAGTTTTGTGTAGAGCTGAATCAGTTTGTCAGAACTACTGATGGTAAAATTTAGCCATATTTATCCACTTCCATTGTTTATCCAACCCTGTAAAAATGAATGGCACATAAAAGTCCTAATCTGAATAAAACCAATCTGTAAACAAGGCACAGGCACAAATTCACTGAATATGAATGGATTGCAACAAGTTACTGTGTCTGCTCTGTTTATTGCCATCTGCCATCTGTTTGGAGCAATCGATACCCATCCGCAGAGCCCTGAAGTAACAGGCTTTGTAGCACTCACATTTTCTCCAAATACTGCTTATTTTAGCCTGGAAACATTTGTCTCTCCCACCACAGGTGATCAGCGAGTTTGAAGCCTCTCCCGACTCATTTTCCTACAGAATCCCCAACCTGAGCCGGAACCGCCAGTACAGCGTGTGGGTGGTGGCCGTGACGGCCGCGGGGAGAGGCAACAGCAGCGAGATCATCACCGTGGAGCCACTGGCCAAAGGTACAGGGACAGCTGCCCAGAGCCCGCCAGGCTTCTGCTGGCTAATTACTGCCGCTAATTACTGGCAGAATTGGCTCGTGTGGCCTCGCTGAGGGTGGGGTTTGTCAGGAGCTACCCCGTGACAACTCGCGGGTAATTGCTCCAGGTTTTGCTGGAGTCAGCAGAGAGGGGATGACATGCTCCTCCAGGGGTAGCTCATCCAGCCTGCCTTAGAAGGGAATAGATTGCTTTTTGGAGCCATTTTTATCTTCACTTGTTGGGAATRGATTGCTTTTTTGGAKCCATTTTTATCTTCACTTGTTGGGTGCAGGGGGTTTGCAGGTGATGCCTCTCCCCCTCTGAATATATTTCTTTTCCTTGCTGTACAAGGTAACTTYTTTATCATTCCTTTCCTTAGTAATATCTCTTGTGTACTCCACAAGTACCATCTACTGTATAAAATGGTCTGATTAMCATATCTAAACTCTGAACAATTGTTCTCTACTTGCATTAGCTTTGAAGTTTGCTGCTTCTATTTCAGATATGATGAAAAGATAATGTGCCTGAAATCTTGAATATTTATTTCCAGCTGTATTAGTTGTTCTATTAAAAGATATTGCTGGGGCCTGTGAATTCTGCCTTTTGAGATSTGATGCTTGCAACACTAGAGCACCTTGGATTGGAAATGGAGGCCTAACATTTTGAACAGCAAAGGAGAAGAGTCCCATCCCACTCAATCTCTACATGGGGTCTTCAAATTGTTTTTTTTTTTTTTTTTTACTACTCAACTTGGTACCATTACAGCCTGTGCCAGGATGGGCAGAGAAATGCACAAATCCCCAGAGCTGCAAAATCAGATACATTTAATTGGCTTTACAGTTTTACAAGCCTGCTAATTCTTCACTGGGGTGTTTAATGATGTAAAGATGTAAAATAAAGTGTCTAGTGCATTATGATGACAGGTTCTCTCTGAAAAGSCTTTGCTGAACTTCAGCCTAGTGCCACCAACATGAAACACTTTCTGCATGGAAGAGCAAACTCCATCACCATGGGAAATCTCCCTGTTCCTACCTGTCAGGCTGGAGGATCACCATTTTAATGGTGGTAGATTAACAACAGAGCTGTTACCCTGGGCTGCATCAAAAGCAGTTTAAGCACAGGGTTGAGGGAGGTGATTCTGTCCCTCTGTCCCCTCAGGTGATTCCCCACCTGCAGAGCAGCCCCAGCCCTGGGCCCAGCCCAGGGAGGAGCTGGAGCTGCTGCAGAGAGCCCAGAGGAGGCTCCAGGATGAGCAGAGGGATGGAGCAGCTCTGCTGGCAGGAAAGGCTGGCACAGCTGGCATTGTTCACCTGCACAGGAGAAGCTTTGGCCTGAGCTCAGGGTGGCCTTGCAGGGCCTGAAGGAGCCCCAGGAAAGCTGGAGAGAGACAATTGCCAGGGCATGCAGGGACAGCACACAGGGAATGGCTCCCAGTGCCAGAGGGCAGGGCTGGATGGGATCTTGGCAATGAGGAATTGTTCCCTGGCAGGGTGGGCAGGGCTGGGATGGAATTCCCAGAGCAGCTGTGGCTGCCCCTGGATCCCTTCCCAAGGCCAGGGTGGACACTGGGGCTGGAGCAGCCTGGGACAGTGGCCTGTGGCAGGGAGTTGGAACTGGATATCTTTAGCCTTCCTTCCAACCCAACCCTTCTAGAATTCTAAGATTATGGTGGATGGTTTGCTGATTTTGGAGGCTACTGTTTGAACACACGACAGTTTCCCAGTGTGGAGAAGCTGCAGAGTTCTTCAGATCTGAAAAACCTGGAGCTTTTCCATTGTAGCATAAGTGCACACTGCATTGTGGACATCAGTGAGACCAAAGCTGAGATCCTAAAAGGGGGGTGAGAAGTGTAAAGGACACCAGTGAAGGAAGATCATGAAAGAGCAACTCAGTAAAAAAGGCAAAGGTTTCAGTGTGTTCCTCCTTTKCTGTCACCTGTGTGTAATCATTGTGTGGTGATGAAAAGAAAAAAGCAAACAAAAACAAGCATAAAAATAGATGCTCAAATAAGGGCAAAAATTATTAGATATGATGCAATCCTAATAGATTGAGGCTGCASGCAAACCCTGCACAAAATGCACTAGAAGTTCTCTTTCGCCATGCCCTATGCATTGTAAAAAGAGGGAAATGTTCAAAGATGAACACCAAGAGGGAAATGTTCAAAGATTAACACAGATCAATTCAGGCTTTGCAGGCACCAATATTCATGACCTCAAGTTATGAGGAATTGTAGTGTGCAATTGCTCTCTGTTTGCCAAAAATTGAGAAGTTGCAACTTGACCCACATGGACT
This sequence comes from Sporophila hypoxantha, assembly GCA_002167245.1. NCBI lineage: Eukaryota > Metazoa > Chordata > Aves > Passeriformes > Thraupidae > Sporophila > Sporophila hypoxantha. Next base: position 1,602,659 of record NDFG01000074.1, on the reverse strand, counting down.
TAAACTGATCCAGCTTACCAGAATTAATTCTGCTCCTCTGAAGCTTATATAACATAATCCATGATGACAAATAAGTCATGGAACTTAAAAATAACTTTTATGAAAAGGCAAGATGACTTAAAAGAAAAAAATAATTAATTACTTCAATATAGACAGGTCAGTCTGAAGAAGACTTTATTTCAAAGGACAGTAGAATGCATCCAGTCAACCTTAGAGTTTGTAGTGATRCTCCAGTATAAAGTCTGCATTAGATGATGCTCAGGAAAAGCCTCTTACATGCACTTAGGACTGTRAAAGTAATGAATAATCCATTTGTGGAGGGTTTGATGGGCACTAGGAATACTGATAGATAGCAATTTTATGAACTTTRGATGTAGCTAGGTTAGAAATTATTGTATCACATACAAAATTTCCTTTATGAATGCTTCACAGGGCTTTTTAGGGAGCTGGGAGAARGTGGTGATCAGTGCTGAGGGCAATGGCTGCACAATGAGGAAGGATGGGCAGAGCTCAAAGTCTCAAAGACCTTTTTCACCCCCCACTATATCTGTAGCAAACAGCACATCCCGGGGTTAGAAGCAGTTAAATCCTGATTTTGCCTTAAGTTCCCAATGCAAAACCATCCTGTGGGCAATTATTTTGTAGTTGTTTGCTTCCTTTTTTTGCTCCTCTTACTGCACAGTAACTGTCCAAGTAATGATACCATCATGACAGCTAATAAGAGTTAACTTAGAATTGAATTATGTCAACTTAATTATAACCCCTTTAAGAACTCCTCTGAGAACAATGAGAATGTCTAGATAGGGGTTTGATGTGAAATGGATAGTCCAATTTAAATGAAAGCTTAATTCAAGTTAACATTTCTTTCTTTCTTTAGTGTCTTCATTTCTCAGAACAGATTGTTATTCTCTGTAATTAACTGACAGAAATAATAAAAAAAAATCCCCAACAAACAGAAAATAATCATGGCAAGGAAAGTTCAGCCTCCACGTAAGCAAGCTGTGCTCCTGCCCCTCAAATTACTCTTCAGTGGTGACTTGAAAGAAGTGGGTTTAGCCTTTCAAGTATACTCAGAAGACAAAAAACCTTGCATGCACTTGTCCCTCTGATTTACTGACCATGACTGATGGGGAATGGCATTTGCTGCCAGTGTGACAATAACAGATCCAGACCCCTGGCAATCTGATCCTCTGGGGACAACCCTCTGACTTTTGAGTTTCCCCTGGTTTTCTGAACTACCTGAGCATGAATTTTGAACAGATTTTCCCCCTAGTCTGCATTGCTTTGTGTGTTTAATGTTTTTAAGTAACATTTACTTATGTAAATGTGGGGTTCACAGACAGTACACACTGCTCTGTTTCTTTGATCAGGCTGGAGTGCAGGGGATGTTAGAAACAGAGAACCATGGAATGGGTTGGGTTGGAAGGACACTTAAAAATCATCCAGTGCCACCCYTGCCATGGCAGGGACACCTCCCACTGTGCCAGGCTGCTCCAAGCCCCACTGTCCAACCTGGCCTTGGGCACTGCCAGGGATCCAGGGGCAGCCCCAGCTGTGCCAGGGCCTGCCCACCCTTTTCTGTGAGAAAGTAAATGAAAGAATCTCCTGACCCAGGGTATTCACTGGTGGAGCTTTTATTTTTTTTTTAAAGCTGAACTGCAGTGAAATGTCATAGCTCTCATTCAGTTTCCTTCTGAAGTTCACCTTTAAACCACAGTTGTGTCCTCTAGAGGAAGAAAAAGCCGCGTGTGTTACATCCTCCTACAAAGAATTTCTGCCCGTTTCTGTTTCTGTGGCAGTAAATGCAGGTTAGAGGATTTGTAATTTAAACAAGCAAACATGCAGAAAACTGCATTATCATAAGAGAGTGCACTGTTCTGTGAAGGAACCTCTTTATCTTCCATTAATAATTGGGTGGTTTGTAAAAATAATAGGAACAGACACAGCCCTAATCCAGTGCCATGCCATCAAATGTAAGGCTAGAGGGAGGTGTGTAGGCATGTGGGTAGCTTTGATAACAAAGTAAACCCTGCAGCTTACCCATATGATTCCAAAAATACCCATGGCTCAAAAGAAAGAGGTCTGTGAGATCCMGGCTTTCTTACCTCATGAATGCCTGCTAGAATTTCAAACCTATTGCTCTGAGGTGGATTTCACTTGACATTTATTTTGTTTCTAGTTTTCTTTGTGCACCTTTTAGCAGTCTCAGGACATCACTTGAAGTTCAGCTGTAAAKAAAATTGGTCTTGAAAAATTTCCTGCTGTTTTACCATTTCTTTTAAAAGCACTCAGTACRTGGAAGGAATAAGAAAATCCATAGAAAGCTGTGGATGCTTTCACAGAAATAGTGCACTGTGCTTTTCTGATGATTTTCTGAGTCATGGTCTATCATYTTACCAGTGGCTTAGGCTCCTGTGWGATTTATRTTACTCCCACCCATCTCAGTAAAATGAGGGATACAASATATTGAAAACCAGCAGCTACAGCATTAATGTTGCACTTTCAACATCTGATCTCCAGCCTATGACTTCTTAAGGAAGAATTCACATTGAAATATCTGTTAAAAACAAAGGGATAACACAAAAATTTTGCTGACAGTGTTGCCATGCCATGCTGAAGGCTTCAGCAGGATTCCTGTGTTCCACATGTTCTGTCCTGCAGGACCTGGCAACAGTTGGGAGTAGCTGGATGTTTCAAGAAACACTGGAAATGTGGGAAGGCCACAGAGAAAATGATTAATAATCAATTTTAAATGAGTTTTCAGACTTCATGTTGCAGAGGGAATTTTGCACAGGACAGGAATCTGAGCAGTCCAGATGCTCACAGATGTTTKGTAGATGGAGCTGACAGCATCTCCTGCTGCTTTTCAGAGATGGCACGAGAGCCACGAGGCACCTCCTGCAGCAAAACCTGGCACCACTGAAGACAAATGTGACTTCTAACACCAACTTCAGCAGAGTCAGCATTTCACTCGGTGTCTGTGGCTGCTCTGAGCATTTTTCTGTTTGAGTTACTTTGGTTAATTAGCCCATGGTGTGATGGGTTTACCCAGGCTGGGTGCCAGACACCCACCAGARCTTCTCTATCACTCCCCTCTGCAGCTGGACAGGAGAGGGGAAATACAACAAAGGTTTGTGAGTTGAGATGAGGACAGAGAGAGACCACTCAAAAAATACCATCACAGGCAAAACAGACTCAAATTTGAGATATTAGTTGAATTTATTACCAACAAAATCAGAGCACGATAATAAATAAATCTTAAAAACACCTTGCCCAAACCCCTCCCTCCATCCCAGCTCTATCTCCTCCTCCCCAGCAGCCCAGGAAGATGGGCACAGAGGTCACAGGCAGCTCATCATGTCTGCTGGACATAGGGGAACCTTCTGGCAAGCTGTGACCTCCCCACTACCAAAACCTGGCCCTACAAACCCAACACAGGTGGCCTCTGGGAGTACAGCCCTGTGCAAGTCTTTGCTAGAAAATGTTATCTTAGGATATCTAGGTTATCTAGAAAATGTTACCTTAGGAGTGCCCAGGTGGAAAACCAGCCTGATCCATGAGTTTCTGACTGCCCAGTGTCAGACCTTCCCAGGGCAGCACAAACCACAGCTCTGTCCTGAAAGGRTTAAACCTCAGAGCTCTGCAGGGAGGGAGCCAGGGATCTCCAGCTGCTGTTCAGCCAGGACAGGACATTTTGGGAAAGTAGTGCTGTCCCATTACCCAACCTGCACTTTGTCTGTTACCTAAATCTTTAGCTTTTGTTTTACTTAAAATTTTGACCAGAGGAAAAAAAACCTCTTGATAAAAAAAAAAAAAAAACCTCTTGAGAATCTTGGCCTTCAACAGTGCATGAAGAGAACACAGGCAACACAGTCCAAATTGATTGTATAATCTGTGAAATCTTTTCTTTTTGTGAATATCTCAAGTCCCATTGCAGCCTACTCAAGTAATTTTGCTTAATTTTTCAAGGCCTGTTCTTTTATGCATGAATCTTTTTCCAGATTAACTGTCCCAGTTATATTTGATGCTGGGTCTCATTTTCATGTTTTCCTAATTGGTGCAAAATGGATTATTAAGTATAAGTTCTGATCTGTGTGCACGATTGAAGTAGATCAGGACTAAAAATACAGTATTTTGTCTATCTGTATTCAGTATGTGCTTTTAAAATATATAATTTAGAGGCCAACAGAAAGTGTATTTCTGTCAAGGGTCATTCTTGAGGAATAACAAATGAAGTTCTAACATAATCTATAAACTGAAAATACACAAGTGATATTTTTAATATATATTTAGGTGATCTGAGAGCTGATAAAAACTGATTTTAGGTTGTTCACATTTGTGGATTTTGGATAGATTCTACARTGTACTAATATACATTCTACAATGTACTAATATACATGAAGGTTTATTTTGCTTAATATCAAAATTATTGTAGAACAGATGTATCAATAATTTAGTTTTTATGAGGCACCTGTCTGCTGTGGACAATTCTTGCTGGAAATGTTGAGAGAAGCATCCCCTGGACATAATTTTTATCCATAATTTCTACTCCAAAATATATAAAAGTTAGTAAAAATGATAAATAGCTGGGTTTGCTCTTTTTCTCTACAAAGACTCTTCAATCCTTCAGTCTCTCTTTTAGTTACTTGTCTTCCAGGTACTGAAACTGATGTTTTGCTTGAATAAATAGCTAATATTATGAGTTAAAATTAATTAGTACCCTAAAAACCTCATTTTTAGATGGGTTTGGCTTTCCCCCTTTAATTGTGTGTGTCTCTATTTCCCTTCCAAGGGCTGTCTGAATGGACACTGTAGTGGTGTTTGCAGGGGTCCCAGGATGAGGGAAAAGATGAGAATCTTGACTCCATGTTTCAGAAGGCTGATTTATTATTTTATGATATATATTATAATAAAAGAAAATGATAGATTAAAACTATACTAAAAGAATAGAAGAAAGGATTTCATCAGAAGGCTAAAAAGGAATGGAATGGAGTGATAATAAAATCTTGTGACTGACCAGAGAGTCCGAGCCAGCTGGACTGTGATTGGCCATTAATTAAAAACAACCACATGAGACCAATCAAAATGCACCTGTTGCATTCCACAGCAGCAGATAATCATTGTTTACATTTCATTTCTGAGGCTTCTCTGGAGAAAAAACCCTAGCAAAAAGATTTTTCATGAAATATGTCCGTGACAGGACACCTCACTTCAGTCTCTCTTGCTGTCTCCCCCCAGCTCCTGCCAGGATTCTGACGTTCAGCGGGACGGTGACAACCCCCTGGATGAAGGACATTGTCCTCCCCTGCAAAGCCGTGGGGGACCCTGCTCCAACAGTCAAGTGGATGAAGGATAGGTAACCAGCAACTAAATGTACAGCTCAGATAAATCCCATTCCCTTCAAATCCTGAGGGTTGTGGGGATGTTGATCCTGGCTCACTGGCAGGAAGGAGAGGGTCCGTTGGTGGTGATTTGCACTTGGTCGCAGTAGATGAGGAGTTTAGAAATTCCTGTGGTGATTACAGGGCATCAAAGGGAGAAAAAATAATGAAGAAGGACTAAAGGTAAACATTCAAAATGTAGAACTTAGGAATGTTTTTGTTTTATCCTCAGGCAGGCAGGAAGGTTTTGTTCTGAGAGCAAAGTGCCTGATACAGTGATTTGTGCTGAGGTGGGCAGTAAATGTCTTGCACGTATTTAATTTTCCATTATTCTGTTTTCAGCTTTAGTTTCACAGTCTGACAGAGCCACTTTGGAAACACACATGAACARTAATTTTCATCCAAGCACTGTGTAAGAAGGGAAACTACAGTGCTATGAAACCATTTTGTGCGTTGATATAAATACCTATGATTTCATAAGGATGAACTTCATAGCCAGGAACTGCCTGTACCCTCATTTCAGCATTTTTATCAAATAACAAGTTAAGGAAGGAGTGAATTTCTGTCTTCACTACACTGGCTCCAGGAAAAAAGTGTGTTTTTAAGCAAATGATAGATATTTCCCWACAGCAAATACTCCTTTGCTGCCCTATTGAAGGGACACACCTCACCCCACACCTTTTCCTCTCTTTCCACTCTTAACTGCTTCAAAAAAAGAAGTCCACTTGTGATTAATTTTGATTGTAACTTCTTTAATGTATGCACTTTGTTTCCTGTGAGGCAGTAACGGGACACCCAGTCTAGTGATGATTGATGGGCGAAGGAGCATCTTCAGCAACGGCAGCTTTGTCATCAGGACTGTGAAAGCAGAAGACTCTGGCTACTACAGCTGTGTGGCCAGCAACAACTGGGGCTCTGATGAAATCATTTTGAATTTGCAGGTACAAGGTAAGGCTGTTGGATCCACCTCAGAATCGTTACCATGGCTTTAAAGATGTGTCTGTTTGAAATGCAAAATATTCGTATTTGTGTGTATTAGTGCAAATCTAATTCTTCCAAATTCATACATAAATCATTCTGATTCAGCCATGGGAATTTTATGATCTAGAAAATGGTGCTTTAGGTGTAACAATTCACACACTCAGTTAAGTCTCTATGTGAGTTTTTGTAAGATTGACAATGGTATGTTTGCATTCAGTTATCTTCTAGTTCTTCACACAGAAGGTATCAGCTTCTGCCTTCTCCTTACAAATACCACATGTATCATTTTAATATTACAAAATTCAGAAAGACATGAAGGCCTTTAATTTAGCTCCTGAAAAGCTATCAGTAGAAATTTGCCTCTGTACTGAGACCTTGCACAAAAACTTCATTACGTAGGCACAGAATTTTAATATGAGGTGAATATGAGGAAGCATTGGAAATGAAATATCAGTTAATGCATTTCTCCAGCTACATTTTATATTCATGTTGAAAAGCACAAAGTGCATCCRGGATGGTGTTGATATGTACAAAAGCAGGGACAATATAAGAATCTAAACTAAGAGTAAAGTGAAGCAGAGCCTGTGTATTCACATACCAAGAATTCCCTGTGCAGATTGCCTTGCTCACTTGCACTAAAGCAGATCCTACAAATGCTTCAATTTACTGCAAATTTTTGTACCAGAGGGAACCATCACTCTCCTGGATGTGAAATTTAAGCTTCAAGTGCAAATGCATGAGAGCACAGAGAGGTTGTTTCCACTGCAGTCCCCCTCTCTCCCTGTCTAAACCATTCCACTAAGCCTTGGAACAAACCTCACAGCAGATATTGGCATATAACAGCTTCCCTATAATCCAACAGAAACTAAGATGCTCTTCTRTGATGTTTGAAGCATGACCACAACAGGAAGTAGGGAGAGAAAACACCATCAAATGGAAACCTTACATTTATATTTCACTAAGTACTTGTGTAATTGCATATATTTGCTGTTATTGAACTGCAGCAACTAAAAGCAAATCAATATTACTTCCCTAAGGGACAGACAAAGAGTGGCTTTTAATATGTGGGACCACCATTTTTTGTAGATAGGGTGAAGCTGTGATGAAAGCTTTTGCAATAAATCTTTCCCAGTGCAGTGTGTGCACTCTCTCCCTATGGGATCAGCCRAGTCACTCAGAATAACAGAACAAATCCATCTCACAAAGGGAATTTTCCTTTAGAGTATAAACTGTCTCTTTTGTTTTCTTCAGCCCTGTTTGGCCCTGTGAGGGCAAAAAAAATCAACTTCTCTTTGAAGTAATCCATAGCTGSAAAGCAGCAGACTCTGCCTTCCATCAGCACCCATTATTCTGCAGTCTGATGGCTCGAACATGAACTGCAGTGAGGAGCTTTCCCTGGAGTTTCACTCTGCAGRAAGAGCTGTCCCTTAATCACAGGCAAAGCAGGCAATGTTCTCTGGCAGCAGAATGCTGGGCACAGCAGGGCAATTTGGATTTCTGTCCTGCCTGGTCATGGGACTGTGTCAGGACAAGGGCAGCTCCTGCCAGCACGGGTCACTGACACCACCACCCTCTTCTGTCCCCTGCCAGGGGAGCTGTGGCCATCCTGTTGTCTCTCCTCCCCAGATTTCCATCCCATTTTTGCTGCTGTTTCTTGATTCTTTGCAAGCATGGACACTGTCCATACCTCACTCCTTAGTCTTGAGGCAGGAAAGCTCGATTTTCTCCACTTTTCTGACAGTAGAACATTCCCAGTCCATTTCCAGTCCCAGYTGCCTGTGTCAATTCCTAGTCCCAGTTTGCTCTATCCAGTGCAACTTGCTGGGATGTGGCAGGGCTCCTTCTCTGCCCTTTAATGCTGGAAGAAATTCCTCCAGTAAGGGTGGTGAGGCCCTGGCACAGGGTGCCCAGAGMAGYTGKGRMTGCYYCTGGATYCCTGGCAGTGCYCAAGGCCAGGTTGGACACTGGGGCTTGGAGCASCCTGGSACAGTGGAAGGTGTCCCTGCCCATGGCAGTGGATTGGAATGAGATGATCTTTAAGGTCTTTTCCAACYSAAAYCATTCCATGATTTTCCTCCAAAGGAAGCTGGGAACTGGGAAGTGGATGAGAGTTTAAACCCCTGTTTTATTCCTGCACTCASTCAGCAGCTGATCCTTGGAACCCTGATCTTCCATCCCCCATAATGTTTATGGGGAGCAGCAGAGCTTCCAGTCTTTGCTGACAGGGTTGGGAATTCTTTATAGCAAAAGCCTCAGTGGTTTGGAAGAGGACTGGATCTGCCTCCAGTCACAAATCTATCTATGATACCTAATTAACTCTCACATTTGCACTGGCAGAAGCCCTTGATTTGCACTTTTAATTTTTGCCATAATAGCCTGCACCCACAGAAATGAGTGGGGCATCATTTGCAACAGCACATATTTCCTGCCACTAAAATTTTATCTTCTCCCCAAAACAGATATCAAAAACAATGAAAATTAATGGCTGGGGAGCTCATGTGCCATTGAGGTCTAACGGGACAGATGCAAAAAAAATTCAGAGAAAAACAAAGGTTAGGAATTGAAAGACAAAATTGTGCATAAAATTAAATAAAAAAATGAGAGCTTGTCTGTTCTCATCTAAACCAAGGATGTCAGCTAAACAGACACTTTGACAGAAATCATTTGCATTTTTTGCAACTCAAAGCAGCTATTTGATAAATGACTCTTAGAAGTGATTAACATCGTGTCAAACCATTTGATTGCATTTTCTATTTTTAACTATTTTCCAATCTAGTTCCACCAGACCAGCCAAGACTCACCGTGTCCAAAACTACATCTTCCTCTATCACTCTTTCCTGGATACCTGGAGACAATGGTGGCAGTTCTATCCGAGGTAATGTAATTCAGGTTAATTGCTGCTTCTTACTAAATTATCATATGTTGATAGGATTAGTATAAAATTATGAATGGCTCAAAAAAAGAAAAAAGAAAAAAAAAGAAAGAAAAACAACCCAATCTGTATTGCTGTCAATCCTTAATRTGCACTATCATGGTGATAACAGCTTTCAGTAAATTGCAGTTTGTCTTTGTGGTGGTTTATTCACACATTTAATCACTTTCTCCTCAGCTGTTATGACAGTTGCTCTATCTGATTTTCCAAATGTGTAATCTCTAACCATTCATTTTGGAGGGTGCAGGTTCATCATCTGGTTGTTGCTGATTGAAGAGTCCTTAGAAATATCCATCGTTTTATTCCCCTTGAAGCCATCATAAAAAGTTGTATTTAAGCTGTTGTCAGGGCAGGCAAAATGCATTGCCTGATATCTTTCAGTCAGAGGAGAGCTGTATCTTTCCCTRCACATGGGATTTTTTTCCAGTCTTATTAGATCTTTAAAATGCCTCCTTGGGATACCTGAAGGATTTGTGATACCGTTGCCATCCGCGCTTTCCCTCCAGGTTATATCCTGCAGTACTCAGAGGATAACAGTGAGCAGTGGGGCAGTTTCCCCATCAGCCCCAGTGAGAGATCCTACAGGCTGGAAACCCTGAAATGTGGCACCTGGTACAAGTTCACCCTGACTGCCCAGAACGGGGTGGGGCCGGGGCGCATCAGCGAGATCATCGAGGCCAAGACGCTCGGCAAAGGTGCGTTGGTTCTCTTGTGAATGCAGGGCACCAACAAAGAAAGGGATGATGAGSAGGACTCCATCTTAKCAGAAGGCTAATTTATTGCTTTATTACACTATTTTATATTAAAGAATAATATACTATACTAAAGAATACAGAAGAGATACTTACTGAATGCTAAAAAGATAATAATGAAAACTCGTGACTTTCTCTCTCTGCGGAGTCCTGACACAGCTTGGCACTGATTGGCCAATGAGTCAAAACAACTCACACCAGAATCCAATCAGAAGGCTAATTTATTACTTTATTATACYATATTATATTAAAGAATACTATACTATACTAAAGAATACAGAAAAGATACTTACTCAATGCTAAAAACATAATAATGATAACTCGTGACTCTCTCCAGAGTCCCAACACAGCTTGGCCCCAATTGGCCAATGAGTCAAAACAACTCACACCAGAATCCAATSAGGCAATCACCTGTGGGTAAACAATCTCCAAAYACATTCCACATGAGCAYRACACAGGAGAAGCAAATGAGATAATACTTGTTTTCCTTTTCTCTGAGGCTTCTCACTGCCTTTCAGTTTCCCAGGAGAAAAATCCTGGGTGAGGAGATCATGTTCAGAGAATGTGAATGCCCCATGGTTCCATCCCCTTCACCCTCCTAAAGCTCCTGCACTCTGCTGGAAATCTTGGTTTGATGAGAGAACAGGCCTGGATATTTCAATATTACTGGCTTTGGAAACATTTACATGGCTGTGACAAAAAGGCTGTGGCTGTGAGACTTGAAGCCCACACAGGCTAATGTTCTGTCATTTTTTCTCTAATAATTTTTTTTCAAGATGGGTTGGCAGATATTTGGTAAGAGGGTGTCTCCACTGTCACAGACTATAGCAATTCCAACTATTTCATTGCCATGAGGAAATTGGCTCTTCTCTTCTTATGAAAATTCAGGGTGTTGTTTGTCTGTGTGTTGAAGGAAGACAGGGAGTATATTTATGTATAAAGGAAATGGAGCCAGTGTCTGATTTCTGCTCCAAGCCAGTATTGCAGGAGTGTGCAAGCAGCATCCTCTGAACTGGATAAGTGTCAAAAATAAAGGAAAAGTTTGTGTCAAGTTCTGCAAGGCAAAACAAACCAAATATTTGGAATGGATGTTTGGATATTTTTTTTCCACATGCTGATTTGAAAATCTGGGTTTCTGAGTCTGACACAAAATGGGAAAAAAGATTTAAGAAGGAGGAAGGGGGGAAGCTGAATTATAGCTACTGAGTTTAAGCTAGAGTCAAGGTTGCCCTAGAAATTATTCTCTAGATTTTCTATTTTGAGAGGTTTTATCTGCAATATTAAAGCATTTTGTCTGGAACATCCCCCTGCCTCTAGAGCCACAGTTTTCCAAGGAGCAAGAGCTCTTTGCCAGCATCAACACCACGCGGGTGAGGCTGAACCTGATCGGCTGGAACGACGGCGGCTGCCCCATCACCTCCTTCACCCTGGAGTACCGGCCCTTTGGGACCACGGTCTGGACCACGGCCCAGAGGACATCCCTGTCCAAGTCCTACATCCTCTACGACCTCCAGGAGGCCACCTGGTACGAGCTGCAAATGAGAGTGTGCAACAGTGCTGGCTGTGCAGAGAAACAAGCCAAATTTGCCACGCTCAATTATGACGGCAGTAAGTATTTCCTTTAATTTACACCTCAGATGCTGTTTTGCTTGGGTTTCATAGGTGATTTTTTTTTCCTTTTTGCTCATCTTCTATTTTTTCCTCAAAAAAATGAAAAAATATTTTTAAAAAATAGCCTTCTATTTTTTCTTCTATTTTTTCCTCAAAAACCCCACTTTGAATCTGCCAGCCACGCTGTCAGAGAGGTTAAAGTCTCAAAGATGTAAAATAGCTCCTGATTTCCTGACAGTAGGCTGCCAGGCAGAAGAGAGGAATTGTTTATTTGTCCTCACTTCGGAAAAACTCCRAAGTCAATCAGCCATGAGACACATAATCATAGGACATTAAAAGTCATTAGTTCCAGTGGTTACAGGGGCCTTTCCTAGTATTTCATGCATCTTTTCCATGAAATTTTAGTCTTCCATGGAATTTGCTCCTGCAGCCATTCACGGGGGTGTCTGGCTTAATTGCTATTCCCTGTGACCAGCCCAAAACTCATTATGGGGCACACTGGAGCAGCCAAGCAGGTTGTCCTCTGGGAAAGCCTCTGGATAACATCTTCCAAGGGCAGAGCAATGGCAGTGCAGTCATCCCTGCTCACAGGCAGGGGACAGTGAAACCAATGGCCATGACAGATGGCTCTGTCACGCCCAGCTGCAGGACACAGACYGTGAGGGAGTTGTTGCATCCCACCCTTCTGCCAGGGGTTACTGCCCACCCTGCAAAACCCAGGACACGAGAGCAGGAGTAAATGTGCCAGTTTGTCACTCAGTGCAGCTCAGGTGCTGCCAGGCTGGGTGAGAGGGCTGCTGGCTCCACAGCGGGGAAGGGCTGCATTCCTGGCAAAAAGGCAGCACAGATGGCTCCAGATGGCAGCTCTGGATTGCTCCAGTGGGAATTGCCAGAGCTTTTCTGGAGATTTCCAGTGTAAAACCTTGCTGTGCTGCCAGGGGTGTCGTGCTGCATTGTGCAACCACTTGGCAACATCTGTAGTGTTAAATTAAGCTATGGCACTGGTGAGCGAGTTCAGGCAGGAGCTGATGGTTGTGACAGCACCAAATTGGTAATGGTGTGTAACTCTGTGTTGGTAACACGCCTCCACATGTACATCACCACTCATGTACAGCTCAGGGGTCATTCCCAGGCTGAAATGTGGGATTTGACTTAGGCAGGGTTTTAACCTCAGCACCTGACACATCCTCTGCTGCTATACCAGCCTTGTGCTGGGTACTCAGCAGCTCCTGCAGATAATTAATCACCCTTTGGAAAAATATCATCTTTGGTAAGCTGCCRCACAAATCCTCATGTTATTTCACACAGTCTGGAAAATCAAGAGCAAGATCTTGCCTCAGCACTCCAGAGGCTCACAGGAATCCAGGATCTAAGCAGGTACTTCACAATTGTTCCAGGTTTTTCCAGGCATGTGAAAGACTTGTTTTACTGAGAAGTGTAGTTGTTGTCAATAACAACTCTTTCAAGTATTATGAGTTAATTTCTTCTCATTTTTACTTAACCTACTTTTCTCATTTACTTAACCTATCCTGGTTTTGTTTTGTTTTCCAATATCTTTCCACAGGCAGCATCCAACTCTCAGTAGTTCCATTATCATCACTTTGATTTGATTGGGGCAAACAGTCTTAAGCCATACCTTAAAATGAATTTCTATCAAAATGCAGATCCAGAGCCTTCAATTTCCACTTGTAGCACTCAAATCAAAACTGTTCTTGCAGTGATCTGATCTGAAATGTTGTCAGGCTCTGCTCTTTGATTGGGTGATGATACTTACCCTGGTGTGACCTGCACAACCTTTTGATTATTTATGTTGCCATATAGCATGTTTAAAAGGGATAAAATGAAACAGTAAAAAATATTTGCAGCATTAAATTTCCTGGGCCACTRCTTCTGGTCAGCTAGAAAATTTCCCATTTGTGATATTGCTGGCTTTGTTTGTGAAGTGTGCTTTGCCACAACTGAATTGTGCCTTAGAGAGGCAGAGCGAGCTCAAATACTGACCCTGAGGTCATGAGAGGAAAACAGGGATGGAAAAGCAAATTTCAGTTTTCAGATTTTCTACATTTGTTCGGTTTGACTCAGAACTGAAATTATAAACTGATGATGATGAGGATTATCATTCTTACAAGTATTTGATACAGAAATTTTTGCTTCCATAGACAGGCAATTTTTATTTGGAGAAAACCAGTGGAAACKTTTTGGCCAGCCCCACTTTTGAGTTCTGTCCCTGCCTCTACCTTTGATTCACCCTGTGATGTGAGATTAGCCCCTTCCAGCTTGCAGGGGTCGCAGCTGCCCCTCAGATAAAGCAGATACAAGAGTAGCACTTTGAAGATTAGATAATACAGTGTATGAAAGTCCTGGGATGCCAAACGCTAAGAACAAGCTTAGAAGCTTTAGCAGCTTTAAGATAAAGCCTTTGTAAAGTTTGCAGAAATCCCAGAGTTACGTGGTTTCGGGTCACTTTGCTGTGTGTGGGAGGAATATCATGGCTCAGCATCCTCCCCCTCTAATCTCCCTGTGCTGAATCAGGTCAGAGGGTTAATGACAAACCTACGTGCAGCTTTTTGCTCTCTGTTCATGGGCATTTCAGCAACAATTTCCAGCTTACAGGTTGGCTGACCYGCCTGCCCCTTGTTTTTTCAGAAGCCCACGATCCATAAGGAGATATTTTTAGCCCTGTGCAGCTGCAGTTGTGGAGAGCTGCAAAGGAGCTTCCCAGCTCGGGGATCAGCTCCTGGGTAGCCCTGGCATTAAATCGGATCAGCTCTAAACTCTGCTAATTGATTCTGACCCACCCAGGCACTCCCTGCCCTGAAGGACACAGGGAAACACTCCTGAGTTCACAGGGTGCCGTGGGAGATGCTGCAGCCAAGGGAAAAAAGGCGTCAGAGATATTCACATTACAGCTTCTGTGAGGCACCAATCAGGCTAACAAAGGTGATGGTGAACCGACCTGGAAAACAAAACAAACCCTCCCCATTTGTCTGGGACTGAGTCCTGAAAAAAGCTTTGACCACTCTGCTCCCAGCAGGCACCTAGAATGACAGCAAACGCTGAAATGGTGTTTTCTCCACAGATACCAGGATTAATTTTTGGTAATTTCTAACACAATTGCTGAAAAGCAGCAAAGGGGTGATGTGAAAACGTKCAGTATGACTTTTTAATTAAGCTCCAACTGCCTGTTTGTAATGTTATGAGGTTAACATTTGCCTAGAGAGAGGTATGGATAGTGATAATCACATATCTAAACACTTCAGGTTTAAGTGAAATAAGGGCCACTCATCATTTGATTTTCATCAAAGACATAATTTTAGGCAATCTTGAACCTAATGGTCTCTGTGACTGCAATTCAGAGAAAACTTTGGCCCTTTAGTATCCAGGAGGGTTTAGGAGGATGTAGAGACAGTTATTAGTATTACCTCCAGGAGCCTGAAGTTCTTTCCATTTCTTCATCTAATAATTTTATTTGCCTTTAAAGTAGTACAAAATGTGCATCTCAGGGCAAGATGAAAGTATCCTGCTGTGTGTTCAAGAAACAGAAAATTACAAAAAAAAAAAAAAAAAGAAAATTATGGAGAAGAACTGCAGTGGAACATTAGAAAAATATTCCAAATGCAATTGTAAGAAAACAAATTTTCCAAAGTACCTAATAKAGGTTTGGATGGTTGTAGCTTTTCTTTTTATCTTTGTCCCTTTAGGGAGCTGCTCTTCTCTTTATATGCAGCTGAAATAGCTCTTCTGAAAAAAAAACAAGACTTGGGATTGTACATTTTCACTGTGGTTATGGCACTCCCACTGTATTGCATCAGATCTCAGTTTTTATTCTGATACTGTATAGCACATAATGAGCTATAACTATATCACTTAATGCAGCAATTAAAATGTAAAAAAGGATGTGCCTGTTTTTCTCTCTCACCCTCCTTTCCTTTTGGCAAGTAAGTAGCCACTTTTATGTTTCAGTAGCTGGTAAAAATTTAATAGCTTCCATCCAAAGTCATCACAGTTCACAATACTTRCGTGTTTCTACGCATTTCAAGGAAATCTGCATTTTATAGCCTCATTTGTGGTTGCATTCAGCAGTTTAATAGTAATCAGGAAATGAGTGAGAAGTCTTCCATGACTAAACAGCCTTCCACAGAAGGTGCTGCATTCTTCTCACGTCCCTTAGAGGTAAAGAAGAAAAGAATTGAAAAGTTCAAGTATTATATATCACCAGGAAGCCAGGTATATTCAAAATGCAAATATGTCCCAGAATGAAAAAGTGAGCTGCCTGCCAGTAGCTGGTAGATTCATTTCCCTCGTTTCCCTCTCAAAATTTGATTGTTTCTATCCAGCATTACTCTCCTGTTTTACTGATGAGTATAATGTCAGACAGTCTTTAGCAGATTAGTATCAGGTTGGCTGTCTGAATTTCAGATCACTATCACTGCTGCACCCTCAGAACTGATAGCAGAATGTTTCTGTGCAAAGGATTAATCTGATGTATGTGGCACAAAATGAGCTTTGTCAAATGAGTTCCTTGCACAGCAAARCCCAGCAGAAATGTCACAGCAGTGCTATTTCCCCATAATAAGGAATAATAGACATAGGGAGGAATTCTGAGCTCTCTTACAGCTTTTTAATAATTTAATAGGACTCCAAATTAATCATAGTATTTGACTGCATATCAGGCATGGTTTTCCTTAATCAATGAATGCAATTCTTCTGGGTTTCTGATAATCTCTGCAGTCAGTCCCTCATTACCCTGAGCCTGGTTATGTGCTCGTGGCCATTACACACAAATATAGCCTCCACCCCAAACAAAAAAATCCTGYTCAGGGTTCTGCCAGCCCCTGAAGCAACAAAATGCTTTATTCCCTGAGAACTCAATCTTCTGTCCTGGTTAAGAGGCCTCTAATGCCATGACCCTGTTTCCAGGTACAATCCCTCCTCTCATCAAGTCGGTTGTGCAAAGTGAGGAAGGGCTGGGCACCAACGAAGGGCTGAAGATGCTGGTGACCATCTCCTGTATCTTGGTGGGGGTCTTGCTGCTCTTTGTGATGCTGCTGATCGTCAGGAGGAGGAGGAGGGAGCAGAGGCTGAAGAGGCTGCGAGGTAAGGGGGTGTCTGTGGAACTTCTCAACATGAAAACAGGAGTGGGGCTGCACGTGACCAAAGTGTGCAATCCCCAGCTGGGATCATTTTCCTGCAGTACAGAACAGAGTGTGTGTGTTTTCTGTAGAAATTCCTTCTTTTTCTTTTGGTCAGAAGTTTCTAAAAAAATTATTAATATGTACATTGTTATTATTTTGCATGGGGGAAAGGAAGATATTTCTTATTGATTTGCTTTCCTTTTTTTATTGTTTGTTTCCCTCAACGACCTTAAAGTAGATTTTTTTTTTTGAAGGATGAAATCAGATGTTCTGAAGGTGAGGGAATCTCAGTTTTCCAGCAGATGCTAACCATTATTTCCWAATTATAAAATGAAAGTAGCCAGATTTTAGTAGGATAGAACACACAACCAGATATTCTCAGATTTGTTACCRCATTTTCCCCATGATTTGTTATAATAGAACTTACACAACACTTCATTGTTCACTGACTTTTCATTGTTGCTGATCTGTATTTTCCTCTAATCCTTATTCAAATTCAGTTGTTTGTTATGTGAATAAGATTTAGATCTGTGAATTCATTCAGCTTCATCATTTTCTAGCAAAAACCCCTGGCTGAGCCACAGCCAAGTTTTTGACCCTTGCAGTCTGACATTGCTGCCCTGTAGCTTTTGCACTGGAAAAGGTATTTTGGGAAGGTATTTCCTGAAGGTATTCAGGAAAATCCTTTCAAATCCAAACCTGAATTAATATTAAAACAAATTATCATCTGCAAAAAATAAGCCTAATCTTTTCCAGGAGCCACCAAATTGATTAGTTATTTGTATTTTAACCAAAATGTGATCATACCTATTAAAATCAGGGCCAACACTATGTTTTCCTTCTGACCTTCCTACTTCTCTCTCTTTTGGGCCTAATTTTGTCCTTTTTAACAATATTCTGGAGTTAAAAWAAAAGACAGAGGGCATGGGCATATTCATATATAAAGAAGGACAACCAACCTTATTGCTCATACACAGCCCTGGAAATCAGGACATCTGGATGCTTTAGCTTGTATAATCACTTTTTCTTCAAAACCTTGCCAGCCATTTACCTTCCCAATTTTGGGTTTTTTCATTAAAAAAAATGTGGTAAAGAAAAAGAAAATGTTATCTTATCTTCTTAGAAAAACTGTGGAATTCCATCCAGTATGAGCAGGACATCTCAAGCCCTTTGGCTCTAGAAAATGATGTTTCTGCACATTATTTTTTCATGGTTAATTTACAAGTATTCATAGAATCTTGAGTTACAGTCCTTTGAGGAAGGATGATGATCACTGAGCAGGGTGGCTTTTGCATAAAATAAAATTTCTATGAACTATTTCAGAAATTTGGAATTTAGGAAAATATTGGAGCTTCCCTTAAACACAGGCAGTGGAAAAGATTTCATCAGTACTTTTGAAAAAAGAAATCAGTATTTAAGTACCATTTCTGTAAAAGTTGTGTCTCACTTAGCTGAATTTGTCACACTACAGCTCGACATCCCATCTGGTCCTGTCTTTAGCTCTACAGTACAGAAGTTCTTTTTTGTATCATTTTCAGTCTCCAAGGATATCCTTTCCACATGGTGGTAACCAAGTCATTTCTTAATGCTTTAATTGGTAAATGAAACAGATGAATATATTTTAATTTTCCTCTGTAGTTTTCCCATCRTTTACATCCTTATCCATTGAGATCATTTGCCAGTTCTYTGATTGCTCTGAAACAGGAAAACATTCCCTGTTGTRCAGCCCTGGTTTGTGTTCTTGATGTATGACCTTATAATCCAGATTATTTTCTTAGTGATCTGGCATTTTCCTTATATTTTAGCTACCAAATTCTTGTGTCATTTTCAAACTTTTATCAGATATTATTTTATTTACTCCAGACCATTGATATATGTCCMTGACAAAAAAAAAATACTGAAGAATTATTCAAATTTGGGTCTGAATATGTTGAAATCTTTTTTAAATAGCCACTGTGTTAATTTTTGCATCATGCTACTTTCTGTTAAAATAGTTTGAGTTACTGAAACTTTGTTTTAGGGAAACATAAATATGATCTTTTACTGTGATTTAATCATATCCCAGTGAGAGCTTTTTTCAATGTCATTAATTCTCAGCAAATTTTAATCTCATTTWAAAAAAAAATCCACTTTGTTTGACATGGCTGCTTGACCACAAGTCTGTATTGATTGGCCTCAATTATSCTTTTAATTCATTTCATTAAGCTCCACTCAATTCTTTTTTATTATTATTTTGTGCATTGCCAAGATCAGACTGGTAGGACTTCAGTAATTCAGAATTTTTTTGCTCATTCTTTTTGAAGACTGATCCCATGTTTGACATTTTCTGCTCTTCTGGAGCAGAAACTTTATGTTCTAAAGGCTTTCCTGACAATAATATTGGTGTTCAAGAGAACTTACTAAGTTTTCTAAAACAAACGTGTGCAAGTTTTTCTGAATTCCTAACTAAAAAGTAAATGGTTTACCCTAGTGTTTGCTGTGATTAACTTTAATGCAGTTTTTGAAAGGGAAATATCACATTATCATTTGGTTTGTATGACCTGGTGGGGTTTCTTTGAGGCAAAAAGTTCTTTTTTCCTAAATCARGATTTCCTCTAGTCTACATCAGAAAAATAATCTCCACAGTGGGACCATCTAAAATAATTAGTGCAAATTACAGATGTAACTCTTGCCTTTGTGGCTGCAGATGTGGTTTTTTTTGAACTTGTTTGACAAAGAGGAGAGGGAATTGCAGATTTATTTGCAGTGTGCTCTGCATGCAAATATTTCTATCCCTGCTTATGGACAATGGGTTTGAGTTCCCATTTCTGTTGAAGAACAGCAGCCTCTCCATTCTTGATCCACTTGTCTGGATCAAGGGACAGTTAAACATTTTCCTTCCTCCTTTATAAAGAAAACAGATTTCTCAGCCAAGTCCTGATTTTTGCCCAGTTTAGTTGTTCCACCAGCCAGGTCACACAAAAAGGTCACAAAYTCAGGAGTTCAGCAGATATTCTCAAAGGGAAGCCTGATGGTTTCGTGCTCCTTCTGGCCATTAACCCAGCTCTGCTACTCCTGSAATGGTTTTCCCTTTGTTTTTGAATCCAATTCACCTTAACGCGAGCAGAAAGGATCAGCACGGCGTGATGGTTCAGGAGTGGCAGGATGCAATTTAAAACTCCATCACTGTCCCTGATTTCCCAGGGGGCAAAGTGTGTTAAGAATTTTAAAGGTGGCTGTGCCAGCAAAGAAAAGTGATGGCTGTGGCTTTTTCACTGAAGTGATGCTTGACTGGAGCAGAGATCATCTCCTTCCCTCTGTCATCCATGCCCCCTTCCCAAGCCCTGCTTTCACCATCTCAAAACTGGGAGCTGATAGGACACAGCCAGGGATGCTGGCTTGTTTTAGAAAGTATCATCAACCAGCTGATCAAAAGGGAAAGCAGGAGAAGCACATTAAAATCTTTGTCAGTGGCTTGTGACGATGTCATTTCTCCTGGAGCTGATGTTTTGGACACATGATGTTCTTATAGAGGGGCCCAGCCCAGGGAGGAGCTGGAGCTGCTGCAGAGAGCCCAGAGGAGGCTCCAGGATGGGCAGAGGGATGGAGCAGCTCTGCTGGCAGGAAAGGCTGGCACAGCTGGCATTGTTCACCTGCACAGGAGAAGCTTTGGCCTGAGCTCAGGGTGGCCTTGCAGGGCCTGAAGGAGCCCCAGGAAAGCTGGAGGGAGACAATTGCCAGGGACAGCACACAGGGAATGGCTGCCAGTGCCAGAGGGCAGGGCTGGATGGGATATTGAGTAGAAATTCTTTCCTGTGAGGGTGGTGAAACACTGGAATAGGGTGCCCAGAGCAGCTGTGGCTGCCCCTGGATCCCTGGCAGTGCCCAAGGCCAGGTTGGACACTGGGGCTTGGAGCAGCCTGGCACAGTGTCCCTGCCATGGCAGGGGGTGGGATGAGATGATCTTTAAGGGTCCTTCCATCCAAACCCATTCCATGATTCTGTGAAATTCACTTTTAGGGTTCTGGATTTTGGTTTGATGGATACAGAGGAGCCCTTCATATTCCTGACAGCTTTGTTTTTGTCCCATCCCACACCAACCTGTGTGCCCATCATTAACTCCAGCAGTTCTGCTCACCCTGCTTGGATAATTAACAAATTTAAAGTTGGCTGATTGAATTTTTTCCCTTCAGTACTTCCTCATTCAGCTTTTGACTCTATACATGGTCTTGCTGATGTCTCATGTTATTTTTTACCGAAGGTGCACAATCTCCTGTGCATCTCTTTAACCAAGGATCAACATGTGTTAACAAGAACTTCTGTGCCACATGCATGAATTGGTGTGAATTTTTCTCCAGGTGCAGCATGGAAATCATCTGTGTGCTGGGCAGCACCTGAGAACATCTGAGGRAGATTTTTTGCCATTTAAACCTGATAAAAAATTACAAAAAGAAAACTTTTAAATAAAAAATTAGCTAAGTACATTGTAATAATTTTCAGTTTTGTCCTTTCTGCTTTTCTTGAGTTGTGAATTCCTTGCACAAATATCCACAGACTTCACTYAAGGAGGCAGCAATTGCTTCAAAAAGCTGCTGGCTGAATGAAAACAATATTTGCATATTAAACCACCCTGATTATGTATGCCAGAGGGAGAATGTGTGCACAGGGTCTTCATGATCCTGGTGCTGCTAGAATAGCAAGAAGCATCATAAAATTTGCTAAAAACAACCTCATTACTTGCAACCAGTGTCATTATTATTATTGTGTTGTCTTTGTTTGGCTTTTTTGTATTCTTCTGAAGAAATTTGTCCCTTCCTGGGTTTTTGGAAGTCAGTAACAAAACTCCTTTGGGAGCAGCAGTGTTGGTCTTTTGGTTCATGACTGATGGCTAAAATATTGTCATCTATTAGGCACTGCCACTTCCAGGTGTTAATGGCAAAGACARTCTCATTCCAAGTGAAAAATAGGAATTCTGAGTGCCCAAAATAAATGTTTGTTTTAGATGAGACACTCCAGATGAACCACCCTTCCCTYCACCATGAATCTTCCATGCTTTGTGCTGGAAAGGGATGGAGGAAGGTTAAAAATGAAGGAGTGGAGCAAACAGACCTAGAGGGAGCACAGAATTCCAGCTTCTCCAGTGGTAGGTGAGGAATAAAGCCTAAGAGAGGCAAGCTGGCACTGTGTCAGATAAATAAAATTCAGAAAAGTGGATAAAAGGGGTTTTGCTGAGATTTTTTTAATGAATAAAAAGAGCCCTCTGTCCATTCCTTTTAAAAATGAGTACAACACAAGCTATAGAGATGTGTTAAGATGTGGTTTGTTTCTGCCTGCATCCTTGGCATTTTAAAAGCAGGATATTTAATAGGATCACAAGTAAGGAAATTGTTGTAGGTGTTGCAGACCCAAGAGGTGATTGAGGAATAAAAAAAGTGGGATGGAGAAAACAAAGATAAATTCAGTAAATGTCTTGGCAGGTGCTGGTAGATTTACAAGAAGCAGATAAAAGAAGAAATGTAAACTTCCATATGAGGTGTTTGAAGACTTAGAASTTGGAATTGCTTTCTTCTCAGATTTGCTTCACTTGGTTGCACAAAAGGCTGCTTTGTTGCTGTGTGATAAACTTAAGGACTTGGGAATCAGCATTTTGAGTGAGTTTGTTTAGCAGCAGACTGCAGGAGAACAAAGCAGAGCTGCCTGTTTTTGCTGGATGATACCACAGAAATTCATTGTGTTGTGTTGATAGAGTTTAACAGAAGCCTACCTGAAAAACCAAACTTCAGCTSTGCCTTTTGAACTGATAAGTATTGAAATAATTATAGCCCCAAAGGGTTCTCTGCTAACAATAGCAGCAATGACAAGAACAGGAGGAMTATTTTTCCTTCAGCAGTGTCTTATTTTGCAGGGCTGATCCATGTGGGAATGAACCATCCTCTGTTTCACGTGTAGCCATACTCTGAAGACCCAGCAGTATTTTGAATTATTGCTAGTGGGAAAATATTCATATTTGAGTGCAACCAAGCAAGTTTGTGCCAGGGGAGGTTCAGGTTGGACACCAGGAGGAATTTCCCCATGGAAAGGCTGCTCAGGCCTTGGCAGGGGCTGCCCAGGGAGGTTTGGAGTGCCCATCCCTGGAAATGTCACCTGGAGGTGGCACTGAGTGCTCTGGGCTGGGGACAAGGTGGGGATCAGGCACAGCTGGGACTCTTGGAGGTCTTTTCCAACCTCAGGAAAGGTTGGAAACCTCAGGGATTCTAATTTGACTCCTTGGAGCCCTCCCTTGCTCACATCTGGTTTGGAATTGACGGGTTGACAACTGCTCATCTTTCAGGTTCTGTGTGTTTGAAATGGCTTTCGAGGTATTAAAAAGTCTTTTTTTCTAGCTCTGTGATCGAAGAAGAAGTCAAGATTTTTCAGCTCCGGTTTCTAAGGTTGTTTGTTTTTCTTTATCTGTTACATTCTTTTCCTGGCTTGTTGAGGTTTGTTTGGCAGGTCGGTTTGCAGCACACTGTTCACTTTTGGGGTGGCGTTAGTTTTTTATATTAAGAATTACGTGTATTTTATTTATAATAATTTTCTAATACTTATTACCTATGTTAGACAGTCTGTCTTTACTTTAAACTAATCTAAAAGTGTCACCATCACAGCAGAAGATGGAGGACAAGAAGAAGAAGAAGAAGAACAGGACACACTTAGATTCTTTTATCTTGCTTCTTGAACCCCCATTCGAAATCCCTAAAATTTTACTTTTTTACTCTGTGACAAATTAACTATTATTTTATTCAAACTTTTGTGGTTTGTAAATTTTCACACAAAGTTGGTAATTGTTTCCATGGGCTAAAATCAAAGGCACAGGTGTCTTTGACTTTGTGCCAAGGTCTTTGAGCCCCTTGCCAGGGTCTCGACTATTTTCTTGCCTTTTCTTCTTCCCTCACCTGTTCATTTGCTACCCATAGCACAAAAGAACTGAGTTCTTCGTTATTTGTTAAATTGTTCCTATTTCTAATATGTTTATGTAGTTTTTTCTAGTTAAGCCAATGGTAACTTGTATTTCTCTTATCATCTTTGGTGCTACTGAGGAACTAAACAGGACTGTTTGGAGCAGAAATGCAATTTCAGCAAAAGTAGAGACTTTGAGACACTTTTATTCTTGCCATTGATCTAGAAACAGCTGTGGTGTTACACATGGCTGATTCAAATCACTTGTTAATAATGCATCTCTCAAATAGATTTTGATTTGTGATGACATWTCCTCTATTTTCTTCTAGATGCAAAGAGTTTGGCTGAAATGCTCATGAGGTAAGAACAAATTGAATTTTATTGTATTTTTTAAACTGAAAAATGTCTGTTAATTATAGTATCATATTTCAGAATTGTTAGAGGGACAAATGGAGAAGTAAAGTTTTTATTCCTAAACCAAAACACACCATTTGTCTTTTGAGAACTGTGATGCACTGGTGGTCAGACATTAGAGAAAGAAAACACTTTGTGGGTAATGTGAGGAGCTATGATAAAAAAACTGGTAACTCGTGTTACATTAAATCATGGAAGCTATGTAGGTCCATTTGGACATTTTTCCCACTCTGAAAAACATTTTCATAATATGTATCAAAGTAATTGCTCTTCAGAGATCATCTGATTAAAGGCAATAAATTTCTGGCTGTGAATATCTCTAAACTTTGCAGCTCTGTTTATGTAATTCACTGKTTTTAGCTGCTTATACCCAAAGGTATAAAAGAGCAGGTAAATCCATTTATTATTTTTCACTTCTGTTCCATCAGTTCAGCATTCAGAAATCGAATTCAGTTGTTGAATTGCATCATARTGACTATTCTGGCACCACAATTCTTTCCAAGATGGAAATTTCATAACTTCAATGTTTATTGTTTTGTCTAGGGAAAATATTGAACTTTAGAACCAYTGCATATATTTGAAACTGGGATTGCCAAGGGATTATTTTTGAGTTCAAATGGATTTGGGGTTGCTAGAAAATATTTTTTATATTCCAGCAACAAATTTGAGAATGTCATAGATATTTCACCACACGAACCACACTCCAAACTTCCTCACCCGTGATAAATTTCACTCCTATTGTAAGAATAAACTCAGCAAAGACATGGTGGCAGATGGGTTTKGTGTAAATTCAGCTCAATGCCATCATATCTGAATAAACCCAGTGATGTTAATAGAACTGGTCATGCAGTCCAGGTCATCCCCTCTCTGGCTGCCTGTGGCAGAAAATTGTGGGGTTC
This sequence comes from Sporophila hypoxantha, assembly GCA_002167245.1. Lineage (NCBI taxonomy): Eukaryota > Metazoa > Chordata > Aves > Passeriformes > Thraupidae > Sporophila > Sporophila hypoxantha. Next base: position 1,577,636 of record NDFG01000074.1, on the reverse strand, counting down.
AGCAGCTTTGGGAACRTTTGCCCTGGTGGTTTCTGGTGCCACAGAAGACAGCACAGATCAGCACACWCAGCAAGTCTGCTCCCTTGATGCCTTGTGAAGGCTGACCTAGAGCAGAGGCTGGACAGAGCTAAAGAATAAAGCAGGGATTTATGAAAAGGATCTCCTCCATGGATGCACCTTGGGCAGCACCAGAGCCCAGCCAGGGCTGCACCCAAGATGAACCAAAATGAACCCAAAATGGTCCCAAAATGAACCCAAGATGAACCAAAATGGCCCCAAAATGCACGGCCGGGCACGGGGTCTGTCCCTGGGATCAGTTCTGCTCCATTTGCACCTTGCAGTTCATTGTCCCATTCCAGCTTTAGCCCCTGCAGTCCCACCCTGCTTGTTTTTCTCTCTCCAGCCCACGGTGTTTGTGCTCCTGGGCTGAGATTTGGATCATTTGTCCTTGGTGCCCAGCTGGAGCAGGAATTGTTTTGTCTCCCTGCTCTGTGCACAGAGCTCACCATCCCATAATATGAAGCCCAGACCCACACACTAAAGCAGCACAGAACGTGAAAAATAGAAAAGCTCCAACCTGAGGCATCACCCTGAAGAAACCCAGCAGGGAACAGCTGAAAGCCCTGCATGGAGATTTTCAGTCCCAGTGACAGCCACTCAGAGCCCCAAAGCTGGTAATGCTCTGCCCCAGTCCTGGCTGCCTTCACAAGCCTTGCCACCACTTCTGCAAGGCCATTTCCGAGCCTCACTCCTCTGACACTTAGAAAACATCACCAAACTTCCCTCAGAAGTGCCCAGCTTTTTCCCACTTTTTCCTTTGCTGATGGTTACCAARTTAAGGAATTTTTGTCCTCCCTGCCTGATGTACTCAGGGAGCAGCCAGGTCCCCTCTCAGTCCTTGGTTCAGAGCTGTTTTTCCAGGTAACTCACCTGCCACCATTTCATTTGGATTTTCCTTTCACCAGCATTAAAACATGATCATCGAACCAGTTCCTCTCATCTCATTTATTAACAAATAATCTTAAAGCATATTTTATATTTCTTTTCTAAAAGTTCAAACGAAGGCAAATAACTGTTAAATCAGAACTTCAGAGGAAATGGGGGATATTATATTTACAGACATACCAGAACTGGGAACTCTCATTTATGACAAATCTGTGAAATAAATTCAACCAAAACCTGAGCTACCCACAAACAGATGTTCCTGAAGATGTAGCATGTGAATAATCAAAGGATAATAAGCCCTCTCCAAAACAACAGTCACATATGATAAAGCCCCTGATATCTTTTATTTTGAGGATTTCACCAAAATCTGCTATGATAAAACTATCAAGAAAGGGGGGTATTGGAGAGAGGGCAGACAAGATGATTCCCTGCTTGGTAGGAAGGTGTGAGGCCTGGAGAGAGCTCTGTGTATCTTCCCCTTTGAGGAGATTTTCATGAGTGTGTGTAAAGAGGATTAAAAACGGAGCTTTAGTCTTTGCTTTGAGAGTCCCTGGCTTTGGCTGTGTAAGCCAAATGTCTGTGGAGCAGGATAAGTCAGCAGTTTAATGGGAATTGCACAACTCATTGTTGATACCTTACACTCACAAGTAAAAACCCCTGCTGTTGGCTAAGCACAGATTTTGATGTTGATTTTGGGTGAAAGCATCAGTCCAGCCATGCTCTGTGTAACAGTTCACTGTGAATCTCTTTAGCCATTCACTGAATTTTCAAATTTTAAACACAAGGTGAAGGAAGAATCTTCTATCCCCAAATATTCTGATTTAGTTTTCCCTATGTTTTTACAACAAACAGTGGGCTCTTTCAGTATGCTCTGTACAATGTACTTGCTCTGGAAAAGGCATTTTTATCCACAGACTCAACATAAAAGCTGCACTCAAACCAAATACCTGCCCAAACCTGGTTTAAATAGTGACAAAAGCAGGAACTTGAGCAGAGTAAAAGAATACAGCAAATTAATGAGAATACTGAGGGATTCTTCAGGATGGAAAAATCTTTGGGGAGATCTCATTGAGGCATTTTCTTTTCCTGGAAGGAGCTTAGGAAAAGGAAGGGACTTTTAATATGGGCAGACAGTGACAGGAAAAGGGGAAGTGTGGTGGTGTTTACAGGGCTCCCAGGATGAGGGAATGGATGAGAATCTTGACTCCATGTTTCAGAAGGCTGATTTATTCTTTTATGATATATATCATATTAAAATAAAATGATAGATTAAAACTTTACTAAAGGAATAGAAGAAAAGGATTTCATCAGAAGGCTAGCAAGGAATAGAAAGGAATGATAATAAAATCTTGTGAGTGACCAGAGAGTCTGAGACAGCTGACTGTGTTTGGCCATTAATTAGAAACAACCACATGAGACCAATCACAGATGCACCTGTTGCATTCCACAGCAGCAGATAATCATTGTTTCCATTTTGTTCCTGAGGCCTCTCAGCTTCTCAGGAAAAAAAGATCCTGGCAAAGGATTTTTCATAAAATGTGTCTGTGACAGGCAAGGGTTTTAAACTAAAAGAGGGCAGGTTTAATTAAATATTAGGAAAAAACTCTTTACTCAGAGGGCAGTGAGGCATTGGAACATGTTGTGCAGAGAAGTTGTGGATTCTTCATGCCTGGAAGTGTCCAAGGCCAGGCTGGAAAGGGCTTGGAGCACCCTGGGATAGTGGGAGGTGTCCCTGCCCATGGCATAGGGTTGGATTGTGATGATCTTTAAGGTCTTTTCCAACCCAAGCCATGATTCTGTGATTCTGTGACCCAGTCTCCTGATGGGCTCCCAGTGCCTAATGATTTGGAGCTCAGAGATTCTTTGAACCAGAGGGAATTAATTATATTATCACAGATCCTTACAAGATCTAATAAGTAAAAAAAAAAAAAAAAAAAAAAAACCCACGTGCTTATGTTTGGGGATTTTATGTCTGTAAATATTAAAAAAATAAAGATAGACACATTTTATCCCTTTAAAGAATTAATCATTGGACTCCTCATCCACCAGACCATTAAAATATTTTTTGCCTGCCTTTAGTTTAGGAAGCTTCAAAAGTGAAACCTTCTTTGCCCTGTTTCCAAGCCCTAGAGGCTCTTCCTTGCTGTTGGCACTTAAGGATTTTATAACTTGAAAGCTGAGCTGTTGTGGTCTGCAAAAAAAATAAAAAAGAAAAGAATTAAAAATTCCCTGAGCCAGAATGAGACAGCATCCTAATCAGCAACAACCCCCTTGCTTCTGCCAAGTGCCTGTGCTGTGTTTGGACACCCCATGTCACTGCTGCATGCAGGGGAATTAATTAGCTCAGCAAGGAGGAGGAGAGACAGCCCACAGACCAAGGAATAACTCTTTAAGAATAGCAGGGAATATTCCTGAATATACAGAGGCCTGAGTTCCAGTTCTGGCTTGAAAAACCTCCCACAGATTTTGCATGGAGCTGTCCCTGCAGCCAAGGTTGGGATTGGGAATTCTCTCTTGTCAGGTGAGCAGTGAATCTGCAAATCTGGGGAAAAYTCTGCTCCTGCTCCCAAACAATGCTTCCTGTGGTGGTTGAGTACTTTCTAATAATGGAAATACAGAGCATTCATCCTGCTGAGGAGCTCCAGCTCTGGCATTYTGGGATCTACATTCTCTGAGCAGGAGTCTGATCCCATCCCTTGGTCTCCTGCATCCCCAGTGGGTGCAGAGGGGTGCAGGGATGCATTTCCCAGACTCACTTATGGACTGCACAGGACTCTGTGTGTCCTGTAACTATTGGATTATTGAAATTGGACATTAAAAAAATCAGTTTTCTTCTTTAAACTGAAAGAGGGCAGGTTTAGARTAAATATTGGGAAAAAAWTCTTTACTCAGAGGGCAGTGAGGCACTGGAACAGGTGCTCTACATTTGCTCTTCTACAACTTTGGGCAAATSCAGAGCAGTCCAACTTCCCAAGGACCTGTATCCAAGCATATTTGGCATGCAGATAAAATATTACTGTCTGATTCTCTTAACATTTCAACAACTTAAGTGGCATCCACTCCATGCAGAGACTTAGGGAACACCAGTGTGGAATTTACCTGCATTTGACAATACTACATGTCTTTGAAAATTTATGTTTTTTAGTAAGAGTCTGTGATGACCATTCTCCCCTGATTATATATGGAGAAAAGTCTGGAAGCCCTTGGGAGGCTCTCCTGATATTTTGCTGCCATGATGATTGAATGAGGCACCAGTTGTGACCTTTTTGAATGCATTTCAAATATCCATGTGTATGTGATGGGAACAGCACCATCTAATCACCCAGGAGAAGAGAGACATTAAATTTGGGTTGTATAGATGGTGTCCATGATGTTGGGGACATCAGCAGGGAAACCAGGAGGTGAAAATCAGAGAGGTGCTGCCAGGTGCCTTGAGGATCTCACCCTTGGATTTGGAGCAGAACCACTGASCACATGGCTAGAAAATTCCTCCAAAAAGAGCCTCTAGGAGAAYGTCCAAACCTGAGGTAATCAGGGCTTGCTGACATGGAGACACAGCAGGAGGTTAACACAAATTTCCTGGAGATGTGGGCTCATCATGTGTGGATTAATCTCCTGTGCTCRCAGAAGAACTGAGCTTATCCCTTTAACAGTCCTCTGCTGATTCCATTAACAGCAATAATTCACTGCCAAAGCAGAATTAAACTGAGTGATCTGCAGCTATTTTACACTACAAAATGAGAAAATGAGCCTCCACTTGGATCTTACAGCTCTTTGAAGCCTGAGCACCTGGATCACRCTGCTGGCTGATTTGTCTCAACTCTCCACAGCCTCCCTGCGTGAAGTATTTGCAAATATTTCATTTCATCCAGAGATTAATTACATCTAAAAGGGCAAAGTGTTCCTGTTTAGTGCAATCTGAAGGATTTTTGGTGCAAGCTCTGTGCTAGAAATGACTGTGGCACTTGGTTTTACCATCCATTTTCATTTGCTTTTGGTAGACAGCTCATTTAAGAAGTCATTTTCTGGTACACAAACTTCAAAATAAAATTGTTTCAATTTGCATGATGATAAAATAATTGGTTTATGTTCTTTTTTAGATTATTGCATCAATCAATTAGACATAATCCACAAATGTAAACAAGATTTTCAATTTTTGTCTTGGAACATCAATGGGACTAAAGCCTTTATTTATTTTATGCAATCTATTAATAGTATGCTTAGTTATTAATTTGCTTTTTCATTTATCAGTGGAAGTGATATTTGAAATGTAGCTAATTAAAAATAATGAAAAGATAAAAAAACCAATTAGAAATTACTCAAGACACCATTTTCCTACCAACCTGTTTGATCAGCTGTGTGTTGCTTTACTCAGATTCATGAAGAGTGAAAGAAAAGATCCATCTYCCAAAGTGTTTTTATTAATTTCATTATGACAGCCCTTGAAGAAAGCTGTGTGAAATTCTCAGGTTCCTGCTGATGGAGGACAGACCACATCCCTCCACACTGTGCATTCATCTAATGCCTGCCCACGTGCAATAAATTAATACACTTGTTCTGAAGAGGGCAAAATCAAATGTATGAGTGGTTTCTGCTGATTATGGTCACACTGGTGTTTTTGAGCTGGACAGATGGAAAATTAGGAAGTTTGCAAATATCTTTTCATTTAGGCTGAATGTTAATGTCTTCTTTTCTCTTTTGTTTTCAGCAAGAACACCAGGACATCAGACACACTTAACAAGCAGCAGCAAACGCTGAGGATGCACATAGACATTCCCAGAGCCCAGCTGCTGATAGAGGAGAGGGACACCATGGAGACCATTGGTAAATCTGAGATTTTTTTCCCCTGGTTAATGTAACACGTTCTTTTAGGTGGAATTCCTTTCCTCCACACCTTTTCTCTGCTGCACACATCAAGAGAAAAGAGCTACAAAGTAATTTGAAAACTGAACTGGGTTTATCTTCCCTCCCCTTTGAGTAATTTCCCACTAAAAGTAATCTCRGTATAGGATCTAAAATAATGCAGGGCATTAGGAAAATGAAACTGTTGGAAAGAGTTTCTTGAAGAAAATGGAATTGAGGACTGGCAGTTTTATGATTTTCATTCTGTTTTCTCATTTGGCTCTGCCTAGGCAGTTGGATCACTGACATTACTTAAAGGGAAAATGAAATTCTGAACTGCACTCCCAGTAGCTAAAGATTTGCTACAGCTAACTTTTAAAACTTACATGTTGCATATTGCATCCACCTGTTCATAGCACATGATATTTCAACATTTTGATCAGTTTTCAGCTTCTGTGTATCCATGCAAAATTCAAATCTAAACTGTTTSATGATACAGAAAACAAGATTTCTCATGGGGCTGGTACTTAACTGAAGTGTCACGAGAAATTGAATTGTTTGGTGTTGGTTTTTTTTTTTCCCCAAATAATTTAAAAATATCTGGAAACTCAGAATAGAAATGCAGCCTGATGTCGTGACTGTATGAGCACACACTGTGACTTCTGCCTGACCTTTTTAGACTACTAACTTTACATTTTTTGCATAAAAATCTGTATAAAAGAACAACATCCAGGGATGGTGTGGCCAGAGAGAAAAGTCAGCAAACTGAGAGCAGCATCTCTGCACCTCCTGGTTTGAAAAGGAGACCTGCAGACTTTCTAAAATCATTATTTGAGCTTCCCAAAGCCTGCCCTTTGTGCCAGGCTTCATTCTAAAGACAGCTTTAACTTTTGAGTGGCAGCTGCTGAGCAGGGGGGGTTCCAGTGGAAATACTCTTAGAGCCTGAACTGCAGCAATGCCATCAGGGCCCTGCTAAGAGGCAGCTTCCACCCAGAATAAGCAGGGATTTTGGCAGGGTTTGACAGAGTTTGCTGCCAAGAGGCTTTATTCCCAACCTGAATAAGAGCTCATCTTTTGCCAGAGATAGAGTGATTTGATTCCTAATGTTATTCTATTTATAGCCTTCTTTGGGTAAAAAATGTGTGTTCTGTTATTGTGCACAACTGTTCACCCTAATGGTGTCTTGTCAAGTTAAAAAAAAATAAAAATCCAAAACAAAACCCAGGAATGCTTAAAAGAAGTGGATCAACTCTGCTGACTAGTAAATGCCCAGAAGTCCTGCTGCTGCCAGTTCCTTAGAACACATTACAAAACTATATAGCACAGCCCAGCAGGAAATCCTTGAGGCTTTTCTTGCAATCCTGAATGGATAAAAAGACTGTAAAGGATGCAAAAGAAAGTCTGATAGCACACCAAAGAGTGTGCTTCTGCAAGCACAAAGGCAGTGCAGGATTTATTGCTATTAAACCACCCATGATCAAGTGGACCAGATTCCTCCTTAGAGCAAAAAAAAAAAAAAAATATGGTACAGAGTCACAACTGGGAAAGAAACTGAAAAAAAGAAGCAAATGCTGTATAACACTGCAGTGATCAAGGTGTGTGTAAAATTTGGTGAATATATCCTACCCCACAGGGAAGAAATAGAAGCAAGACCACACAGCAGGAAAGGATAGTGCTCACATTTCCTTCCTTCCCAAGGTCAGGCTTAACCTCACACTTTTATTTGAAGTTGTTAGAAAAAACAGTCCTGGTGAGGTCATCCCTGTCCTCTGCAGAAAAAGGGGAGAGAGGGTTGGTTAGCAACCCCCCCTAAAAACCTCCTTTTGGATAATAGGGTGGTTCCACTGAGGACATTGCTAATCATGCTGATAAAAAGAAATAAATGAAATATGTTGTTGAAAACATCACAACATATGAGGTCCAAAAGCTCATCTGGACTCTCTGAAAGTGAAGAGGCAGTGTTCAAAGGATGGAATGAAGGAATTGGGGCCACAAATGACGACACACAAATCAGCTCTTTGTGAGGGTTTGTCTGCCCCAGCTGCACGTCTCTAAGGTAAAATCACCAGAAAAATTAAAGTGATTCTTCAGTTTTAATGGGATTTGGTTTAAACCAGAGTCTCCCTCCCTTCAAAGCCCCCTGGCCCTGCAGAGAGCAGGGAGCTGTCCTTCAACTCCATGAAGGTGATCAATGCACACATTCAGGGTCACCAATTGTGTGTTTGTGAGGGTCCCCAGGATGAGGAGAGATAAAAATCTGCCCCAAGTTCTCAAAGGCTGATATATTATATTATATTATATTATATTATATTATATTATATATATTATATTATATTATATTATATTATATTATATTATATTATATTATATTATATTATATTATATTATATTATATTAATATTATATTATATTATATTATATTATTATATTATATTATATTATATTATATTATGCCTATACTAAAACTATACTAAAGAAAGAGAAAGAATACATCAGAAGGCTAAACAAGAATGAATAATAAAAACTCATGAGACTCAGAGAGTCTGACACAGCTGGTGGTGATTGGTCATTAAGTTAAAACAATTCACATGGAACCAATCAAACATTCACCTGTTGGTAAATATCTCCAGACCACATTCCAAAGCAATCAGATAATTATTGTTTTCATTCTTTTCTGAGGCTTTTCAGCTTCCAGAAGAAATCCTGGTGAGGGATGTCCAGAAAACGTGACATGACAGGGAGCTGCTCTGCCCGCCGTGTTGTCCTGGGCTGTGGACAGCTGGGGACTCACTGCAAAGCTCTGATGGGTCTAACCCAACACTCTGCATGCTCCTTCTCTGATCATTTTCCCACTTGCAGATGACAGATCCACAGTTCTGCTCACTGATGCTGACTTTGGAGAGACGTCCAAGCAGAAGTCCCTGACTGTCACCCACACTGTCCATTACCAGTCGGTGTCACAAGCCACAGGGCCACTGGTGGATGTCTCTGATGCCCGGCCAGGAACAAGTAAGCACATCAAAAAATATATATATATTTTTTTTTTTAGAGAGGAGAAAGCTGTAACAAAATAAATGCTCTGCTCCTGTATTTGCATCCTCATCTTTCTGTCTGAGAGTGGAGAGAAATCTTTTTAGGTCAGCAGAGGACATTTTTTAAACGATTGCACTTAGTGATTCAATATGAGGGAAATTGCATATGCATCTGAAAKAGAGGTGTAATTTGAAATAATTCATACCTGGCCTTCATTAAAGCAAATGCATGCTAGATTTTAATTTTCAGAATTTATTGGGTAAATTACCTTAATGGCTYTTAGTGTGTAATACACTTTTTTTTTTCTCTGTGATCAATCTTTATTGTATTTCAAAAGCAACTTTCCTCCTACCTCTCCATCAGGAAAAAAAAAAAAAGCAATTCTCATTATTACTTTTTCTGAAAAAGTTGTATTTCTGGCTTTAGTTATTATGGTAAATTACTTTTCCCACATATATTCATGCCAARTTGTTCTTCTAGTGATTAAAATACTATCATAAATTAATATACTGATGCAATCCATTCTTCTCATTCCTCTCATGAATATGTTCCATATCTATGTAAATGGGTAAAAAAAAATACTGGGTTGAATGATTAGCTATGAGTTAGAAATTKTACCAAAATGTAGTTCACTGCAGTGTGCAATTTCTGAAATCTCTTAGATTATTTCTGTCCCCTGATTGTTTCAGAATTTATTTGTTGAGTTTAGTGAACTTGCTAGAACGCAGATAATTTGAAAAATCCATTTCCACCACAATTTTTTWAATAAGAGGAGTTCTAGTCCTGGCCTTGGTGCTTTTTTAGCCCTTTCATCTTTTTTCAGGTCATTCCTTGAATATTAGATTTTCTAATAAGGAAAAAGGCATCACCCCAAAACCTCACACCTGTGTTATACCACAGAACTTCATAGCACCTTCCTTTCTAATGCCTCTTTGTGTGCAGTTCTGTGCTTGATTCCTCTGCAGCCAGGGAGAGAATTCCTTCAAATTAAATGTGGATTTAACTCGTGTAAGAATATGATCAGTGTCCAGCCCTGCTTGGAAATAAAAATCCACCAGCACTTTTATTAAGCAGTACAGATCTGATTGCAGCAGYGCACAGGGCTGGGTCAAAGACTTCCAGGTAATGTTCTCTGGATTTAAAACACTAATCCAGCTTTGCTGCAGGCTGGGTGATGGGATTTTGTCTAAAGGCACCACTTGTGCTGTGAAGAGGAGAGCAGAGCCCAGCTGGGTGGCTCAGAGGTTATGGACCCTCCTGTCTGAGCCCACTCACGTTCACTGAGTGACAAATGTTCCTTTACAGCATATTTGAAGTTCTTCTCTTGTCCTTATTTATTGATTTATGGRAGAGTTGCTCTGTGAACCTTTGCCTTGCTGAGCTCAGCTCTCTCCAGTGGTGTTTGACAGCAGAGCTGGCATAACCAGGGCACCAGCTGTGTTTCCATCCCACTGCCAGCTCTGGAATTGCTGTGCCTGTGCTGCACAGCCCCTCACAGAGGCACAGCTCAGTCCTGCTCATCAGGACAAGGACTGAGCTCCTGTGGGCTGGCAGAGGCTCTCCCAGCTCATTCCCATTGCTGRYARGATCCTCCCAAATCACAGGRTCAGAGGTTGRGGTCCAGAGGGRCATCTGGGCACTGGTCAGTCCAGCCCCTCTGCTGAAAGCAGGGTCAGCAAGGGCTGGACACAGATCCTAAGCTCAGGAACAGCCCCAGATGGCTTCTGAATGTCCCCAAGGATGGGAACTCCATCTCCTGTGTGTGCAGCCTGTGCCAGGGCTCAGTCTCCCTCACATTAAAGTGTTTCCTGATGTTCATGATGAAGCTCCCATGTTTCTCCTTGTGGCCATTGCCCCTGGTCTTCTCATTGGGCATCACTGACAGAAACTTGGCTCTTGTCCTCTCTTGTCCTCTTGCCCCTCAGGTATTTCTATACATTGATGGATTTCCCCCAAACCTTCTCTTCTCCAGACCAGGCAGCCCCAGCACTGTGCCAGGAGCTGTTCTCACCAGCACTCCCCTTCTGTTCTCCATGTTCTCTATCATCAGTTGGGGGCTATGTGCAAATTACAAACAGGGTGAGACTGCTAGGAACGTGTCTTGAGCCATCARCATCAGTCTCATTCCATGGTTATGACAATGGGAAGATGCCATCAGCTCACATCCCAGGCAGCAGACTTAGAACTTAATGTTACAACTCACTTTACAAGTTTTTTGACCAATCACACAAAGCAAAAGCACATTGACAGTAGTTCTATCCAACCACTATAAACACACACACTTTTGGTTAAAACACTGCTTGCTTATTTCCAATACAATACCTGCTTGTAAGCCTTAAAACACAATGCACAGAGCTCCATTATTAAGCTTAAAACTTCCTAATATCTCACTAGATAAACTTTTCTGCAGCTTAGGGAGTTATTCTAGAAAAATATTAATACACAGACCATTGTTCTATTTGTCCTTACTTTTCTACTTCTTACATAATTTTTTTGCTGACCAATCTCATGGCTRCWGCTTAGCTCTAATCACAGCTCTGCTGTCTCTGAGGYCTGCCTTCTGCAGCTTTCCCAAAACCCTCGGATTTTATGGATTCCCACATTCTCCTTTGAATGAGGCTCACTCCTGGCCACACCACAGCCACGTGCCACATTCCCAAGTGTTGGTTTGTGCCACACTGAGCATGGATTTGGATGTTGTCCATGTGAAGCAGCTCTGTGCTGCACTACCAGGAGGAACAATTATCAGTGGCACCAGGTTCTAATTTTTCCACTGCTGAAGGGAAAGAAAAGGAGAAGGATCAGACCATTATTTGTAAATAAATGCCTKGTTTCTTTGAAGCAGCAGAATACAAATTCTCACTGGGAATGCTGAGGCAGAAGCAGTGCTCAGAGTCATTATCTGGGTATTGCTTTTTCTTTCCATTTCTTCTGCTAAAGTCTCTTACCTCAAASACTGACAACTTCACCATTTGAATGTCAAAGAACATTTTGAATAGATTAGAATTTTTCATTTCTAACACCCTTTCTATTGTTAGTGATATCCTTTCAGAAGCTTTGARGAGAAATCCTTCAGTGCTGATGTAGTCATTCTTTATTTGCCACATAATGATTTTTCTCTTGCCCTTGCTTTGTTAGACTCACTTTCAGGGCAGAACTCTTTATTAATAAGTTCAAGGAGGTCAATTTTGGCACATAGTTTGCTTTTACAATCTTGGTCACTATATTATCTCTTAAGTTAATTTAGAAAGTACAACATTGCTGACCTTAAACCAGTAGCAGATGATTTTTTAAGTTTGAGAAATTGTATTAATTTACTAATTGTTCCAAAGCAGTCAAGTCTTTATGAACCTGTTCCCACTGAAACTCTGATGGCACTATTACAGCTTATGTTTTATGTCTTGGCCACTTGTTAAAATAGGAAATCTGTAACTGATCAATACTGTAATATAGAACAGTGTGTCCAGAAGAGGGAATTATAGCCCCACATTTCTGAGCACATCTATTTCAAAATGGACAGCAGGTGCAGAGTGTTTCTGTGGGCACATCTGTGATGATAATTTGCACTTCACTTGAGGTGTGGTGTGAAATCCCTGACCWGATCTACTTGCCTTGTGCTCTTTCAGTTCTCAGAGTGGTTTTGGTGCTGGAGAACTGCTTGTCTTGGAGTAAAGGGATAATGAATGTGTCARTGGAAGAATGATGGGGCCTTCAGCTCTTCAGTTCCACCCTTGAGAAAATGTAGAGTTTCATTAGAAAGAGAGTAGTTCTAGAAAAGCATCAGCAGTTTGGTAATGATCAGCATTAACACTTCATTTTTTTCTCCCAAAAAGAATGTCTTGAGTTTGGGTTTTATTAACAAAGATGATTTCAGTGGCCATCCCCTTCTGGAAGGGGGAAGTGAAGGGCCAGGCAMTGATCTCTCTGCTGACCAGAGACAGGACACGAGGATAGGTTGGATATTATGAAAAAATTTTTCACTGAAAGAAAAATAAAGTACTGGAATGGTCTTCCCAGGGAGGTAGAAGCATCACCATCTCTGGATGTGCTTAACAAAAGACTGGACATGGCACTTGGTGCTATGGTCTGGTTGAGGTGTGAGGGCATAGGTTGGACCCGATGATCTCAGAAGTCTCTTCCAACCTCATTATTCTGTGATTCTGTGATTCTGTGATTCTGTGAAATGTTTGGAGCTGTGTCAGGGAAGGATTGGGTTGGATTTTAGGAGAAGGTGGATTTTCTTCACCCAGAGGTGGTTGGATGAATGGTCATGGCCCCGAGGCTGCCAGGGCTCCAGGAGTGTTTGGACACTGCTCCAGGAATGCCCAGGGTGGGATTGTTGGGGGTCTGTGCAGGGCCAGGGCTTGGACTGGATGATCCCTGTGGGCCCCTTGCAGCTGAGGACATTCTGTGGTTCTGACAGGGCTGGTTTCCTTCCCACCCCTCTCTGCCATCCCCACAGATCCCACCACGAGGAGGAATGCCAAARCCGGCCCCACCGCGCGCAACCGCTACGCCAGCCAGTGGACCCTCAACAGACCCCACCCCACCATATCAGCCCACACCCTCACCACAGACTGGAGGCTGCCCACGCCCAGGCCAGCAGGATCCGTGGACAAGGAAAGCGACAGCTACAGCGTCAGCCCCTCGCAGGACACAGGTACGGACAGGGCTCCCTGCAGGGACACACGGACAGCAGCTGCTGCTGCATCCCATTGCTGACAGGATCCCACAGCTGCTGCTGCATCCCATTGCTGACAGGATCCCAGGAGCTCCTGGCATTCCCATTGCTGACAGGATCCCACAGCTCCTCATTCCCATTGCTGACAGGATCCCAGCATCCCCTGGCATTCCCATTGCTGACAGGATCCCAGCATCCCCTGGCATTCCCATTGCTGACAGGATCCCACAGCTGCTCACTCCCATTGCTGACAGGATCCCAGCAT
>NDFG01000074.1:1521981-1549657 GCA_002167245.1 Sporophila hypoxantha | reverse complement strand
GCTCCCTGCAGGGACACACGGACAGCAGCTGCTGCTGCATCCCACTGCTGACAGGATCCCACAGCTGCTCATTCCCATTGCTGACAGGATCCCACAGCTGCTCGATTCCCATTGCTGACAGGATCCCACAGCTGCTCACTCCCACTGCTGACAGGATCCCACAGCTTGCTCACATCCATTGCTGACAGGATCCACAGCTGCTGCATTCCCATTGCTGACAGGATCCCAGGAGCTCCTGGCATTCCCATTGCTGACAGGATCCCAGGAGCTCCTCATTCCCATTGCTGACAGGATCCCAGGAGCTCCTGGCATTCCCATTTGCTGACAGGATCCCACAGCTGCTCATTCCCATTGCTGACAGGATCCCACAGCTCCTGGCATTCCCATTGCTGACAGGATCCCACAGCTGCTCATTCCCATTGCTGACAGGATCCCAGCAGCTCCTGGCATTCCCATTGCTGACAGGATCCCAGCTGCTCATTCCCATTGCTGACAGGATCCCACAGCTGCTGGCTTCCCATTGCTGACAGCATCCCAGCAGCTCCTGGCATTCCCATTGCTGACAGGATCCCAGCTGCTCATTCCCATTGCTGACAGCATCCCAGCAGCTCCTGGCATTCCCATTGCTGACAGGATCCCACAGCTGCTGCTGCATCCCATTGCTGACAGGATCCCACAGCTGCTGGCACTCCCATTGCTGACAGGATCCCAGGAGCTCCTGGTGTTCCCATTGCTGACAGGATCCCACAGCTGCTGCTGCATCCCATTGCTGACAGGATCCCACAGCTGCTGGCATTCCCATTGCTGACAGGATCCCACAGCTGCTCACTCCCATTGCTGGCAGGATCCCACAGCTGCTGGCACTCCCATTGCTGACAGGATCCCACAGCTGCTGGCATTCCCATTGCTGACAGGATCCCACAGCTGCTGCTGCATCCCATTGCTGACAGGATCCCACAGCTGCTGGCATTCCCATTGCTGACAGGATCCCAGCACCCCCTGGCATTCCCATTGCTGACAGGATCCCACAGCTGCTCACTCCCATTGCTGACAGGATCCCACAGCTCCTCGTTCCCATTGCTGACAGGATCCCAGCAGCTGCTCATTCCCATTGCTGACAGGATCCCACAGCTGCTCATTCCCATTGCTGACAGGATCCCAGCATCCCCTGGCATTCCCATTGCTGACAGGATCCTCCCAAGTCACAGGATCAGAGGTTGAGGTCCAGAGGGACAGCTGGGCACTGGTCAGTCCAGCCCCTCTGCTGAAAGCAGGGTCAGCAAGGGCTGGCTGCTCAGAAATATCCCCAGATGGCTTCTGAATGTCCCCAAGGGTGGGAGCTCCATCTCCTGTGTGGGCAGCCTGTGCCCACCTGTTCTGTTCCTGGGTGTGCCTTGTTTGGAGCTCAGATGTTGTTGTTCTTCCTTTGCCAGGGTGGTTTTTCTGTAGGTTATTTATGAGGGGTGCCAAAATGCTTGTAGTGATAATGACAACAAATATTGTGCCTCTGGGTCCTCATTCCACACACATCCTTTGAAAGAGAAGGTGGTAGATTTTCCTGTAGCTTCCTGAACCAAAAAGCAAAAGTAGGAGAATTTGACTAGGAATGAACAATATTAATCAGCAAGAATATCCTTGAGTCATWTTTGGAATGGTTTTAGGATTTGAACAACCTTCAGGTTAGTATTTTTATTTTCCCATTCATGTAATATGTTCATTCTCAGTGGGAAAGAGAAGGGAAAAAAAAATAAAGGGAAAACTCTGTAATTAGAGTAGACGTAAAAATCCATTCGTAGCACTGAATTCTGTAGCAGCTGGCCAGGATTTCCCTGAGAAACAGCATGGGGTTTATTCCTCTAGAAGACAAATGGAGAGACACTGAGTACATATTCTGCCTGCAGCCCTCATGTCTTCTTGATGCCTTCACATCATAATGCAACTGGAAAAGAAAGTTTTCTCCACTGTCTTATGCTGAAAAAGCAACAAAAAAGGCAAATAAATTATTGAATTATTAACTAGAAGAACCATCATAGAGTAAATCTAATAAAGGTTAAAAAAGAAYACAGGTAAAATATTTCTCAAAGGGAACTCTGACCAAAGTGAAGCCAGGCTTGCTCTGCTTCCTCAGAAGGAATTGCCAATTKTCTCTCCTGATTTTAGGAGAAAGGTGCTCATGATGTGTTAGAGCTACAAAGCAATGGATGTGAATGGCTTTTCACCATAAAAACCAATGTGACTGGTTTGTTTTCTGTATAAGAACAAGTATCTGACTTCATTCATATTTAGTGATTTACAGCCTGGAGGTCTCAATGTTTCATAATTCGCCCTCTTGAACCCCCATGTTTTCTCCATGGGGTTATGGCAGTCACTAGATTCCTCCAGCCAGCTGACAACCTTCAGGTAGAATTATCATAAATTTTTARGGTTATTAAATATACAAATCTAAATATAAATCAAAAATCTCCTCTCAGAAACCMTTTCTGTAGACACTCCAGATTGCAGGTGCATTTGGATGTGTTCCAACCTGTTGTCACCCAAGGATATTTTCCAATATGTGTGGCAAAGGGTAGAAATTAAATTTACTGTGTGGTTTAGTAGATAAACTACATCCAATTATGTAAACAGACTTTATAATCTATATTTTAACAAGCCTACTTTTCTACTCTGTGTCTACCTTTGAGCTCACGGTGATTTATGTGAGGGATAGCAAGCTTTAGATCAAGGAAGCTTTTCTTRTGCCAAAAAGCAGCTCTATTACACCACTTGGTTTCTGGGAAGAGAGTAGAGTTCATTTAATTTAAGTGCTTTAGAAGTTTAAAACTTTCAAATAAACATATGTAGCCAAATTATGTGTTCAAGAATCAATTGAGCTAATGTGCACATTTGATCACTTCTCCAATCTGGAGTTCAGATTTCAGGAGCTGGTTGATGCAGTTGATATTTGGCAGAATTTAGCACTTATCAAAACAATTCCAGGCTTACAAAGCAGCAGCTTTTGAGCTTAGGAGAAATGCCTGGCAGCAATTCATAGCTGTGACCGAGTTCTGATGTTCTAACCAGAGGCCATTAGAAATTTCCCGATCAATCTGCATTCATGAAGTCCAAGAAGTTTCATAAAGTTCACCCTGGGCTTGGATAAACTTCCATCAAATCTAAAGTAGGTGTTTAGACAGATTGGTTCTGGAATATTCTCCCTCTTGGCATGGGATATGGGAAGCTGCAGGTCCTGAGCTTCARTGGATGAAGCTGTGACCTTTGTGTGACCACGACATTCACACACACTGCTCCATGGCACTGGTCAGCTGCTGYCTCCTGGGAGTTTCCAGCTGACCAGAAATAGGGGGAGACATCACTGAGGTCTGCTGTACAAATCAAATGTGAGCAACAGAATGATGTTTCCTGTGGGTGGAAAGAAAAAAAAAAAAAGGCAAAAAGAAAGAAAAATCAAAGGAAACCCTGTTAAGTTCTGGTCAGCTCCAGATTTTAAGCAAGTTACAGCAGAAGTAGTTGTCATTTAAAATAATGGATGGTTGTGTTTAAAAGTGGCAGGAGTATCATTCTTTGTGCACAATGAAAACTGATGCAGGGGTGCAGGCACACAATAAAAAAGATCAAGATTTGCAAGAATGACACRCTTGCCTCTGGCTGCTGCAGGAGGTCCATTTTTATGAATTAGCTGTTACACTGYGCCTGTTTATTGAACATCACCAACAATGTCTGAAATTGCACAGATCTTGTGATGAAACATGACTTCTGCCCAAGGAACTTTTCAAAGTCCTCTGCTCTTCCACCCCAGTGGAGTAGAAACACAGTGGGTGCAACAGCCCAGCAATTCTGTCCCTGCAGAAATGAGCCCTGCATTTCCAGAGTGCTTTTTAATGTATYAGTAGCCATTTACATCTTCAATAACAGTGTTGTTTAAGAAATATTGATATTCTCAGAAACTCATCAGCAGAAAAGAACAGCTTGTAGGTCATAATAACCTGTGTGTCAAATATGAATTCCCTCATTAGCYTCAGCAGCACTGAAAAAAGGCAACTGGATGACTGCAGGCTGTAGTTGCCAAATATTGCTTTCTGAAGACCTTTGTTCTGAACGAAATGAGTTAGTGTTTTACCTGGTGTCTAGAGAGATAATATCTGAGAGCTACTGCCTTCCTATTTGACCTTTGTTCTCAGCACTTTCCAAAAAAAAAGAAAAAAAAATATATATGACGGAAAGAGGACAAAAAGACTTTCCTTTCTCACCCGTACATAGCCCCAGTGAAATATTTCTGAGATACATTAAAAAGATAATGTAAAAAAGCTGTTTCTTGTTTTGCAAAATCTGGTTTATGGGTTTGAAACCTTTTGAAGGCATTTCAGATTTAGAGAAATGGGGTTTTTTTGTTGAAAAAGTAATATTTTTCATGTAGTAAAGGTTATTTTTTTATAAAAGAAACATGAATTTAATGCTAAGGCACCTAATGCTGCTCACAGGATAAGSCTWCACTTTAGATTATCTGTAATTGTCRAGTTCCTGACTAAAGTAACACTTGTGCAGGCATTTGAAGCAGATTCATTTAAATCACCTTGATCATTTCAAGGGCTCTCTGCTTTACTCTGAAACATCATGCTCGTGCCTTTCCACCTAAAACCAGACTGTGCAGATGTTTTCTCTCTCCCGTTATCCCGTTCCTGCCGCTCAGACCGGGCGAGGAGCAGCATGGTCTCCACAGAAAGTGCCTCCTCCACCTACGAAGAGCTGGCCAGGGCCTACGAGCACGCCAAGATGGAAGAGCAGCTGAGGCACGCCAAGTTCACCATCACGGAGTGCTTCATATCAGACACGTCCTCGGAGCAGCTCACGGCAGGGACCAACGACTACACGGACAGCCTGACGTCCAGCACGCCGTCCGAGTCGGGCATCTGCAGGTTCACTGCCTCCCCCCCCAAGCCTCAGGACGGAGGGAGGGTGATGAACATGGCAGTTCCCAAGGCACATCGCCCAGGTGAGGCAGCAGGGAGAATGTTTGGGTCATCCCAGGGAGGGTTTGACACCGCGCCCAGGCTGGGAAGAGACACATCTAGATGTGTATACAGGGAGAATGTTTGGGTCATCCCAGGGAGGGTTTGACACCGCGCCCAGGCTGGGAAGAGGGTGGATCATAATATCTCCTTTTATTAGTCACAGATGTAACTGGGGTGTTGTATTGGCAGGGATGCCAGGAATGATGCATGTCAGAGGCTAATTTATTACTTTATTATACTATATTATATTAAAGAATGCTATACTATACTAAAGAATATAGAAAAGATACTTACTGAATGCTATAAAGATAATAATGAAAATTTGTGACTCTTTCCAGAGTCTCGACACAGCTTGGCCCTGATTGGCCAAAGAGTCAAAACAACTCACACCAGAATCCAATCAGAAGGCTACTTTATTACTTTATTATACTATATTATATTAAAGAATACTGTACTATAATATTGTATACTGAAGAACACAGAAAGGATACTTACTGAATGCTGAAAAGATAATAATGAAAACTCGTGACTCTTTCAAAGTCTAGACACAGCTTGGCTCCAATTGGCCAATGAGTCAGAACAACTCATCCCAGAATCCAATCAGAAGGCTAATTTATTACTTTATAATATTATATTATATTATATTATATTAAAGAATACTATACTATACTAAAGAATACAGAAAAGATACTGAATGCTAAAAAGATGATAATGAAAACTTGTGACTCTTTCCAGTCTCAACACAGCTTGGCCCTGATTGGGCAAAGAGTCAAAACAACTCACACCAGAACCCAATGAAACAATCACCTGTGGGTAAACAATCTCCAAACACATTCCACATGAGCACAACACAGGAGAAGCAAATGAGATAAGAATTGTGTTCCTTTTCTCTGAGGTGTCTCAGCTTCTCAGGAGAAAAATCTTGGGCGAAGGAATTTTTTCAGAGAATGTGAATGCCACACCAGGGTTTGTGCTGATGTCTTTTTGGGGCTACCTAAAAACAGAGGCCATACAAAATTAGGGAATAAAAACCAGTTATATTTATTGAAGGGCCTTCAGGTACATTTTGGGCAGACAAAGCCCCTCCAGGGCTACACCCAAAATGGATGATGGGTCCATCCAAGAAGTTTTCACTCTTTTATAAGTTTGGTYCATTTGCATATTGGGAGTTAATCTTCCWATTACAGCTTCAGGTAAGGAAGTGATTTACTCCAAGTTTGCTCCYCYCCAACTCACTTTTGTTTCCATCTCCTGGGGCCTGAGACAGTGAGGTGCCCTTGATTCCCAGGCCTAGGGAGGATTTATGTTGTCTGACCAAAATGGGGRAGCAGAGACACATGCTCTATRTGGAGTTTAGAGTTATACACCAAAGAATTGGAGGATTACAAATATATGATAAATAGAAAAGCTAAAATCCTTATCCCAGCTAATGGAACATGTGAGCATATTCTCCCACATACAGAAAATGTGGGAATTTAGGAGCAGGAAGAGGCTGGCTGAGCCATCAAATCCACTCCTCACACTGGCAGCCATCAGGCCATTGACCCTCCTGGGATAAATAAGACCATATGTGGGTGCATCTGCCCATCTCCAGCTCCAACCAGCCTCTAATAAACCCTGTCTCTCTGTGCTGCTTCGTGCTTGGGAGCCAAAGTTGGCTCTCATTAAATGCTGRTAAAGACAGATTGCAGGAGATGAGCTTGTCCCTTCTGCCTTGTGGCTTGTCAGACRTGTAACARCCCTTTGGTGATGTCCTGGAGCTGTTCCACTCTCTCTCTTTGACATCACTTAATATCAAACTTGGGATATCTAAATCAGTAGGGAACAAAAAAAAAAAAAAAAAAAAAAAAGGAGAAAATTAAGGTTTCAGCTCCTTGCTGCCTGAAGGTGTGTTGAAATGTATTTACAAGGGTTAAGCCATAGTGTGCRCCAGCCAGCCTGCTTCTAAATTTGTTATCAAAGCCTCAAGAATTCATCAAAGCTACTAAAAAATTGTACTAAATTATAATAAATAWATTGTACTAAATWAAAATATAATMAAAWYWAAWAATAYAWAAAWAATAAAMTATAATAAAATGATAAAATATAATAAAAATATAATAAATAAATTGTACTAAATTAAAAAASAAGAGACTAAGAAACCAAATATCAAGACCACAAAAACTCAATAACAAAAAACTTTAAAACACCTAAACTATAGCMAATCATATACTCCAAAAAATACAAACAAAAACCAAATAAACAAAAYAAAAACACCAATAAAAATGTATACTTAATAATTTATAAAAATCTATAAATATATATAATATAAACAATAAACAACTTCTACTTAATCATATAATCAGTTATACAGAAATCCTAAATTTCCCACAAAGGTACTTGAGGTACATCCAACTCTTGGGCTCAGWCAAATTTCAGTCAGATCACAAACATGGTGTTTCTGCTGATACCTTAGTTCCCAACAGCTCAGGCAGGTTATTTGTGGTACTCTGAGATCAAGCAGGTTATAAAATCTCAGAAGATTTGTCAGTCTTTGTTACAGGATASAGGATGTGACACAGCAGAGCAGGATTCAAATGGGGAAAAGGCATAAATATATTTGTTTGCTTTCTGAAAACATGATTTATTTCATTTTATTTTGTATCATTTAATTTTATTTTGTATATTTTATTTTATTTTATTTTATTTTATTTTATTTTATTTTATTTTATTTTATTTTATTTTATTTTATTTTATTTTATTATATAATTTTGCCAGTGTGCATGCTGCTGCTCAGATCCACAGAAAGTAATCAGAGATGCTCACCTATGTGAAAAAGAGTAATGAATAATCTCTGGATGGTCTTTTGTTCAATAGTCACCATAACAAGCAGTGGTTGGGAGGACAGAGGAATGGAAGGGAGGATCAGGAAGGRTCATTCAAAAGCAGAAACACTGAAAARAAAGCATCAAGGGTTGGGCTGGAGAAAGCTAAAAGAAAAATGTGAGAAGAAAAAGCCCAAGCAGAAGAGAGACAGTTATAATACTCCAGGCAGGAAATTAGTGTGTCACACAGATAGATAAGAGGGAAAATGAGTAAGAAATAAAGTAGTGGGAGAAATTGCTGATTTCTGTGTAGTCACAGGGTAGAACCACAAACCCAGGAGCTGTAGAAATAGATAAAGATAGGAATACWTTTCATTTCTAGCTCCAAAGGAGTAAGATAAATATTTGTCCCTGCTCTGCTAAAGGGAAGCATCTGCATTCACAGCTAAGTCAAAACTGAACTCTTTCCTTCCAAGCAGTCAACAGATATTTTTTATCATTTCTTTTACAAATATCTTGCYATCTTTCCTTTCATGTTCCAACTGCATTACTTTTGCATATTTAGTATTTGGAAATATTCTAATATATTCCATATAAAGCTGATTTTCTTGAGGGCARATAGAACCAAAATTTGGTCCCTGTGCTTGAGTAAAAAATCTTCCAGGGTTGGAACAGCTTTAGGGCCCCTCCAGTGATTTACAGACTTGTACTCATGTTTAGCTCTGTTATTTTTAATGGCTTTATTTTTTTCCTTACTTTTCTTGATTAGCTGTAGCTTTCCTTTGCAGCAAGGAAATTAAATGTATTATRAAATTAATAATTAGCTTCATTACCTTGAAAGAATAATTGACTGTTCTAGTGGGGCARTTTGAATGTTGGCCCATAAATATTGAATATTGCACTATTAAAGGTCACTTTATGAAGGGTTTGGGGTTTTAAAGGGTTTTAAACAAAACATATGGACAGAAAGAACTTTCAGCAGTAGCAGACAGACCAATATTTTAATTTTCAAGTCAGTGAGRAAACACTTACTGGGCATCTTTCTTCTTTTACTCACCACTTCAGAAATTTGCCAGAGGTAATTTTTAATTCAAATACAATTAATCAAAGTCATTCTCCATTTAAGGATGTGGTGAAGAAATAAAAAAAACTTCAGGTATTTGGTTTCAGCCGACAAGAACATTTGAGTTAAATCACTGTGCTGCTTCAGCACACCTTTATTCTTCCTTGAAGTAAATCTTTTCTTTCAAGAGAACTTTCACCTGTTTTCATGGTGCTTTGCTTTTCTTCTCAGCCAATTCAATTTTCCTGGGAAAATGTCACTTTCAATYACTTCTGCCTCTTCTATCTAATTTCTGTCCTCCCTTTTCAAACTGCTGCCYGTTGCATCTTATGGGTGCAGTAAAGTTTTGAGAGTTTGCAATAAGTACTATCTGKTTTTCAAAATAATTCCCAACAACTATAAAACAGTCTGAAGAAAGACTGTGAGAAAAACTTATCTTGATAAATGGGGAATTTGGAAATGAATCCACCCAATGGCAAAGCTGAAAATTAACTCTCAGAAGGTAACTCTTAGGAGTTTGCTGGGATGAGTAGTTGGAGATGAGGCTCAGAGACTTCTTGGTTCCTGCATCCTCCTTTTTGTCCTTCTCTTAGACARGAGTGGCATTTGCTTTTCTCCAGTCTTCAGGCACTTCTCCCAATCACCATGATCACTCAAAGGCTATTCACAGGGACCTCAATGGCATCTGCCAGTTCCCTCAGCCCTTGTGGGCACATTCCATCAAAGTCCATCCATTTACACATATCCAGCTTGCTTAAGCATTCCCTGACCTGATCCTTGCCCACCAGGGCTGAGTCTCTTGCTCCAGACTGTTCCACTGATCCCCTGGGCCTGGGATKCYTRAAGGCTGCTCTGGCCAGGGAAGATTGAGGCCAGCAAGGCATTCAGGGTCTCAGCCTCTTCCATGTCCTTCCTGTGTCACCAGGTTCCACTCAGCAGTGGGGCCACAGTTTCCCTGGCCTTCCTGTTGTCACCATAAACCATCGAAGATCTTCCTTTCCTTTCCTTCTCCTATCCTTATTCCTTCCTTTCCTTTCCTTTCCTTTCCTTTCCTTTCCTTTCCTTTCCTTTCCTTTCCTTCCTTTCCTTTTCCTTTCCTTTCCTTTCCTTTCCTTTCCTTTCCTTTCCTTCCTTCCTTTCCTTTCCTTTCCTTTCCTTTCCTTTCCTTTCCTTTCCTTTCCTTTCCTTACCTTTCTTCCTTCCCTTCCCTTCCTTTCCCTTCCCTTCCCTTCCTTCCCCTTCCCTTCCCTTCCCTTCCCTTCCCTTCCCTGCCCCTTCCTCTCCTTCCCTTCCCTTCCCTTCCCTTTCCTCCCTTCCCTTTCCCTTCCCTTCCCTTTCCCTTCCCTTCCCTTCCTTTCCCTTCCCTTTTCCCTTCCCTTCCCTTCCCTTCCCTTCCCTTTCCCTTTCCCTTCCCCTCCCCCTCCCCTCCCTTTCCCCTTTCCCCTTTCCCCATTCCCCTTTCCCCTTTCCCCTTTCCCCCTTCCCCTTTCCTTGAAATTTCCTTTCCTTTCCTTTCCTTGAAATTTCCCTTCCTTTCCTTGAAATTTCCTGAAATTTCCTCCCCCTTCCCCTTCCCTTTCTCTTTCCTTGAAATTTTCCTTGACATTTCCTTGAAATTTTCTTTCCTTCCAAAACCTTCCCTTCCCTTTCCCATCTTTGACATCCCTGGACAGATTTAACTTCAGCTTGGCTTGGGCTTTCCTAACCACAATTTCTGAATGTTTGGACAATGTCTCTGTATTCCCTCTGGGTTWTTCTTGCCTGCTTCCACCCTCTTGGGTACTCCCTCTCTGTGTCTGAGTTTTGCCAGGAGCTTTTTCTTCATCCATAGAGACCTCCTAGAATTTTTGCCTGAGTTTCTGCTCRCTGAGCTTGGAGAAGGTGATCCTTGAACATCAGCCAGCTCTCCTAGACAGGAGGACACTTCAGCTGATGGTACAAGCAGCTGTAGATGCTTTCTGCATCATTGTCCTCACACCAGGCAAAAACTTTCAAGTATATGGAAAACATTTTTTTTAACAGTCTTTAATTAAAAAAAAAAAACTTCAGGAGTTTCTCTGAGTTTTCAAAAGTCATAGCTACAGGAAATTGAACATGAAAGTAAGTTTTTTTTAAATTAATTCCAACATTTGGTGTTTTGAAAGCATGTCCCACACGTGTTCTGATCTTCACAACACCCCAAGCAGATTTTTGGAAAAAGATAAAAAAGATAAGATTAGAACAGATTGCCCAGAGCAGCTGTGGCTGCCCCTGGATCCCTGGCAGTGCCCAAGGCCAGGTTGGACACTGGGGCTGGAGCAGCCTGGGACAGTGGGAGGTGTCCCTGCCATGGCAGGGGTGGCACTGGGTGACCTTTAAGGTCCCTTCCAACCCAAACCATTCTGGGATTCTGTGATTATTTGTAGTTCATGCCTCATCATTAACACCACCACTATTTTCCCTTTTATAGTATCACATTACAAACTGCCAAGCAAACTGGAATTGCTGCCTGACAAAGCCTCTGCACAGCTTCCCAAAATTGCAGGGATGGATGGATGCAGACCTGCACATGAGGTGTGCACAAAAACAGTCTGACTGTTTTGTGGACTGTCAGACCTCAGCTGCCCAGAGCTTGAATGTGACCTCCTGTAGATGCTGACATTTTTCAGGAAGCCATCAGAATAGTCAGGTGTCCCAGGAGGCACCTTAAAGCAGAGAATTGCAGCAGTAAAAACAGCACAGCAGGATTTTAAAGCTGTGGGATAAATCCCATCCTTTACAAAAGTKGGTCCTCTCAGCTCCTGTGCAATGTTAAAATCCTTCAGGCTGTAAAAATGGTACAACAACACATTGTTGGCARCACATTGTTTTCATTGCTTCTTTCCCAGCATCAAAACTCCCAGAAATTTGGGATTTGGAGCT
Source organism: Sporophila hypoxantha (assembly GCA_002167245.1). Taxonomy (NCBI): domain Eukaryota; kingdom Metazoa; phylum Chordata; class Aves; order Passeriformes; family Thraupidae; genus Sporophila; species Sporophila hypoxantha. The sequence continues at coordinate 1,537,880 of NDFG01000074.1, read as the reverse complement.
TTGTTCTCCTCCCCACAGCTGTCATTAACTACCAGTTTGGTTAGTAAGATCAGGTCCTTGAGGAATTATTTAAGCAGAGCAAAACTGAGGCAATTTTTCATACAAATATTCATAAATTTCAACAATTGTAAACCCAAGTTTACCTGTGAGGTTGACAAATGAGTCAGTCCCTCATCCTCCAAAAAAGGGACAGAAATTGGAAAGAAATGCACTCTCTTCCTACCTCCCACAGTGCCATCAAAGAGTCTGTAATGTAGAAAAATGGAAGATAATTGTAGAGGTTCAAGGAGTTTTATAATAATGTTCCTTTTTTTCTCTTTTAAGAATAATAATCACAAATTGAGTTATCATAACAATTATTCTTCACTGCAGTAAACATTGCTGGAGCAGTTTATTAAAAATAGATTCCCATTATTATAATTTTAAATCTCAGTAATAGCCTCAGCCAAGAAGCCTGTTGGGTTTTTTCTTCTCTTTACTCCTAAATTATTGTGCTGGAGAAAARAACCACTATTAACTGGGAAATATTTTGATATTTTTGCATCCCAAGTACTATTTATGTCTGGGGTTCTTTTGTGGACAGACCACTTACTTGTATCCCCTGGCAATGGAGTTCATGCTTGGAAGGAATAACATCACACAAGGRCTTGAATGGGAAATATCTAGAAAATTTTCATTTCTTTCAATTTGCAGAAACTTCCTTTCCCACGGGGGTGCTGCAAAATCAGACCCCCAATTATATTTTTCTCTTTTGCTAATCAGCAGTAAAAAGAACCTTTRATTRTATTTGACACTGCCCTTMAGGGTTTGTTTGACTTGGACCAGGRATTTCTCTACCTGATGTCACAAAACAAGTTCAAGGTCATTTTTRACCATCCCACCTCCTCAAAAGTGGGGAGAGATCACACGAAGGACTAAAGCATCCCAAATATGATTCCAGAGAAGAAATGTCTCTCAGGGGGTGTATCAGACTAGTAGATTTGGAAATCCATTTAAAGCATCCCAAGATTTTATATCTCAGAACTTCCTCCACAAACTTTCAGCTGGGGAAAGGAACCAGTTTGGAAAGAAACCTGCTTATGAGTGGGGACAAATGGCATTTYTGGAGAGGCAGACTCTGAAAAAAATATTTTCCAGGGACTGATTTCACAGCTATGAAGATGTCAGGGACACCCTACTCTCCATAGGGAACCTGGGTGCTCTCCTGGGATTTTCCTCCTGCTGTCCTTGTGTTCTTGCCTGGTGGGCAGGAACATTTCTCTCCTCTCCATTTTCCAGCCCTTCTCCTTGGCCCCCATGTCCCAGAGGAGRTTTKCCCAGCTGAAATTGCCTTTTAACAYCAGCCCAAGGCCAGGCCAGGCCTGCTCTCAACCAAGCCCTCACCATCCACATTTGGGCACTTTTTGGGTTTTTACAGCTGGGCACCTCAGTCCAGCAGCCCAAGCCTATCCCTTAAACTTACTGCATATTAACTAGGAAAAAAACACTGATTTAACCTCTCCAGCTTTGCTGAATGATCAGGTTCTCTCAGTTTCTCAAATGCCTTAATTAGCATTTTTGACCCAATTTAGAAGTTTCTTGCTGTTTTGACTAATCCTGATGACTGAACAGCAAAGCCTTAACGTGTAGACAAGCCTTGAGCTAAAGAATGCAAGTACTTTATTAAAAGATTTACAAGGGTCCCTTAAATGCAGTCTGGATATCACCTGCAGTGCCTAAATGTTGTTTTAAACAGCCAAGTCGAGAAACAAATCTTCTTTTTCAGAATTCAGTCAGTGCAGCTAAAAATAAGCTGCTTAGCATAATGAGGAAAATAAGAACCAGGCAGCAGTGGAAGGCACAGTATTTTTCCAGCATCAGCCCCAGGATGTGAACTCCTTTTCTGTGAGTTCAGGGGTGAAGGAGCTCCTTCCCTCTGACCCAGGGATTGGAGAACATTTAGGGAGTGGATTTTTGTTGGAAAGCTGCTGACAGAGCTCCACTGGCTGTGACTGAATTCAACACAAATTCAGCCCCAGGGGAKTCAGCAAAGGCTGGGACTCTTGACAGCTCACCTTTAGCCTCCTTCCCCCATGCCTGCTATATTATCCTGACTAAAAATGTGGAATAAKTCCATGAATTCCATGGTTTCCAGATCCAAAACTGAATTTCTTGAAGATGCAGAGGAATCTATGTATCTTTCTGTTGTTGTTGTTGCTCAGAAATCACAAAGCAAAGCACACAAAGGCTGAGATAGGGGTTGTTTTCTGTTCTGGTTTTATATTTGCACTGTCTGGTTTGAAATACAGAATACATATTTTATATATATATATATATATATATATATATATATGAAATATATATATGAAATTTTGAAATAGAATATCTATGAAAAATATGAATATATATATACACACACTGTGTATGATGTGTATACAGAACAGAGAAATCCCCATCCTGACTCTACAGTGGGAGACCAAGATCCAGTTTTGAGAGAAGTACATAAGGAGACAAATCAAAATAAGCAGGTGGAAAAACAGAAGGAGAGGCACAGAGTGGGGAAAAAACCTTCTTGCCTACACTTTTAACAGTAGTAAATACTCTTAGCATGACTGTTAATTTGTGTATATACTTATGTATTTACTGMAATGACTCCCCTAGATGAGCATCTCTAATGTTTCCATATGAAATCCTTCTGTGCATGGAACACCTTCTCTTTATTTTCTGCTGCCCTGTTGGAAAAGCAGGAGCACATCACAGAAAGACAGACTGTGCCATTTGCTGCTTATCCTAGAAATGCACATCAGTGATGAGAGGAAATTGCCTTTATCTTGTCTCAGGCTTTATTTCTGTGCAGTATCAGGAGCTTTTTCTCCTTCAGCTGAGAAAAGCTGAATGTTCTGCAGGGATGMAAACCATTTAATTCTGCATTTAATTTGATGTGACTACATACTTGATATCACTGGCTTTGGTTTTTGTTCTGGTGGATTTGCAGACAGGAAGGCTCACACTGCAAGTTTTTTAACCATGCCAGTACAATAAAAATGAACTTAAACAGGTTCAGATCAGAAGCTGGAATATTCTGGGATCAGAAAGGAAAACAGTATCAGTGTGAATCTTGAGTTTAAATAGGACAGCTGTTCAGTTACAAGGCTTCTGTGCAATTGTGATGTGGAAGTCTCATTTTGGGTACTTTAGGAGGTGTCTGCAACATAAATTCAAGGCATTGGTGGCACTGGAACAGTTTTTCCAGAAAAACTGAGGCTGCCTCATCCCTGGATGTGTTCAGAGCCAGGCTGGACTGGGCTTGGAGCAACCTGGGAGAGTGGAAGGATTTGAAACTAAATGATCTTTAACGTCCAACTCAAACCCTTCTGTGAGTCTGTGATTAAACAATATAAATAATTTTTGCAATTGTCACSTCTGAATCAGTGATAGTGGTGTTAGGCAAGGATATTTTAATTAGGGAAGAGAAACAAGTGGTACCAATTCCTCAAAGACACTGTGTAGCAGCAAAATTACCTTTTCCTGTTGCTTCCTAATTYATTCTTTATTTTGATTTCAAAATTAACACTGACTTTGGAAAAAAAAAAAAAAAAACAAACAGCATCCCAAACTGTGCTGGTTCAGGATACTCTTGGGGTTTTTTTTCTATTTTTTCTAGACTAAAATTTGTACTTTAAGGAAACCCTCTCCCTCCCCCCAAGAATGCCCATTTCCTATATTTTGATTAGCAAAAGGATTTTAGAAAAAGTGAGGCTTTTTAATTCTAATTTAATTTTGGTTTTCTAAAGTGGATTATTTGCTTTGTGGTCCATATATACACATAYACATATATATATAAATATAAAAGCTGCAGCTATTAGACTACCCATGTAGCTTTAGACACATTTGATTGAGCTGTAGTTACTGAAGAGTTTTATGCCTTAAGCAAAGATTACATTTATCAGTAAATTTTCAGCTACCTTCGTGTTCTTACAGTCATAATTTCAATATTAAATTGTTAAAGCTACCAGCAAAAATTCCAAATCAAACCAAAGATGCTGTGTCCCCTTCAATTAACACAACAGATATTTTAGAACACTTCTGTTAAGTGTCCCTAACTTGAACCTCATTTCTACAAAAACTAGATTTTTAATTTTGAAAATGCCAAATAATTTCACCTTTGCAGTTTTGGGACACAGTGTGCGTGATTTTTGCTGTCAGTCAGCTCAAGGCTGGAATATCCAGACAAGAACAGATCCAGCCCTGCTTTAGGGTCCTTGCAGACATTTACAGCCATTCCTGATTTAATGAAGTCAGGCTCAGTTGTTCTCTCTTATACACATCTAGATGTGTATAAGAGACAGAGCCCTGCTTTAGGGTCCTTGCAGACATTTACAGCCATTCCTGATTTAATGAAGTCAGGCTCTGTTGTTCTCCTGTGCCAAGAGGACCTGAGTGTAATCTGAGCCCTRCAGGAGAGCTGGCACAACCACACCTGAAAATGGAAACCAAACCTCACCTGCAAGGAAGATCATGCTTGTGCTCTTCTTGGAAAGTAAAGCAGGAAATCATATCACTAGAGAAAAAAACTTTAGTTTTTACCAGTCCTAATCTGACTGTAGTGATGGTGTGTGCCATCCATGGAAGAGCTTTATGTGCTGTAAAGCACAGCTGTGCAGGTGGATTTCAGCATGGAAATATTCAGCATCCCTAATGTAAATGTGAGAGCTGTGAGAACCCCTGGTCCCAGGGGATTAATTACCAAAAATGCAATGCTGCACCTCGTCAGCACCACCCAGGGGATTCAGACCAATGGACCTGGGCAGAGTGAGTCACAGAAATTCCTACAGAAATTCCTACAGAAATTCCTACAGAAATTCCTACAGAAATTCCTACAGAAATTCCCCCCTAGCTCAGCAGAGAGAAGGGCAGAGCTGATGTTGGTTTCCCTGCTGTAGCCTGACCTGCCCAGCTCTATGAGCAGCGTTTTTGCTCTCCTGTTGCTGTGGCATGGTCAGGTTTATCCCTGAATTCACAGGGATGGCTCAGAGCCTGRTGTTGGAAAATCCCAGCTCTACAGAGACAGGGCAACTGAGAGGCATTKTAGGATTTTATTCCATTATCAGTCTTGTAGAAGKGTGAGACACAAAAGATGGAAAACTTAACACCATTCTATCAGAAGCCASCCTATTTCCTGGTTACAATACCTAATAAATGTATTTCAGCCTATTAGCTTTTGCCACACAATGCTGCTAATACTTCTAACACCACCTGTTATTTTGAAAATGCCAAATAATWTCAYYTTCACAGTGTTRGGAAACAGTGTGTGATTTTTGCTGTCAGCCAGCCCAAGGTAACCAGCAGCAGGGGTTTCCATCCAGACAAGAACAGATCCAGCCCTGCTTTCAGGTCCTTTCATTAGGACCTTATAAATAATAGTTCACCTATTATTTTACCCCATGTGGTCTCGCTACAATGCATCTTTCACAGTTCTAATTCTCCAAAATATCTGGTCTTTTTGCAAGGCCATCTTTTGAAACTTGTTTCTAGTTCAATCTCTCTCTCAACCATGTCATCTCTATTCCATGGCATTCCTTATCAGCACACCTTATSTCAGGGTTTGCATACAGATGTAYGAGGCTCTGTGAGCTTTCAGTCAGGTTTTGGGAGTCCTTTACAAATCCATTTCTCACACCTGGAGAGGTCAACAGAGCAGCTCCTGCTGGTTCCAGTGACCCCTGAAAAGTCCTCACCTGTCCAGCCTCTGTGCTGACTCCAGGCTCCCAACCCATCTCAGGAATAATTCTGTTTCCATGGAGCCACCATCGATTTAACCCCCAGCTGAAATGATGTATAATTGAGCAGCTTCTGTTCACTGCACCCAGGAGCAGCAAATGAGTTTTAAAAGTCCAGCCTCGCTAAGCAGGGGCACCTCACTGAGGTTTCCAGCACAGTTTTCCAAGTTTTCCCAGCCACTGGGCAGGAGATGCTGTCTCAGAACATCCTTAAAAATGCATGAGGCCGCTTGCGTGACAAGGCACAGACAGGAAGGGAGCACTCCTGGCCTTACCTTTTCTGTCACCATTTCATTATTTATTGACAGTTTTGCTGCCTTTAGTCCTGGGGTGGGTATTGATTTCCACAGTGAGGCCCCTTTTGCATGTTTTTATAACTTAGACACCTCATTAAATCCAAGCAGGAGGGGATCAGTTGTGCAGGTGCAGCAGCCCTGTGAGGCTGGACATCCACATGGCTTATCCATAGGGTCTAAATCTATCTGACCCCTGGAGTTAATCAGTTTTTTCTTCCTTACTCAGCTCAGTGTCAGAGAAACCCTTAGAAATACATCAGTTCTCCTGAAAGTTACTTCTGGAAAGGACAAAGCATCTGGCAGGTCTTYTGAAAGTGCAGCACTGTGTTAGAGACCCCAGTTCTGCTTAGAGAAATGCAAACCAAAAACGTGCTTCAATTCCTGTTCCATGAGATCTTCCAGGAAGAGGTAACAATGTGATAATCAAGGCTCCTGCCATCCTCTCAGGCAGCTGCACAGTCTGTTGTGTCAGTGGAGTTCAGATGGATGATCTCAGTTCAGCTACAGCAGTCATGCTTTTGCTTTAAGACATCTTGATCAAAGGCTTTTTCTTGGAATCAGAAGGCTTAAATCTAAATAACAAAAATGAATCACCTTTTAAAAAAGAGAAAAAAAAAAAATCCACATTAGTTGGATTCCTCATTTTCAGTCACTTAAACCTAATCTCCAGTAAGTAGAAATCAATTTAAAGTCTTGCTGAAATCAATAGAGTCAGTGATTTATAGCAGTAGCAAATTTGGCTCCTGAACTACAGATTTCCTGATACCCTGGTGTTCCTTAAGAGATAATTCCAACAATTGTAGTCAACAGCAACTGTTGTTTTTATTTTGCTCTGTGAATCACAGCTGGTATTTTGAGTATTTTTATGAAAATGCCAGTTTTAGCAGACTGCAGTGTGAAACATTTAACAAGGTGTTGTGGATCTCCAAACCATYCATGAGGGTGCAGCTTTTGTGTAGAAAGTTATAAAGTACAGCCCTGCAGGGGTGACAGGGAATTCTGATTTCTCCAGCTGAAAATARGAAACCTGGCTATTTCTCTAGCATTTTTCACCTATTTAGGTGAAAAATGTAACCAGCATAAGGGTGAGGTTTCTGCCTGCTGAAACACAGAGAGAAGCACAGGAGGATGTGATGCTGTGGGTCAGAGAGCCAGGAAGGGCAGGGTGGGAGCTGAAATGAGTCCTRCATTCAGTCATAAAAGTAACCCCCAAATGCTGAGCACTTTAATCATTTTTCTGGGCACCTGAGCAGAGGTTGAAGCTGCTCTGGAGAAGGGAAGGGCACGTGCCTGCTCTCACAGCAGCTTTTCCACTCAGGAGGAGGCTGTGCCCTGGCTTCCTCCTTCCTTCCTTTCCCCTTCTGCTGCCTGGCTGTTCTCAGACAAGCAGCATTTGCTGCCATTTATTCTGGATCACCTCAGAGGATTGTTAAATCCAGTTTTTGTCTTGAAGGAGTGGCCTCAGCAGGAGCCTGTGTGTGCTGATAATGGTGTGCTCCTGTCAACAGAGAGCGAGCTGAGATTCTCACTCACCTGGCCAGCCAGAAATTTGCACGTGGAAATTCCATCTCCATTTCCATTAATGATCAACACTGGCTCTAGAGAGTGGAGCCCTGGCATTCAAAGCATTCTTCAGAAATTTTTACTCTACTTGTGGCATTTTGCTGCAAGAAAATAACAAATTCCAACAAACTGGGAAGGCAGCTCCGCACTGAGCAGATCCTGGGACCTGTATCAGCCAAGCAAGGAGGTGCAGGACTGATCCTCTTCACCCCCCCCTTCTTTGAAAGCAGGACACAGGGCCAAGCTAAGCAAATAATTGGCTTTATTGCTCATTAAGTGTGTTTCCCTGGTGCTGCAGAGCCCTGAGGTGAGGGGATGGTTTCGGCGCAGTGCGGACCGGAGATGGACAGGGAGGGAGCACCAGCAGGATTCCAACACTGACAGCAGCAATTGTGAGAAATGTTACTGCTGCTATCAGCCTGGCTTCAGACCAAGCTGCTGCTGTCCAAGAAAGCTTTGCCTGCTAAGTTTTTAATGGTGTGTCAGTTCTGGCTGTGACAAAGGCCTCTGAGCATCGCTTGCACTCGTTTTTTTCAGCAAACCTCTCACCTTGTCCTTGCAAACTCTTCACTCTTTCCTCGTTTCTAATGCAGGTTTTTCCTTATAGGCAGTCTTTGTTCTGAAAAACAGCCTGTGAGTAGCAGCAAAGGCTTCACTGATTTATTTACTGTGCTAGTGAGCTGGAAAAACCAACTGTAATTTTTTAATCAGCATAAACCTGAGCTTGGAACTACGTCAGCAGCTCTGTCTCCTTTGCTTCCTTTCAAAGGAAAACACARCATCCCATCAGTGCTTCCCCTTCCAAAGTCAGCAAAGCCAGGAGATGCCCAGCAGAGTGGGACTCCATCTGCACAGCACTCGTACACCCCCAGCACTGCACAAGGTCATAATTTGCTCCTAAATCAACATAATTACATCAGCACCTTCCCTGAGCTAACAGGGCTGTGGGGACTCAACCCTGGCATGGTCTCTGACCCCACRGAATCATCCCAGAGAAATCTCTGAGAGCTTTTTTTCTGCCCACWCACCTCTTGAAGCAGGATGTGTGAATGCCCTGTTCAAGCAGTCTCATCCTTACCTTTGTTAAATAAAACACCCTGTCACAGTCACCAGCCCTGCCTCTCAAACCTTTCTGAGATAATCTCTCAAATAGCCCAGAATTTCCTCCACATGGCAACCACAACTTGAAAACCCTCAGGCTGTCACCCTCACTGATGGTATCTCTGTTGGAGTGTTGTGAAGACAAATTGCTTTTGCTTTAGTGGAGGCTCTGATTCATGAGAAAATGCATTGACCTCTCATGTAAAAACTTGGTAAGAGCATCTTTTTTTGCAGCCTGTGATGATCCTTGAATTGAAAATAGCACAAATCCTTAGAAACTTTTTTTTTTTTTCTGGAGTAGATGAAAGCAAAAAGAAAAACACCATGCAAGCTCTCTGGCATTTGAAAGAGGAATGAGGTAAATCTTTTGGGAGAAAGGAGTGCTTCTCAGCTTGGTTTAGTTCTGTAGATGAGACAGCTATCTTGRATAAAATCCAAGAAAAATTCAGCAGTGATGTTTTTCACTGCATGTAGCCTGTCAAATTCATCCCAACCCTTCCCACACCTGAAGCTGACCTCTGGAAAATGGCTAAAAATGTCTGTTCTTTTTTTTTTTTTTTTCTTTTTTTGCAAAGTGTTTTTTATCAGCTTAGTTGTACTGAAATAAGGATAAATTATTTTTATTCAGTGTTGCATTAACTCAGAAAATACTCCCTTCTTGGCAGAATGTGTTGCTTATTGTAAATATCACAGTAAGTGATTTTTAGCATTTGTTTACAAATATTTATTTGAACTAACATTTTCTTAAATGTACTATACTAAATAATTCATTAGTGGGTTGGCCATTAAGGAAAAAAGAAAAAAAGACTGAGGTAGCTCTGGCTTAAATTGCAGCATTCAGATTTGACTGGGTGCTTATTATTTCTGTTCAAACTCAAGGTTCTTACCCAGCAAATCCTCCTTTCTTAAAAAATTGCAGAATCACTGAAAGGTCAGGGTGGGAAGGGACCTCTGAGGATCATCCAGTCCAAACCCCATTTTTAAAAATGCATCAGAAAACCGTAGTTTTAGAATGTCTTTTGTACTAATTAAGCCAAAATGCATGAATTATTAAACATGCTCATTTACAGTGCTCATGCACTTGAAAGGTTTGCTTTCATTACTAATAAGGCACAAACATAGCTGAAAAGAGGTAATTAGAGCATCAAAGGCAATGAACCATCCTGAAACTTCMTAATGTTTTGCCCAAAAAAACATCATTCAGCTGAACAGCAAGAAACCAAAAAAATGCCTACACTGTTGTGTCCAGAGGATAAAAACCAGTCTTCCCAAGCAGCTCCAGAGATACAGCAAGAAACCTTTTTCTTTGCTCAAAAAATACCTTCAGAATTGATGTAGGAATGGCAAAGGTGAACCCYTGTGGTTACATTTCAAAGATWGTGTTTTCAAGTCAGAAACCCATTAGTTCTTCTAAATCAAAGACTTTTCTTGTTTTTTTCCATCCTGCAAGACCGTTTCAACCCTAGCACAGAAGGAAAAAAGTTCCATTCTCAAAATTTTTCTTTGCCAGTGATTTTAATAATGTGCCCTGTTTGATAAGCAGTTGCAGGGAGAGATGCTCCTTGCAGATGAGAAGGAGCACTGACGCTTTTKATGATGGGAAAATGTGTACATCACATCAAATAATGAGGGCTCTGCATAAGCCATGGCAGAGATTGTGCTTTGAGTACCCAGCTCTGGAGAACAAGTTACACTCTGTGGTTTCTCATTACTGAAATCCTGCTGGAACTTTGCCCCCAGACATTTAGAAAATTGCAGTAAAATGACTGCATATTGTTTACACAGATTATTGACTATGCTTTCTTATGTAGATTTAAGGAGGGGGGGAGAAAGATCTTTTTTACATAGCTCCAAGCTCCTAAATACACTTGAGARATGTCTAGACAGCAGCTTGAAAACCAACCTCCATCTCTGTAAGGTTCAATGCTCATTTTTTTTTGTAGTCCACTGATACCCGTGGCTCTCAAGAAGCAGCAAATGTGCCAAGGCACAGAATCAGCTCCGTGAGGGACCCACGGGGAGCTGTCAGTGAGCCACGCTCCAGCTGCTGCTCCACACCAGCTCCTTCCTGGAAAGCCAACCAAAAAACAAGCAGAAAAYGCAGCAGAAAGAGGGAGCAGGTGTAAAATGTCCTGGGTGGTGTTAACAAGGCAGTGGCAGCCCCTCACAGGCAGTGGTGGGTGACAGACACCTTTGGGAAAAGGCCGATTGTTGTGGGAAGTGAAACTTCCCACAAATTGAGTGGTTTGGGTTAGGAGGGAGGGCAAAGATCACCCAGTGCCACCCCTGCCATGGCAGGGACACCTCCCACTGTCCCAGGCTGCTCCAGCCCCAGTGTCCAACCTGGCCTTGGGCACTGCCAGGGATCCAGGGGCAGCCCCAGCTGCTCTGGGCACCCTGTGCCAGGGCCTGCCCACCCTGCCAGGGAACAATTCCTGATTCCCAATATCCCATCTAACCCTACTCTCTTTTAGTTTAAAGCCATTATTCCTTATCCTATCACACCATGTCCTTGTCCCAGGTCCCTCTCCAGCTGTCTTGGAGCCCCTTTAGGCACTGCAAGGGGCTCTGAGGTCTCTCTGGATCCCTCTCTTTTCCAGGCTAAACAACCCCAGCTCTCCCCTCCTATCTCCACAGCAGAGGTGCTCCAGGACTGGGTTCAATATAGAAAAATTTTCCTCTTCTGCTGGGGTTGATGAACCCCAGTGGTGCATGGGAGTGGGAGAAAAACCCCCCCTTTGTGACCCCAGCAGTCTCTAAACATTCCTGGCATTAAAATTATTCCCAAAGCTTTCACTCCTGCTGTTGCCATCTCAGAGGTGCATTCTTCTGGCCCTGGCAGTGAAACTCTCATCCCTGAGACAGCCAAACCAAGCTCCTCAAAACCTCCATTGGACAGAGGGCAGAGAGATGTGAGGAGCATCACTCTCACTCCTACACTCCTACCTCTCTCCCTCTGGAGAGGAGTGGGGTAGGAACAGAACATAAACCTCCAGAATATCACAGTGCTGCACAAGGCACAGCCACAGAGAGCAGGTGACACAAGAACTTCCCATCCTGGCTGTCTCCTTCCCTCACAGGGAAATTTCTTTGGAGAAAACCAACCCAAAAACTGCATTTTGGAAGGACTTGCACTACAAGGGGATGCAGAAGCAGAAGAAGTGATGTGACCAGAGGGTCTGGGTGCCAAGGGGACAGGGCAGGTGTTGGACAGCACAGATGTGGCTCATTGCCTGGGGAGAAGTGCAGTGAGTTGGTGCCTCCCTGCTCACACAGAATCACAGAATAACGAGGTTGGAAGAAACCTCTAAGGACATCAAGTCCAACCYATGCCCTAACACCTCAACGAGACTCTAGCACCAAGTGCCATGTCCATGTCCTGCTGTCCTTCACCCAGCAGCAGCAGCAGTGTTGCTGTCTCAGCTGAAACAGGCCTGACATGCACAATTGTGCTTGGCATGAAAGGTACTGCAGGAGAATCAGGCAAACCAAGGAGTGAAACCCATTAAAGTTAACACCACCCATTTCTCAAGAGGCAATCAGTGTGATTACCATGACAAACCTCCCCCYCTCCCTCCAACTCCACGGTGTGTGTCAGGCTCATCTTGAGATACTCCCATCTTACTCCACGGGGGTAAAACACCACGTGCTGTGAGCCTGTGCTGGAGATGCATCCAGAAAAAAACATATGGTGTTAGACTGTGCCTGAGGGGTTTCTATAGGAATAAACAAGGATTCTGGCCAAATGCAACTCCTCAGCAATTCTCTGTCTGTGACCTGGAATTACAGCTAGAGCAGATGCTGTTGGTCTTTTAGCTAAGACTTGCAGTGCCTTGACTTACGTGGGAAAGCAGAGGACCTGTTTTATTTTAGGTCGTTGGACAGCTTTTAGCTGGGCTAGAAAGGACAAAATTGTTATACACAGTTTTATTATGAAGAACTGCTTTCCTGGTCTGTTGTTTATGCCACTGGCACAGGTCAGCCTTAATTTCTCCTGCTGTAAATAGCTCATGGAGAGCTACACAGGTGGTGTGGTGCCAAGAGTCTCCTGCTTTAAACATTCAGGATGCATCCCATCTGTAGATGAGGCTCTGGGTTTGATATCAACCATAAAAAAAAAAAGCAGCTCCATACCTGCAGAGATCTGTAAAGAAAGGAAAATACTGTTCTGAATTCTCCTGTAACTGTGCTCTTTTTTTCATACATAGGTGAGGTTACACCATCAAATATTTTTAGCAGGGAATGTCATTATGTGCCTGATTGCCTCTCATTTCCTTGAAGGAACATCATGAATGCCTAACAGGCCCAGGAGTCGGGGGAAATAATGAATAAGAGGTTTTCTTGACAATACAAAGCAGAAAGTTGATGCAAGAGCTCAGGTGCCAGTCCCAGTGCATTTTGTTACCACAAAACCAGCAGCATCTTGGTGGTCACAGCAGTGAAAAATTATTAGTGAATTAAACACAGTGATGATRGTTGACAGTTAAGTTTTGTTATATGAGGACAAGAATGTTTCTGTTTTATTCAGAAATCTCTTGAAGACTACTGCCTTAACACTCTTGCATCCATTTTAAATAGTTTAGTCATTCTGTTCAAGACTAGGGCTCATTAATTGGAATTGTGTAAAGGTTTCTATTTAAAATGGAAAATAAAAATCAGTAGTTTACTGAGCCTCCACATTTTCCAAGTTTTTGACAAAGGAAAACTTTTCAGATTTGAGAAAAAGCTCCTGGYCTTTTCATTTTATCTCCTTCATGCCACGAGTGCATGTAATAAACACTGCACTTCTCATTCCATTGTGAAAACAAATATTAGGAGCGAATTCTTGTGGATCCACCCAAAAGGAATTTATTGCACAATTCTGTAAGATCATAGCACAGTAAATGGCTGACAAATAATCTGTCAATGATGAATTCTGATCACAGATCCTCCCCTTTGGCAGCCAAACCACCTCGAGTCGCTCCCGCCGGGTGAGCGCCGCGCTACGCGCGACCCAGAATAAAATCTCACTTCTCCCTTTTGCCTCCCCAGGTGATCTCATGCATTTGCCACCCTACCTTAGGATGGACTTTTTATTGAACCGTGGCGTGCAGGGCACGAGCAGAGACCTGGGTTTGGGGCAAGCCTGCTTGGAGCCACARAAAAGCCGAACCTTGAAGCGTCCCACCGTGCTGGAGCCGATCCCCATGGAGACATCCTCCACGAGAGATGTCCAGTCATGGCAACCTGGTGCTGTGGCAACGTTACCTCAGCGAGAAGGAGCTGAGCTAGGACAGGCTCAAGCAAAAATGAGCAGCTCCCAAGAATCCCTGCTGGACTCCCGGGGCCACTTGAAAGGAAACAATCCCTACGCAAAGTCTTACACCCTGGTATAACGAAAAGAGCATGGCTGGACAGTGGCTGTAAATATTTACACTGAAAAACAAAACAAAACAAAACAAAAAAAAAAAGTCCAATGAAAGCTACCTTTTTTTTATTGAATTCCAATATTTATAATTAAAGAAGAAGATTGCCAAAATATTTGACAAAAAAAAAATAATAATATGAACGACAGACAGTGCAAAGACTCTCTTGCTTTTTTTCTGTCTGAGTGTGAGCTTCATCTGACTGGACATCTGAATTTTTGGGTAAAAGAGTCCAGTTTTCTGATCTTCACAAGCGTTTGTGTTTTTACTGATTTTCTACGAAGTGCATGGAGACTTAACAAAAACATTTTAACTGGAAGTTCCATCAGACAAGATTTAAAAGGGGAAAAAAATCACAAAAAAAAAAAAGAAAATCACCCTCTTTGTGAATTCAACAGGAACATTGATTTGGAAAAATGAAAAGTCTTTTGTCATGTTTGCACTTTTTTTTTTTTATTAGAAAATGGGTCTTTGATTGTTCTTTTTTGTTGTTAATTAGGATGAGTGATGTCAGTGGAGTGAGGAGATTGATTTGGGTTTTTTTTTTAATATTAATTTAATGAGACACTCTTTGCATTTTGTCTATGCGAAATAAAAGGGTCTTCTGCCTTTATTTGTGATGTCTGCTTCCATCACCTTTTGCTGTGGTTTTCCCAARGTGTGATAATCATGTCAGTGCCATCCTCTGAGTAATGTCTTCTGGTGCCTTGGGAAAAAAAAAAAAAAGGAACTCAGGGGTCACTGTTTTTGGAAAAAAATTGGGATTCACTTTTTTTTTTCTGCCATGGGGCAAAGAGGGTGCAAGCCCTGAGTGCTCTGAACCAAACCCACCCTGGACTCTCAGCATTTGCTCCATTTCACACCAGCAGGCTTTGGTTCAGCCTCAATATTTTTTGGATCACAAGAAATGCATTGACGTTACTTTACTTCCTCCTTAGAAATGGATCTTTATTCCATTTGGGAGCAGCTCTTATGGAAATTCTTTGCTTACGTAAGGACCGGGGTGGAAAAAAACCAACAACTTTACCCATAATAGGAAAAATGGGAGGAAAAAAGTTATTCCAGGTCTTTCTCTAGAGGAAAAAAAAGCTTGTTACGTGGGAGCTGTCAGCTCGTATTACTTTGTTGCATCCTCTGATTCCATGAGAAGTGATATTGCTTGTTTTATGCAGAGCATAAATGATTGAGTACCAAAGTCAGTGTTTTTAACACAAAAGCCTCGCTAAGTGCCTCCTTGTGCGTGTCCTGGCCACTTGTGTGTGCCCTGGCCAAGGCAGCACGGAGCAGAGCATCCCAAACTGGTGCCAAAATGTTGTTCAGCACTGGCTGGAGGTGCCAGCTGTGCTCTGGCAGCAGCAGAGCTCAGAGTGCTSGGGCAGGGTGGGAGCTCCCCAGGATTTCCATGGTGTGGGCATTGTTAACACGACCATTTCTGCACCGTGCTCAACTCAGATTGTTCTAGAACACAAAAGTGCAGCAATGTGTGGTTGTTCTGTCACTGTTTTTAATGGGATTGTGCTGTTGAAAGGGCACTAAGTGAGCCAAGTACTTTAAGTGTCTTGGAATGAACCAGGTTGTGCTTGCACCCATAGCTTTGCCAAGCCCAAGGGCTAAAGGTCTGAACAGAGCTGAACAGAAGAGGCCAAATGAAGACATCCTCAAGGTATGTACTTCTCCTAGACCTGCAGATTGCTGAGATGTCACTCAGTTAAGGGATCATTCCCCATCTAGCCTGCATGTCTGACCAATATGGCCATAAAACATTAATTTTWWKT
>NDFG01000074.1:1457666-1521975 GCA_002167245.1 Sporophila hypoxantha | reverse complement strand
AMMAAWAAAYAARYMARMCMAACCMMCCCCCCCCCMMAAAAAAACCAAACAACATGAAAAAAAAGCAACAGCCAACCCTTTGCTTCCAAACCAGAAATTAAAAATGAAATTACCCATGAAGTATTTCCAAACAGAATGAAGTAGCTATCTGTTAGCACTATGTTTTAGTTGATATGGGGGTGTTCAGTCAAAGGTTGGGCTCAGTGATCTTGGAGGTCTTTTCCAAGCTTAATAATTCCATGAAAAAAAGATTAAGCTATTCATTTGCTTTAGTTTGATGTGTTACTTCTTTTTTCCATAGAGAAAAATGGTGTTAATAAGAACCTAATTAAAACATGAAGAAAGGAATTTCTTTTACTATTTCCCATTGAAAAAGCACAGAAAATGAAACTTTTATAGAAGATTTTGGGGCAATTCAGTCCTATTTTATTCCCTCAAAAGTCTTTCTGCTGTGCKCAGCTTGAGGTGGATGGGGCATTAGCGCTGCATGTAGAAATAAAAATTGATTTACTCTGTAGCATTCAGGACTTTTGAGTCTCCAAACACTTTCCTATTGTATATTCAAAGCTTCCTCCTTGTCCTCTGCAAAAAGGTGAAAAGCTTTTGGACAAAATTGAGGTTTGATACATTTGTTCCTGTGGCTCTTGGCTTCCCTCAGGCASAGGGGTGATGGGTCCTGTGGCTGCCCATCAAAACTTCAGTGACAGGCAAGAATGAACCAGCAATGGAGGCAGGAAACAGCCACATTTTAAACTCCTGGTGCCTGCTGATACTGGAAATATTCCAACATCTCCCTACATCTACATTTGGCTGATGATCTGGAAAAGTGTCAACCGTCCTTGACTTAATGAGACTTCCTCCTCATCTGTATTCAATGTGCCTGCTAATATCCATCCTCCTTATGAACTGAGGATGCCTTTGGGGGGCTCATATTCAAATAAATCCACTGCAAGTCTCCTGCTGGTTGAAATCAGAGTGGAACCAGGCTGCTGCTTCCCACAGGAGGCCGGGAGCAGCGGGAGCCTGGCTCGGTGCCCGCGTCCCGGCGGATCTGCAGCGCGAGCAGCTGTAAACACAATGTCCTGGATTGAACAGACAGGTGTTTGCTGGGGAAGGCAGGAGCCTCCCCTCAAATGGAAAMTGTAAACCCCCTCCCTCTGAATTATTATAATTTTGAAATTAAAAGGCTCTCGGGTAAAGATGTGGGAGTAGGAATAACAGTTCTTTATTGGGGAAAAAATAAAAATACAAATGCAACAGTACAGACAAAAAACAGCACTGCCAGAGTGAGACCATGCCCTGCCCCCTGTGTGTCAGGGGGTGGCACAGCCCCATCCCAGGGGGGCTCAGCCCTCCTGCAGTGCCAGCTGTGCTGCTGCTGCAGCAGGGATCCTGCACAAGGGGGGAGTTTTCCTCTGCAGCTCCAGGGCTGCTGGAGATGGGCCTGGGCTCCCTCTGGCAATGCAGGGTTCCAACCTTTGGACGCTTATTTATTGGAAGTGAGAAAGATAGGTGTCTCATACAAAAGCTAGCAACATAATGGTGAGAGAACATCCACAACACAATGAACGAAAAAGGTGGGAACCTGATTATAGCTGTTAATTAGGGCACTCCATTTCATCACCCACGGATAAGCAGTTGGCATTATGATGATTTGTGACGTGTAATGGAACATTGCCCAGCTTCAAGTGCAAACCCACCATCTTGCACCTTTTCTTTTTGCACCGTCAAGTTCTGATATAGACTTTAGGGGCTCCAGTCTACGAGGCAGTGGGATAGCAGAAATCACCTGATTCAACACTTTGACAGGGAAAGGCAGAAGTTTAGGGCTATTTGTAGTGAGGTGGAGTGCTTTGGGTGTGCGGGGACAAGAGAGGGCCTTGCAGCAGGGGCTCGGACAATAACGAGCAATATCTTGACAACATTATTTGCCATCATTTTTTCCACTGCCTATGGCGTGATCCTGCAGATTTTTCCCTGAAGAAAAGACACGCTAGAACGAACAGCTCTGACAAATCATCTCTGCTCTCCCACATCCTTTCCAGGTCTCATTCCTTTTCTCCCAATCCCATCCTGCCAGCTGGATCATTTTCAGAGGGTTGAGGAGAACCTCAGTGCAGCTGCCTGCTGGATCGAGAGGGAACCAACTTCTTCCCCTCCTCTCTTCTTCTGGCTACTCCAGCACTCCCAAGTCGCCGTCACTCACACCCCAGGCTGGAGCTCTTGCGTGCCGGCTGGGATGCCCCTTCCTCTGGCAACCAACACTACCGCGTTCTTTAAAACCACAAAGTGGAGCCAGGGGCTCCCAAATGGGGCCAGGACACAGTCTCGTGAGAATCATTCCCAAAATTACTGGAGCCTGTATATATCCACACCGTGCTCATCTCTTCTGATGGAGAAGGACTCATGTCTGTCCAGTAGGCTGGGGAAATCAACAACCAGCAGTGCCTTCGCTAGCTCTAGCAGGCCCCAAGCTCTTCCCAAGCAAAGCGCTCTCTGTTTTTATTTTGGAGAAGATAAACTAGCAGGAGTCAATGCTCTCTAAGACCTCACCTCTTATTCCAGCCCGTGCAGGGGCAGGTTCGCTGGAGCCCTCCCAGCTCTCGCGCCACGATACCCTCGTCACCTCTGGTCTGCCAGAGATGTTCAGGGAAAGTTGGGAACTCATGCTTGGGGACTCTGGTGATTTAAATAAAATTCTACCAAAAAACCACAAGGCAGGGACATTTCTGCTCATTTCAGCTATTAGAGAACTGCTAATGGTTTCTGCTCTTGAAACCAGAATCCTCTGCACCTCTGTCTTTGTAATTGCACTACCAACAATTAGTGAATAAGAATAATACATTATATGCTTCCAAAAAAATTAAATTTAAATTAAATATACCTAAAATTCTATTTAACCTTTAACAACACTGACTCGTGCCAACTCCTGTTTCTCCTATAGACAAATTTATATTTAAAGCCCCAAGTTTCAGCCAGCAAAGGGAAAGCTTAATTAAAGTTGATAGCAGACTACATATCAACCCCTTGACACTGTTCTGTACACTTACAAATTAGATGAACGAAGCACCAGAAGCATTTTATTTCTTATGATCTGATATCCTTGCCCTGGTGCTGCTCAATCACACTCCTCTCCTCTAACTAAATGGCCAACAGCGCTTCACTTTGCATTTCATCTTACACAGTACAGGAGGGAATGTTGTTATACCCTTGGGGCAAGCATGCTCTCCACCAACCAAACCGCTCCTTCATTTTAGTCTTCTGACACTCCTGGTTGCCATAGCTCTTGCAACGTTCGAATTAAAATATCACTATCATCTAAGGTGAACCCTCCTCCGTGTTGTGTAAGCAGAATCAACCTTCAGCGGTGAGGAGCTGGCCAACGCGTCCGGACAATTGATCGAGATAGAACAATCAACTCTGCACCAGCTATTAACTCTGCTCCACTGAATATAGAGAGCCAAGACAAAACCACAGCTCCCAGAGAGAGGGTGCAAGCTCCCTCTTCAGTTTATTATTGGAGGGGGATTTGGAGGACTGAGCAGCTGGAAAAGAGTCGGATGTGACCCCACTTTAAGGGAAGGTTGCACGCTTATAGCAACACGCAGGGTGTGTTTGGGATTTTAGGCTGCTCCTTCCCTGGCGCCTGGAGCCAGCACACTGGCATGGGCTTTTCAGGAAAACAGCGCAGTTGTGGGGTAGCACTGGGAAGGGTAGAGTGATCTGAAGGACGTTGTCTTGTGCTTCAATCTGGGCCTTTGCAGAGCCAGGTGGACACCTGGCTCATCTTATTGCGTAGTGGGCACGTCCCCAGAGCCACTCGTGCTCTGGCCAAGATCCGTGTTCACAGTGACCATCACAGCCCTTGCCCTGCTGCGAAAGGGAGCGGGACAGATGCTGAAACCACAGCAGCCAGCTCCCTGCCAGCCACATCCACTCCCCAGGGCTACTGTCTCGCCCTGTGTGTGCACACCAGGAAAAATCTGAATTTTCTGGCCCACCCTTTGTTTAGCCAGCAATTGCCCTGTCCAGGAGGGACTAATTTCCCTTGGTTACTCTTCCATAAATTTTTTATTCTATTCTTTCCCCCTCCCAGCATAAAGTTGAGCTTCCTTTAACTCCTATTCACAGCAGATTTCAACAAGTCAGGGACTTGAGAAGACAAAAGCTCAGGGCACGTGAAGGGTAGTAATTTTCACACTGAGCAGAAATCTGGTGAACTGAGAAGAAAAAGAATTGCCTTGAAGTCTAAATGCTAGGAAGTTCTGGCATCAAACCTTAAAGGCATAGAAAGCCATGATCTCCCTCACAGCTGTGAACCACTTCTCAGGCCACATTCCTGCATTCTTGACTCTGGTGAGAAGTTCTCACATCCGACATTTCAGCATCAGGAGCTGTCCCATCCTTCCGAGCAAAACAGGAAGCCCCCACAGCCACTTCCATAGGATGGCCATTGGAAATGGTCAGTGTTTTCCACCCAGGAAAATTTGTTAGCAGAAAGTTTTATGCCAGAGCCTGCCAGTGTCAGGCAAGAACAGGTTTGGTACGAAAGAT
The DNA here is from genome assembly GCA_002167245.1 of Sporophila hypoxantha. Classification (NCBI taxonomy): domain Eukaryota; kingdom Metazoa; phylum Chordata; class Aves; order Passeriformes; family Thraupidae; genus Sporophila; species Sporophila hypoxantha. The sequence goes on along the minus strand of NDFG01000074.1, from coordinate 1,517,421 downwards.
TACTGCAACTATTGTGACTATTTCTCAGTAGATTTGTTCCATTCACGCCTATGTTTAGGGGAATACTCACGAAAATCCACACAGTGGATGTAAAAACTTTCCATGCCCAGTCTGCCATTTTCAGTAACAAAACCAGCTTAAAAACAACCTGGTTTCCTTCCAGTTCAAATCAGCAGGCTCAAGATAAATGAAAGTCATCTATCTGAGGTTCTGAGGCCAACAAAACCTCTCGCTTGGGCATTTCCAAGGAATGGCTACAAGATGCCTGTTGATAGCCTCTTTCTTCTGGATTTGGGGTTCACGCAAGAGGCTTATGCGGTTTCAGCTTCTAAGGTGGGGCTTTGGGAGTCCGCTTCCCAGCAACCCAGGCAATCTCTAGGCCTTATTGGGTGACCCTGGACACTTCCTTCAGTTTCCAGGGAAGCAGCCCAACGCCACCATCTGTAGCCAAAGAGCGGGATTGGAAAATAAACATTTGCATTTATGGTTTTGCAGTTTTTTTTCCTTATGAAAATGAAAGTAAAGGCAAATTTCAGGATTTTCATTCTCCTGGGAAGCAGCAGATCTCTTTCTTCTCCCTGAGAGCAAAACAAAGAGTTTCCAGCACTTCCCATATCTAAGAATAAAAGTTGTTCTGGCCACATCCAGTGATGAGCACACTTGCTTGCTGCATTGTCTGGTGCCTTGGTTTGAAACAAGACGCCCAGCTCCCTCAGGGATTCTCCAGCCCCTTCCCAGCTCCCTCAGGGATTCTGCAGCCCCTTCCCATCTCCCTCAGGGATTCTCCAGCCCCTTCCCAGCTCCTCAGGGATTCTCCAGCCCCTTCCCAGCTCCGTTCCCTGCCCTGGACACGCTCCAGCCCCTCCAGGGCTCTCCTGCAGGAGCAGAACTGGGCCCAGCCCTGGAGGGGCCTCTCAGAGCCAGCACAGAGGGACAATCCCTGCCCTGCTCCTGCTGCACACACAATTCCTCAGCCAGCCCAGCTGCCAGGGGCCTCTTGCCCACCTGGGCACCCCTGGGCTCAGCACTTCCCCCTTTGCACCAAATRCCCTCTTGGAAAATATTCATAGAAGTGAAAACAGCAGTTGGCATCAGCAGGAGCTCTCAAAGAAAACCCCTGAAGGTATCAGAACATYAAGGTATCAGTGTGAGCACTTCTTGCACAAAACTGTGACCCCATCTTGGTCCCCAAGGCAACTGGGGACTTTACTTCAAAAGATGAATTTAAGAACTAAAATTCTTCCCTGTCTTCTGTCTCCTAGAAATCAGACCTCCTGAGAGAGACTCACTCCTTTTCACATTACACTTTTCCTCATACCCCAACCTCAGCTAACCCTTTAATGACTCACAGCTAGCAATTAAGTCTCCYTTTTTGTCTCAAGTGAGTTAGCAACTCCCTCACTCCTGCCTTTTCTAAGAACCCTTTTATCCTTTATTCCATCACTGTTTCATTTAAATTGTCTGATTAACACAATTTGCAGTTTAACTCAGTAGAGCTTTTCCCTCTCCTTGCTTTCAAGTTGAAATTTGCTTTTCCCATCTAGAACCAAAGAAATTTTGGCTGTTTAAATGTTTATCTTTTGGTCATTTAGTTTTAGCCAGGTGAGTTCCACAACACTGGCACCATAGCTAAGAAGAGTTGGGAGTCTGGAGCAAGATGAGGTGTTATTCCACYAAATAACACAGTTGAAAAACAAACAAAACCACCCTGGGCTGCCATGTGGGACAAAAGAGAGTCCAGAGGAGTTTTGTGCAACCAGATTTCCCATTTTTCTAGGTAGCTGGGAGGATGATGCCCATCTCTGGCTTGCAGGTGGGCAATAGGTGTTTTCTTGAATCCATTAATTCAGTGATTAGGGGTAAAAGTCTCCAGATTTTGACACCCAAAACTCACTTTGACAGCACAGTCAGGTTGGGTTTTACTTGGGTTTTTATTTTGGGGGTGTCTTTTCTATTCTGAAGATATGAACAGCCAAGAAGTGGGAAAAAGGGGCAGCTGGACACACAGACTCTGCCAGCACCTTTTCCTGAGCAGGCTGAAAAACTATCCCAGGGAAGGAAGCTTTATTTTAGAAGGAAGGAAAGGTAAAAAGAAGGTWAAAAAAAARCCCATACAGCCTGCTCATAGTTTTAGTGCTAGTCAGGTTATTTTAGGTCACAGCAGTTGCTTAATGGGCTCTCTTGGTTGACTATGAAGCATTCCAGCAGGGAAAAGAGAGTGCTTTTCACCATTAATTTTCTCTGAGCTTGCCTGAGCCTCCCAGGGGAGAGCTCCCCTCCCTGCCCAGAATGAAAATGCCTTTGTAGGAAGAGCAGGAGCCCAGCACATCCTGCTCACACTGCTGGGGGGTCCTGCAGGGCACCTCCCTGGGGAGGGGGCTGCACTTTCCCAACCATTCCTCCTTTTTCCACAGTCACTGCTGTGCTCATTGGTTTCAGSATTTCAGGACAGAAGGTGCTAGAATGGACAAAAAAAAGGCTCTATAATTATTTTCAGGRTTGACAAGAGCCCTGCAAACTTCCCAGCAGGAATTCAGCATGGGAGAGTTTGGCATAGGGGCTCCACACCCTGCAGCATTCTCCTCCTGGCTTTGCCTTCCTAGATTAAGGATTTTCCCCTTCACAGGCACCTGATTTTCAGTCCAGATGGTGGCCAAGGGGACAAGTGACAGGGAGAACCCTGAGACAGAGCTGACTGAACACAGCCAAGGTGAGAGGGGACAGATTTCCCTCCTGTTGGAGCAGCCATGTGAGCATAAAAGGCAGGCCTGTGTCCCTGCAAAGTGTTTGCAGGTATTTGTCCTGGTGCTGCTGGACACACACTCAGAATTTCTAGCCAGTGATCCTTTGAATTATTTTTTTTTTATTAATGGGATATATGTGCCCRTGAAAGATTTTGAAATCTCTGTGACTGAGCACAAGAGAAAGTGATTCCTGCCCATGCCCATGGGACAGTAATGCCAACACCAGTTTCTCACAGTACCTAAACTAAAACACTTGCTTTGAGAGGAATTGGCAAAGTCCCTGTTTTTACACTGGAATCACCAATATTTCATCCTCTCAGCCTGTCAGAAAGCACAACCCACCCCCTCCAGAGCTCAAACCTTTGGACTCTTATTTAATTGGAAGTGAGAAAGATAGGTGTCTCATAAAAAGCTAGCACATAATGGTGAGAGAAATCCACAACACAATGGCAAGAAAAGGTGGGAAACCTGAAGAAATGCTGTCATTAAGGCACCTTGTCATCACAGCAGTAATATGATTTTGGAACATTGCCCAAGCTCAATCAAACCACATCTTTGCACCTTTTCTTTGCACCTCAAGTTTGCCTGTATGCTTTCTTTAGGGGCTCCAGTSTCAGTGGGATAGCAAAATCACCTGATTCAACACTTTGACAGGGAAAGCAGAAGTTTCAGGGCTATTTGTAGTGCAGTGGATGCTTTGGGTGGTGCGGGGAGCAAAGAGAGCCTTGCAGCAGGGGCTCGGAAATAACGAGCACATATTGAAACATTTATTGCCATCATTTTTCCACTGCCTATGGCTGATCCTGCAGATTTTCCCTGAAGAAAACACACRAACAGCTTGACAATCATCTCTCCTCCCACACCCTTCCAGGTCTCATCCTTTCTCCCCATCCCATCCTGCCCTCACTTTTCAGAGGGTTGAGGAACCTCAGTGCAGCTGCCTCTGGATCCGAGGGAACAACTTCTTCCCCTCCTCTCTTCTGGCATCTCCAGCATCTCCCAGTCCCTCTCACACCCCAGGCTGAGCTCTTGCTCCCCTGGTGCCCCTTCCTCTGGCACCCACTACCCTGTTCTGTAAACCACAAAAGTGGAGCCAGGGGCTCCCAATGGCCAGGACAAGTCTCAGTGCAGATCATTCCCAAAAATCCTGGAGCCTGAAGCACAGACAGCTCAGCTCTGATGGAGAAGGGTCTGTCCAGAGGCTGGAAATCAAACAGCCAGCAGTGCCTTCCTGGCCAGCAGCTCCCAGCTCTCCCAAGCAAAGTGCTCCTGTTTTATTGGAGAGGATAAATAGCCAGGCAATGTTAAAGACCTCACCTCTATTCCCAGGTGAGGGCAGGTCTGCTGGAGCCCTCCCAGCTCTGGGCACGTCCCACTGTCACCTCTGGTCTGCCAGAGATGTGCAGGAAAAGTGGGAACTCACTGGGGCTCTGGTGGATTTAAATAAAATTCTACCAAAAACCACAAGGCAGGGACATTTCTGCTCATTTCAGCATTAGAGAGCTGTAAGGTTCTGCTCTGAACCAGATCCCTCACCTCTGTGTAATTGCTCCAACATTAGCAATAGTAAAATTATATGCTTCCAAAWATAAATTTAAATTAAATATAACCTAAATCTATTTAAACTTTAAAACACTGAGCTCGTGCCACCTGTTCTTCCTATAGAACAAATTATATTTAAGCCCCCAAGGTCAGCAGCAAAGGGAAAGCTTAATTAAAGTTGATAGCAGACTACATAATCACACCTGAACCTACATACAAATAGATGAAGAAGCACCAGRAGCCATTTATTTTATTCTGATATCCTTGCCTGTGCTCTAATRAGATTTTCCTTTTAAAATGGCAACAGCTTCACTTGCATTTCATCTTACACAGTACAGGAGGGAATGGATACCTTGGCAAGCTGCTCTCCACCAACCACAAAAGCTCCTTCATTAGTCTCTGACACGTTGGGCCATAGCTCTTTGCACTTCTAATTAAAATATCATCTCTGAAGGTGAACCCTCTCCAGTGTTTGTAAGCAGAATCACCTCAGGCGGAGGAGCCAACGCGCTCGGGAACACAGAATTGATGAGGTGCTGCTAAAAATAACTCTGCAGCTTTCCTGTCACTTCAAAGAGAGCCAAGACAACACTCCAGAGAGAGGGTGAAGCTCGTTTCAGGTTTTATTGGAGGGGGATTTGGGACTGAGCAGCTGGAAAAGAGTGGATGTGACCCCACAAGGGGGTCAGCTTGCAACACGCAGGGTGGGTTTGGGATTTAGGCTGCTCTTCCCTGGCCCTGGAGCCCAGCACAGCTGGATGGGGCTTTCAGGGAAAACAGGGGGAGTTGGAGCACTGGGAAGGGGTGGGACTGAGGGTTKTTTGTGCTCAATCTGGCCTTGCAGAGCCAGGTGACACCTGGCTCATTATGGTGTGGGCACGTCCCCAGAGCACTCGTGCTCTTGGCCAAGATCCGTGTCACAGTGACCATCACAGCCCTGCCCTGCTGGACAAGGGAGCAGGGACAGATGCTGAAACCACAGCAGCAGCTCCCTCCAGCCACATCACTCTGCAGGGCTTGTCTCAGCCCTGTGTGTGCACACAGAAAAATCTGAATTTTTCTGGCCCACCCTTTAGCCAGCATTGCCCTGTCCAAGAGACAATTTCCCCTGGTTCTCTTCATAAATTTTTATTCTATTCTTTCCCCCTCCCAGCATAAAGTTGAGCTCCTTAATCCATTCAGCAGCAGATCACAAGTCAGGGACTTGGAGAGACAAAAGCTCAGGGCAAGGTGAAGGGAGTAATTTACACTGAGCAGAACTGGAAGAGAAGAAAAAGAATTGGCTGAAGTCTAAATGCTAGGAAGTTTCTGCATCAAACCTTAAAGGCATAGAAAGCCCATGATCTCCCTCACAGCTGTGAACCACTTTTCAGGCCCACATTCTGCATTCTTGACTCTGGTGAGAATTCTCACATCCACATTTCAGCATTCAGAGCTGTCCCATCCCTTCCAGAGCAAACAGGAGCCCCACAGCCACTTCCATAGGTGGCACATGGAAATGGTCAGTGTTTTCCACCCCAGGAAAATGCAGAAAGSTTTATGCCAGAGCTGCCAGTGTCAGGAAGAACAGGTTTGGTACAAAGATTACTGCCACTAATTGTGACTATTCTCAGTAGATTTGTTCCAGCACAGCCTGAYGTTTAGGGATCTCACTGGAAAAGTCCACACAGTGGATGTAAAAYTTCCATGCCAGTCTCCCATTTTCAGTAACAACCAGCTTAAAAACAACCTGGTTTCCTTCCAGTTCAATCAGCAGGCTCAAGATAAATGAAAGTCATCATCTGAGGTTCTGAGGCCAACAAAACCTCTCCTGGCATTCCAAGGAATGGCTACCAAAGATGCCTGTTGATAGCCTCTTTCTTCTGGATTTGGGGTCCAGCAGAGGCTTATGGGGTTTCAGCTTCTAGGTGGGGCCTTTGGGAGTCCCTTCCCARCACCCAGGCAAATCTCCAGCCTTTGGGTGACCCTGGACACTTCCCTGAGTTTCCAGGAAGCAGCCCAAGCCACCATCTGTAGCCACAASAGGCTGGGATTGGAAAATAAACATTTGCATTTATGGTTTTGCAGTTTTTTTCCTTATAAAATGAAGTAAGGCAAATTTCAGGATTTTCATTCTCCTGGGAAGCAGCAGATCTCTTTTCCCTGAGAGGCAAACAAAGGATTTCCAGCACTCCCATTATCTAAGAGGAAAGAGTTGTTCTGGCCACATCCAGTGATGAGCACACTGTGCTGCTTTGTCTGGTGCCTTGGTTTGAACGGACAGGTGTTTGCTAAGGAAGGCAGGAGCCTCCCCTGAAATGGAAACTGTAAACCCCCTCCCTCCAAGTTATTATAATTTTGAAATTAAGAGGCTCTCAGGCAAAGATGTGGGAGTAGGAATAACAGTTCTTTATTAGAAAAATTAAAAATACAAACAGAATAGTACAAAAAAAGAAGAAAAACCACTCTCAGAGTCAGCCCATGCCCTGGCCCCTGTGTGTCAGGGGGTGGCACAGCCCCATCCCAGGGGGGCTCAGCCCTCCTGCAGTGCCAGCTGTGCTGCTGCTGCAGCAGGGATCCTGCACAAGGGGGGAGTTTTCCTCTGCAGCTCCAGGGCTGCTGGAGATGGGCCTGGGCTCCCTCTGGCAATGCAGGGCAGCAGAAAGCTGCTCCTCTGGCAATGCAGGGGGCAAAGGCTGCTGTGCTGTGCCAGGCTCAGATTGGATCCAGGTAGGAATGCTTGGCTCCTCCCCTGGGCGCAGCATCTCCCCATGGGATGCTGGAATTGGATCAGCCCTGCAGGGACACTCAGTGGCCATGGACAGCAGAGATCTCCTGGAGGGAGGATTGGCTGTGGGAGAGAGAAAGAACAAACTGCCCCATGGACAGCAGAGAACTGCCCCAGCTCAAAAAAATGGAAATAGAACACACACCCCCAGCCACATCTTCCAGCCTAAGACATCTGGAAACCAGAGCAGCCAGGACAAGTCTGGGCAAGGCCTGGGGCTCAGCAGGTTTGGTGAAATCAGCCCAGGGTAACAACAATCAGCCCTCACTGAGCCCAGGGCACCAACAACTTTCCTGGAGCTTAGTGAGGGTTCCCAAGCAGAGCTTTTTTTTCAGCTGTCCATGCTGAATGTGGCTTGGAATTTTGCCATGCAAATTAASAATTGCCCAAATGGCCAGGCAGCTGAAGCAGCAGAGCTGGAGCTGATGCTGACATGTCTGAACTTAACAGGGAGATTGAGATCCACAGAGCTGAGGGCACATCCCAGTCCCAGGGACAACCTCCAAACACAGTAACAAAAGCAGAATTTCTGGCGGAAAACAGCACATTATGTGCATGAGAATGAAACCATTTCCAGCCCATGAGATCTGAAGCAGTCCTTGCAGCTCAATAAAGAGCATTAGCCTGGATCATGTAAGAAAAGAGCAAGTCTTGCCCATTACCTAGCAAAATATTGACTTGTTTCTTATGTGGTTCCATAACAGAAACTCCTCTCCAAAGCCTGCATACTTCCAGTTTTATTTCCCAGTAAAACACACATCTAGCTCTGACAAGGCAAATTATTTTCACAGCCACTGAAGTCCCAAAGCCTTTAGTAGGGGTTTACAAGGAAAGAAGCAGGCAGATAAGTGGGTGATAAAGACAGAAAGTGACACACCTGGGGAAAAAAAATGGCAAAGACAAGGAGTTAAGGCTTTGGTAAAATAGACACAACTTTAAATTCATGAAGGTATGCACAGGTGATGTCTGTGTCAGGACAATACAGCTTCTATCTTTTGCAGTATTAATCAAAAATTTCAGCATTTAGTAACAGGGGCAATGCTAAATGTAAATGTGACCCTGAGAGTGACATGATGCAGCCTCCAAGACAGCAAAGTGTTAATGTCAGATGTCTCTGAGCTTTTAATTTGGGCTTATTTGCACTGAAAAAGATGGTACTCTTTATATCATTGTATAAAGAGTATGTATATATATATATATATATATATTTGTGTGCATATATATGTATTATACCCTGTATAAGTACAGCAACATTTCCTGTACGAAAGGCTCAGGAGCTGCAGACCTCAGAGGGGAAAAGCTGCAGGTAAAGTAAAGGTAAATTAAACATAAGATAAAGTAAAGGTAAAGTAAGGTAAAGGAGTATAACCAAATAATTCAGGAGCCTTACAGGCCCCCCAKATGATGGTGGTGGAAGGGAAACCTGCAGGGATCAGATGATTTCCCCAAGGTCATTCTGGACACACRAGATTTCAGCCCTCTCTGCTTTACACAGGGGAGATTTGGCTCAGCCTGAACCTGGTGGCAGGCTGCCCAAAGAAGTTGTAGATCAAAGAATATCAGGATCTTGGAGTGGTTTGAGTTGGAAGGGACCTTGAAGATYATCTCTTAAAGATCAACCTGGCCTTGGAGACTTYCAGGGATGAGGCAGCYACAGCTTCTCTGGGCAACCTGTGCCAGCAGTTGCTTGCTAAATGAGGGAGAGGACCAGAGGTAGGAGCCTTAATCTGAGACAGGGGAAATTCAGATCACATAAAAAAAAAAAAAAATCACTGTTGGGTGCCCAGGCATGGAAATAAGTTGTCCAGGGAGGTGGTGGAGTCACCATTTCTGGAAGTGTTCAAGAGGCATCAGGATTGGGTGATTTAATGGTTATGGGGTCACAGTGTCAGGGCTGGGTTAATGGTTGGACTTCATGATCCTAAAGGTCTCTTCCAACTTTGATGGTTTCATGATTCCATGATTTTAGGAGGAGCATTGGATTGGGAAGAGAGGGAGAGGAAAGGAGAGGAAAGGAGAGAGTTCCCAGTGCCAGTTCTCAGGAGAGGAGAGGATGTTCTCCATGCCAGCTCTCAGGACTCTTCTTGCCTCCCTGGCTGGCAGTGAGGTGATCTTGGCCAGCCCTGTTTGATCTGTTACAGCCATTKATTTACCTTGGCTTTTCATAAAGAATGCTCCAAGTATTTCCCAGCCAATGTGATGTCCCAAAAGCCAGGTGGGATTTTGTCCTTCACCTGCAGCCATTTGCTGCCTCATCTCACCATGACCCCGTGCAGAGGAGCTCAGGAATCTCTGTGGAACGCTCGGACACCGTCTGACAGCGTCCGTGAAATGGAATGAGAGTCAGGAAATCTCCAGGGAGACAATGAATAAATTTCATGTTCATTTCAGCCTCTGAACAGTGAATTCTGAATAAAATACAGGTAGCAGAAAAGAAAAATGTCCCTTTTCCTATGAACAGGAGTGGGCTGGGGGAGGGGACACAGAGGGTGGTGGAGTCAAAACCTGTGTCATAACACATTTCATCATGGAAGAGCAAGAACCATTAATACTGCAGGGGTATCTAATTCTGGCCTTTCTCCACTTCAGATGGCTGCCTTTGCAACCCAGTTATTTTTGATGTGCTTTATAGTGTGCAGAAACTTTCTGATGGGTTCCTAACCAATGACCTTGCCTGAAAAGATCATTGATGGTATTTTAATGACTTTCAGATAACTTTTATAGAGCTGAGGTTTTCAACCAGCAGGGTAGTCTTGGGTCTATACCTAAATATATTCTCTGTGAAGAAGTGTCAACTTTAAAAAAGCAGTGAAGGATGCCAATTACATCTCAACATTCCCCAGAGTGCTGGAAAATATCAATACATATATACATTTGTTAAAAATAAAAATCACAACAAAACAGCAACAAAGTATGTTATGCTGGAGAAAAACTTGCAAGCTTGACTTATTTATAAAAATTGAAATATTTTCTGTACTTTTAGGAAAAGGTTGCTATTTATCCATCTCTTTTTTTTTTTTTTTGCTACAGTATTTACTACATGATTTCGACAGGCAGTATTTGCCTTATGGAAGTAATTTTTTATGCTGTCTGAATATATTCAGAACATTCAGTATAGGAACATAACCAGAATATCTTGTGAACATATTCAGGGTATATTCAGTAGGCTTTTACTGCAGGACACCTCTATTCCAGTACTCTTCATTATCAAAATMACATTTTCACTTACACAGAAAACATCCCAGGATTTTCAAATATCGGTCACATCAGAAGTTTTCAGGTATAACTTCATTCTTCAAACAGCTGAGCAATCACCTTAGAAGAAGATTYAAAGGACAAAGACAGAAATTTCTTTGACACATGCAGCCCAAATGCCTTCCAGCTGCAGACACAAATCTGTATTTATGATGGATTTCCAGCATTACATGTCCCAGTGGGGTGGTGCTGTTGGGTTTTTCCTGGGCACTCAGCTCCAGGGATGGTGGATGRGACAGTGGTGCCAAGCTGCTGCTGGTGGCACTGGCTGATGCCACCCTGAGGAGCCCCCAGAGAGCAGAGGGGCTGAGGTGGGGAACTCACTGAAGTCATGGAAATGCTGCTGCAGGCTGCTACAGCCACGTGCTTTGGGCTTTTTATTTTTTTCTCTTTAAATGCAAAAACATTTTAAAGGTTACCATCTCTGTGACATTTCCATGTCTCTCCTCTKGCTGGTGGTGGTGCAGCTGACAAATTGAAGGCAAAGTGTAATTTGAATTMCTGCTCTCTGGAGTGCCCTGCTTTCCCTCTGAGAGCTGGGCACTGTTCCTGGGGCTGCTCAGAAATGCTACAGAATGCTGAATGCTGAATTGGACCCCTCACAGCCCAGAYAGCATCTGTCAAATCCCAAAAAACAGCTCCAGACTAAGGGAAGAGCAAATAAAAAATTTTTAAACCCATGTGATCTTATGAGAGAATATCCAACGAGGCTATTCCAAGTTTTATGAAACCTTTAATAATTGTCATTACTCTTTTGGGGGGGCTGTTCAGAGCTGTTCTGTCTCAAATTTAACCTCCAAAAATCTATAATTTCTGCAAGAAWGCTTTTCCTGAACAGCTCCTGCAGRGAGAGATCCCTGCCTCCCTTCCCTGTGTCCCATAAAATGGGAGCTCAGGCTGCCAACCACATCCCCAGCTGGTAAAACTGAGCACTTCTTGTCCAGCTGAGGACAATTTCTTGATTTACACTACTAAAAAAAACAATCTCTCCTTTTATTTTGTTTTTTTAGGGGGATCTGCCTACAGGTAATGAAATATTTTTGTATTTCTCTGTACAACCTTCCCTCTTTAAGTTRCAGGCACCTATGTATGCACACATATTTAAATTTATTTGTGCTTGTAACATGGACAGCAAGTCTTCACAAGCAGGTGTTAGGTAATATATTACTTTATACATAAAAATAATCGAGGTAAAGTGTATGGTGAATAACTTTTGTTAGACCAAAGGCTGGAAATACAGAGAGGTTTCAAGGCAGGTGAGTTTTCTTCAGGTCATTTTCAGGGCTCTCCAACCTCCAAACTTGTTTTTCTTCCCTTTTTAATGTTAGGTAAGCTAAAAATAATTGTATTTTTACCGCCAATCCTTGTCTCACCTCATAGCCTTAACCCATCCTGGTTACCCAGGGYTGAGCACAAACTGATGCTTTCTCCTGGAGATATCACAAGCCTGAAACAGCCCAAATTTCCTCATTTTGACTTTTCTGGGATGTGTTTGGGTTGTTTGTCCTCTCACAATCCCAGAAGCTGCACAGCCCCTCTGTCTGGGGACTACCTGAGGCCTGAGATCTGCTAATTTCTGTGATGATTGGGAAGCCAAGSGTTACCATCAGGAGGAGAAAAGTTCCCCTTTTTTTTGTTTTTTACAATGGGAAGATACACAAGTAATTGCSTGTTCCTGTGTCACCTCCTGTAATGGTGCTGCTGGCACAGGGCAAGGAGGAATTGTCCTCTGGGAGTCACAGGGAAAAGGGGAGGAAATGTAGGGGATTTGTCCAGTTTTGGAAAAGCATCTGGGAACAGCCTGGGAGAAATTCATCAGTTCTGCAAGATGAAGCTCAGAAGCTGAAGCCTTTCTCCTTCTCTAAGAGCTGGCTAAAAGTAAACCAGATTCTGCTGCCATGAATTATTAAAAGCAGTTCATTTAACATCATTGTGATTTGGCTGAAGTACAGACAGGGCAAAGTGGTTTCCCAAATCTYATTGACTTCCCTAAGTGTCCTATTAGAGGACAAAAATGTGAGTTTGTCAGCAAAATRATCTGCTGGACAAAAGAACACAGAGTAAAATGCTCTTTGGAGAAAGAAGAGAATTGAATTGGAGCTCCTGGTGAACAAACAAAAATTTTAAAAGTTTCAATATTTTATTTGCAAGAGGCTTGATAAATAAAAATGTGCTCTGACAGTTGTGTCACACATCAGATTCCCCCTTTCTTTTGTCATTTTCTGCCCTGGTCACTATTTTAATGAGTAATATTTCACCATCTGCCTTAAGAGCTGACTGTGCATGGCAGAACTCATGGAATCATAGAATGGTTTGGGAGGGACCAYAAAGATCCCCCAGTTCCATGAGCAGGGACATCTCCCAGAGACCAGATTCCTTTGAGTCCCATCCAACCTGGCCTCMAATTTTTCCAGGGATGGGGCRTTCARCCTKTTCCAGAGCCTCATCCTGCCCATCAAAAAAAATTTCTGCCTTTTATCTAACCTAAACCTRCYCTGAGTTTGAAGCTATTGCCCCTTGTCCTGCTGCAACAGGCCCTRCTAAAATGCTGCTCTGTTTCTCCTCCATTTTACAGCAGAATTTTTACTTTCTCCAATTGTTCCTTGCTTGCAGTTCAGTTTCTCCCAGCCCTGTGAGCTTTGTCTGCAGGGCTTTTAACTTCTGGGTTTTGCAACCAGTCCCAGATCACTGAGCAAAAGCAGGGYATGCCCAAAACCCAGGCTGTGAAGTTCAGTCTCCAAGGCAAAGCTCCCATTAATTCAGGATGGGCAGAACTCTTTGTAATGGATCTCACATAAAATGTGTGGGTAACTCCCATTCCTAAGTGCTTTAATAAATGGATAATGATGCAGAAAGGCTTTAGGGCTCCTCTTTTCTCTCCTTCCCTTTTTCTGTGCTTTAGTATATGACAGAAAATATTAACTATCTCTARAACAATTAATTAGAAAGGAAATAAAAACTGTAAATACACATTACCAACTGAACTGTTTAATAAAGAAAATTTAAATACACAATCCCTKAAGACAGTTCCAATATATCTTCCATTGCTGCTACTATCAGGAAATAAGTAAAATATGCAGAGAACCACACTCAGTTTGTATCTGACTAAAGATTTATAGGGCTCTGTCAAAAACTATTACCACAAACATTTGTTTAATTTTTGTTTTCTTCTAATTTCCAGCAGGATGGTCCAACAAATGTCTGTGGAAAACTGAGATCTTTAACATGAATTGTTGTCTTCAGTAAGTTCTAATCATGGARAAGGCTCTGGATCTGTAGAAATCCTGATGCTTTCTCCCAGCTCAGTGAGAACAGCTGCTGGAATTCTCCATTTTCATCTCTTTCCTTCCTCATTTTCCCTCATATTTTATTAGCATTTTGTACAGCTCTAAGTASATCTGTAGTGAGGGGTATTTCCCTGTGCCCCACAGGTGATTTCCCACCTGCAGAGCTGCCCCAGCCCAGGGAGGAGCTGGAGCTGCTGCAGAGAGCCCAGAGGAGGCTTGGTGAGCAAGAGGGCTGGGAGAGCTCTGCTGGCAGGAAAGGCTGGCCACGCTGGCATTGTCGACCTGCACAGGAGAAGCTTTGGCCTGAGCTCAGGGTGGCCTTGCAGGGCGATGAGGAGCCCAGGAAGCTGAGCAGAGAAAATTGCCAGGGCATGCAGGGACAGCACACAGGGAATGGCTCCCAGTGCCAGAGGGCAGGGCTGGATGGGATCTTGGCAATGAGGAATTGTTCCCTGGCAGGGTGTGCAGGGCTGGGATGGAATTCCCAGAGCAGCTGTGGCTGCCCCTGGATCCCTGGCAGTGCCCAAGGCCAGATTGGACACTGGGGCTGGGAGCAGCCTGGGACAGTGGGAGGTGTCCCTGCCAGGGCAGGGAGTTTGAACAAGACAATCTTTAAGGTCCCTTCTGTCCTGCTTTACGGCAAATTTGGGAGAAAACCTCCCAAGGGGGCCCCTCCAGAAAGCAAACCCACATGGCCCCTCACCCCCAACCAGTTTGGGAAGGATTCCTCAGAGACAAGTGGAAAGAACCTGTTTATTTAACAGGCACAGCACCCCCCAGCACACAAAATGAACAGTACAGGATGACACCACTCTTTCACCGCTCTGAAAAAGATGACAAATTCAGAAAGTCTCTCCTAGGGGTGGTTTCTCTGTTATCAGTCCCTCCAGTGCTGGTGCAGCTGCTGCAGCCATAGGGTGCAAACTCTTGGTGTTTCCCAGGCCCCAGTCCAGAGCAGGCTCCACTGGTTCCAAGAAAGGGAAATGTCCTGGGTTGACTATATGATACTTTTATCCCCAGTTGTCTGTTCTGTTTATGCTGAATAATAAGTTTTGCACCTTTAAGCCTTGTTCCAGAGAGTGAAGGAGGAGAGAAGAAGCTGCAGTTTGTTTTCAGACACTGCACTCACTTCTCCACATTCCTGCTCCTGGCCTGTGCTGTCTGCGGATGGACAGACAGCAGGACAGAGCTCTCCTTTGCTTTTAGTTAGTTTAGCTAGCTGAGGCAAAGAAGTTCCCTGGACTGTGGGTTATTTTCCCTTTTCTTTGGAGCTGTTTAAACCTGCTCTGGCCTGAACACCCAGAGAGCACCGGCAGCTCCGCCTGTGGCCACTGGGCCGGGCCTGGGCCGTGACATTTCCATCACCAAGAGACTGAGTGAGCTGAGCTACAGCCCATGGAGGGGACTTTCTGAATTTGTCATCTCTTTTGGAGCAGCAAGGGGTTTTCTTGTTTAATATTGTTTAGGTTTTATTGTTTAACAAACAGGTTTTTCCCACTTTTCTGCCGAACCAGTTGTGGGGAGGGGCCGATTGAATTTGCTTTCCTAGAGGAGCCCCTTTGGGGGTTCTCTCCAAAATTTGTCCTGAACCAGGACAGGAAAGAAAAACAGTCCAGGGAAAATTTGGACTGCCTAGCTAAACTAACTAACAAGCAGAAGCAGAAGCAAGAGCAAAGAAGGAGCAAGAGCAAAGAAGGAGCAAGAGCAAAGAAAAAGCAAAAGGTGCACTATGTACTGCCCTGATGAAGTCTCTGGCGTCAAGATGACCCTGAAGTGTCAGAAAGTCTCTTTTTCCCAGCCCGGAGACCAAAGAAGAAGTCAAGATTCCTCAGCTCTGGTTCTCAAGGTTATTTTTTCTTATCTATAACATTCTCTTTCTCTGAGCTGATGAGATCTGTCCAGCAGGTTGGATTGAGGCACACTGACCGCCCACAGGGCACTGTTATCTTTTTATACTAAAAACTACATGTACTTTATTCACAATAATTTTCCAATACCTATCACCTATGTTAGACAGTCTGTCTCTACTCTAAACCATTTCAAAAGTGCCACCATCACAGCAGAAGATGGAGGCTAAGAAGAAACAGGAGGGACACGACAYGCCCAGATTCCTCCATCTTGCCTCCTGAACCCCCATTCTAAAAACCCCAAAATTCCACATTTTCACCCTGTGATAAATTCACTTTCATTCTATTCAAACTCTTGTGGCTTGTAACTCTTCACACAAAGTTGGTAATTGTTTCCATGGGTTAAAATCGAAGGCACAGGTGTCTTTRACTCYGTGCCAAGGTCTCTGAGCCCCYTGCCAGGGTCTRGAGYCMTCCAKGGCAGTCAGAGGAATGTCCTGGGTTCCAACACTGCCCCATCTCTGTGTCCCACTGACCTTTGGGGGAGTGAGCAGACTGATAACTGATAACAAAACAAAACGAATTTTCACTCTTCAGAGCCAGTCTTGAAGGCACAGAACATAATATCCAGCATAAACAAAACAAAAACTGGGGATACAAGCATCACAACATCACCCTAGGACACCTTCTAACCCAAAGCATTCCTTGATTCTATTCTCATATGCTCCTTTCTAAAGCATGATGGGCAGTCAGGATGTTTAAAATCCACAGGCAGGAGGATCCTTGRGAAGCACCACAGGAATCCTGTCCACACTAAACCTAGGACAGGTAGAAGAAGACATATGGTGCTTTTAATTTCCCTACTGATGCTGGTAGTTCCCTCAATCTCTTCAAGAATCAATGGAAATTAGTTTCCTAAAGAAGTGCATTTTGCAGCTAATGGGAGTCCTTGGTTATGATTATTTCCTAAATGGAAAAAAAATGCACATTAACACGAAAATTCAAATGAGACTGCGAATCATTAAAGACCCATTTGTTCTACAAATAGAGCTGCAGTGGCTTTTTTAATAAATTCCTCAAGAAAAGCAGTTTTCTGTAGATGTGAGAGGCCAGGAATTATTTACTTACTCACAGAAAAGGGGGAGGAATCTGTTGTTTTGAAAGAGAGCAACTAAACAGACCTAGGAGATCAATCTGTTTTTCTGCCTAGGTTTTCATAATTGCTGGTTTTTGCCATTTTCAACAGGATAATCAAATCCCTAGGTGAACTTGAATAAAATTCTGTGTTCTTTTGAGTTTGATGGACTGGTTATTTTTAGTCAGGTTTAGATGCTAGAAGGAAATTCAGATTTTTTTAGAGAGTTTGCACAGATCCTTAAGGATTTTTATAACACTTCAGAGGCACAGGGAAAAGCATTCTGCTGCACTTATGATGCTTTCAAAGTATTTTAAAATGCTTTCATTAAAAACTTTACAAAATGTCGCCAAGAAACAGGGAAGGTGCAAGAAAGGTGGAGATTATTTACAAGGGATGGAGTGACAGGACAAGGGGGAATGGCTTCAGACTGAAAGAGAGTGGGGTTAGGTGGGCTATTGGGAAAAAATTGTTCCCTGTGAGGGTTGGGGGCCCTGGCACTAAAAAGTTGTGGCTGCTCCATCCCTGGAAGTATCCAAGGCCAGGCTGGACAGAGCTTGAAACACCTTGGGATAGTGGAAGTTGTCCCTGCCCAAGGAATTGGGTGATGTTTAAGGTCTTTTCCAACCCAAGCCAGTATTCCATATCTCTGTATATACTTATATGAGTATTTATATTCACATTTCCATGGAACTGTAATACAAAAACTGTTGTTAAAATAAGGAACAAAATAGGGGAGCCCAGGTCAGCATCCTCAGACTACTTCAAAGTATTTTGGTCTGCAAAAATKATAAATTTCAGTTGTACCCTTGCATATCCAACAGTGTTTATGTGCAGCCTAAGGCTCTGGGCATTTGCAAACCACAGCTCTCAGCTAATAAACATTGCAGAGACTCCTGGTACACCCTGCAAATTTCCCTTCCTATTTCCTCCTCCTTTTCCACCTGATTTTGCTGGGGAACTTTGCACGTGGATGCTGAAGCACTAAAACACAAGGTTTGCTCTTTCCTTCACCAAGGCAGGCTGGAAGTGCATGTTTTCCTCTTTTGATGGCTTTTAAGGCTTGGAAAATGGATATTGCACTCTCAGTGCACAACTGATGCACAGATGCAGAGCCTTGGAAAACATTTGCATTGACTATCATGATGCTTTCCTAATTAGATGCCTCTGAATGCAGATCTATTTCCAGCACGGTTTTTACGTCGAACTGCACAACAAATTCACTTCAACTGGCAGTTTAGCTTATCCAAATGCCATCCACAGGAGGTAGCTGAAATAAATTAAAGAGGCAGTAATGTGCTCGTGGCGTTAACATTAGCATTTGGTGGCCTTTAGCTAGCTCAGGCAATAAACAAACCCGGATTGGGAAAAGTTTCCTGCTTATGTGGACAGAAGGGTGTCTGATGGCTGAGGGCTGAGTGCTGCTTCTCATCAGCACTCCTCTCTCCTGACAGGGCTCCTGAGAGCCCTCAGCACGCTCAGATATCACATTCATATTTTCTGAAAAATCCCTTCACCCAGGATTTTTCTCCTGGGAAGCTGAGAGAAGCCTCAGAGAAAAATGAAAACAATAATTATCTGATTTGCTTCTCCTGTGTTTTGCTCATGTGGAATGTGTTTGGGGATTGTTTACCCACAGGTGATTGTTCCTTTGGATTCTAGAGTGAGTTGTTTTCACTTATTGGCCAATCAGTGCCAAACTGTGTCAGGACTCTGGAAAGAATCATGAGTTTTCATTATTATCTTTTTAGCTTTCTGTATTCTATAGTATAGTTTAGTATTCTTTAATATAATATAGTATCTTAAAACAATAAATCAGCCTTCTGAGAACATGGAAGGCTGAAGGAAGGATTCATCATTCCGTCCTTCGTCCAGGGGCAAGGAAAATACAATACTCAGAGAGGGTTTCACCCTCCAAGAAGGGTTCAAGGTGGGAAATCAATGGATCCATGGGAATTTCATGGGGTTTCATGACCTGGTRTAAGGWGCTGCAGCTGGRTTGGGGCAACAGCTGGTAACAACACAGGGTGGGGATGACAAAATCAAGAGCAGYCCTGCCAGGAAGGACTTGGAGGTGCTGGAGGGTGAGAGGTTGGACACGTCCCAGCTTGGCAGCCCAGAAACCCCCATGGTGTCCTGGGCTCATCCCAGTGAAGCCAGCAAGAAGGGGGGGATTCTGTCCCTCTRTCCCACTCAGGTGATTTCCCACCTGCAGAGCTGCCCCAGCCCAGGGAGGAGCTGGAGCTGCTGCAGAGAGCCCAGAGGAGGCTCCAGGATGAGCAGAGGGATGGAGCAGCTCTGCTGGCAGGRAAGGCTGGCACAGCTGGCATTGTTCACCTGCACAGGAGAAGCTTTGGCCTGAGCTCAGTYRCCCCATGATTTGTGGGGAGGTGGGGAAAGCTCTCACCATCCCTCTCTGGCTCATCTSAGGTCCCTGCCCAGTTGCAGGGCCTGAAGGAGYYCCAGGAAAYATGGGAGAGAGACAATTTCCAAGGGCTGGAGGGACAGGACACAGGGAATGGCTTCAAATTGCCAGAGGATGGGGTTAAATTAGATATTAGGCAGAAATTCTTCCCTGTGATAGTGATGAAACACTGGAATAGGTTGCCCAGAGATTTTGTGGCTGCCCCTGGAYCCCTGGCAGTGCCCAAGGCCAGGTTGGATAGGGCTTGGAGCCACCTTGGACAATGGAAAGAGTCTCTGCTCATGGGAGGAATGTTAGGACAAGATGATCTTTAAATTTCCTTCCAACCAAACCCATTCTRTGATTCCCTCATTCCATAAAATMGAGCAAAGGGAGGCAAAATGGGCATGGATGTCAAAGGAACCCTGCTAATGAGCTGATGGATGAGCAGCTCAGCAGCTGGGGATGCAGCAGGTCCCCCTCCCTGGGTGCTGCCTGCACTGAAGGAGGTTTGCTGACAGCAAGCAGCCAGGGTGGATTGCAATTCAGGGATTTTCCCTCTGCTTGTCCTTCAGCAAACAGCAAACAGCAGACAGTGGCTGCAGGGAGAGCCAGACAACCTCTGTCAGGATTTCTGGGGAAATTCAGAAGAGGCATCTGTGTTTTCTCATATCATCCTACTCCTTCCACAGCTGATGGAAGCAAAAATTGCTTTGAAGTACCTGGAGCTGCAGATATAAATTACAGCTGAATTAGGAGTTTAAACACTGCCTCGGGCTGGTTTCCTGGAGTCTCAAACAGGCAGGGACATATGTGGCAGAGAACTTGCTACTGATAGAAAGTGGTTTTTCTAGACATTACCCACCACAGAGAGAAACATGATTTTGCTCAGTAATTAATGTCATGACTTTATCAAATTGTAAAACAGGAAAAGAAGGGACAGTGCAGAGCAGGCAGAAGGCACAAAAGGGATGGAGGAGCTCTTCTGGCAGGACAAAATGGTGCCWAAAGCTGAGCAGAGATGGAAATTAGATGAGAAGAGAAGGAGAAAAGGAAAAAAATCTCACCTTTATGAAAGCCCAAACTGTGTGGAATTGCTCATTTTATATCAAATTGCCTCTTTTTCCTCCCTGAGGGACATGGATTACCTCAAGTATTGGGACTAAAGAAGTACTGCAGCAAAGGAAAAGCTCAAAATGGAGTTATTTAAATAGGTGAGCCCTATGCTTCCCCAAGAGTTGTGTGCTGGAGCCCCAGAGTGGGGAAAAGGAGGAGAGCTSCTTTCTGCCATGCTTGAAGCAGATTTCCTGCCCCAGGTTTGACTTCAGATGGGCAGGAATGAAGTTGRGCTCTGACAAGAAACCCTCAGGTAGGAGGGAGCAGGGGACAGGGGGGTGGGTTTGTGGCCCCTGGGGCCTCTACTGTAGGGGGATAGAACATAAGAAAATAAAGGTAGCATAGAAAGTAATCTTACCCCTAAGGAGTTGCAGCTGAGCCAATTATTAGGGATTAGGAACAGGCCTGACTTTAACAGGCCACAGCTGTAGCCAGTGGCAAGAGAGTTATAAAAGAGTGGATTGGCTGGTTGAGAGGGGAACTGGAGTCAGTTGGCTGCTGTGAGAAGAAGGAAGAGTCAGTGCCTAGAGGAGCTGTCTATGRGAAACATCAAGGAGGTATGAAACTCCTGTAATAAAGAGACAACAATATGGAACCTTTGCAATATAATGACAACACTGTGCTGAGCCTGGGGCTGATGGAGCCCTGGAACAACTCCAGAGAGGGGCAGGGACTTGGGGTGAGCCAGAGAGTGATGGTGAGAGCTTCCCCCACCTCCCCACAAATCATGGAGAGGGTTGGAAGGGACTTTAAAGCCCACCCCTGCCATGGCAGGGACATCTCCCACTGTCCCAGGCTGCTCCAGCCCCAGTGTCCAGCCTGGCCTTGGGCACTGCCAGGGATCCAGGGGCAGCCACAGCTGCTCTGGGAATTCCATCCCAGCCCCTGCCCACCCTCACAGAGAAGATTTCTTCCTGATTTCTTCCTAATATCCCATCTAAACCTGCCCTCTTTCAGYCTAAAGCAATTTCCCCTTTTTCTGTCACTAAATGTCCTTGCAAAATGTTTCTCTCCACCTCCTGAGTGTCTGAGCTGGCCACCACCTGCTGCTTTGTTTCCMCCAAATGAGGTCATTGCYTGAGAACAAATTCTAGGTCGTTATCACAAAAATTTTACATATTGCCACCAAAGAATTGTCAGTTATTTCCATTAATTTATATAAATATGCCTTCAGCCACCACGAGGACTGCAACTGCAAAGAGCAAACATTTTMATCATGTTCCAGAAGATTGCAGTTTGCTCAAGCACCTGCCAGCTTTATCCTGGCAGGCCAGGCTAGGATTGCTCTGGCATTTTACTGTGGCTTGTGTTTGATGATCAATTTATCCCATAATTTTATTTTTTTTTTTCCAGGCAATAAATACTCGCTGTGTGTGGCAAAGCATCTGGAGCCACTTGTTAGTCCAGCACCCAAGGGATGCAGAGCAGTCAGCACAACCACTGTCTAATTTGGAAGCTAGAATTTATTTATGTCTGCTGGTCAAGCTGCATCCTTTCTTGTATTATGACTGGAAAAGAAATTTTTGCTTTGGGTGACTTTTAAAAGCAGAARTGGCCCATCAGGGAGGCAAGCAGCACCTCCAGAAAGGAGAAAGGGCTCCTGCAGTTCCTGCAGCAAAAATGTGGAGAGCTTTGCRTGGCAGAGCAGGGAACAGCCCTGAGATTTAGCAGATTTCCAGCTGAAGGCACTGGCAGCTCCTTGGAGTGGGGCTGATTGCCAGAGCAGCTCAGCAGCAGAGCCTGGGAGAACAACAATCCAAAACCCACTTTTGTTGTTTAGAAATGTGGGAATACARCAGAGAGCATGAGTGCTGTACCATATAAAAAACCAGCCTGGTGTTGTCCAGGCTTCATCTCATCTTTTAGTTAGACAATGCCAAAAGGTTGTTTTTCCAGGACTTTACACACCTTAAAAAATTAAAAACCTTGCTGAGAAGTGCATTCCTTGCACTGCCAGCAATGCTTCAGCTGAGGAAGGTGGCAAAGACCTGTTGAAGAGAGGGGAGCKTGGTTTGGTGTGGCCACTGCTGACTCAAATCCATGTCAAAATGTTCCCAGAGTCTGGTGCACAATTATTTCAAAAGGGAATAGGCTTGGATAAATATTTCCAAGACTGGAGTGGGTGGTCAGCACTGTTTGCAAACACAAACACTGTGGCACCATCAAACTCTTTTGGTTGTGYTGCTGGTAGCACTAAAATCAACTTTTGAAGAGATCCATGAGTCTTCAAATGGAAAAAGGGAATYACTGAGTGCTTGTTTAGCTCAGGCACTGCAGGAAGAGGAGCCACACTCTCTCTGAGACAGGAGTTCAGCTTCTTTAGAAGACAGGACAGGCGGTTTCTGTCACGTTTCCCTCCCTGCCAGCAGATTGCTCCTGTCAGCCTTGACAAAGGGGAAGCTTTGAGGCACAGAGGGCTCAGCTCTGCACGTTCTGCAGGTACAGCACATGACTCTTTAATGTTCATTTATATTTGCTAAGTTGTGACTCTTAAGCCTCTTAAAGGTGGTGAAGATGCAGATGGGCAAATGCAGATTTTTTTTTAATACTAAAAACTATGACAATCTTATAATTAGAACAATCTCATCTTTTATGTGCTGAAGTTTGACACACTATATTGGCTGAAGGTTAAATTACAACAAAGTACAGCTGGAAAGTTCAGAAGAGTAAAACTTCTCTAAAAAAAAAAAAAAACCATAAAATTATTTAATTCACTGCCACACATTTGTTCTCCAGTAGCTGGATTCACATTTTGATTTCTGGGAGGGAAATTTTCATTCCCTGCTGGAAGTAGTGTCTGAAGGAAGGAAAAAGGTCACTTTGAAAACTGTTGACGTCTGCAAACGGGGGAAAACTCCTGATTGATTTATGTTTGTTTGTACCATGTGTGATGGGAACTGAAATATTAAGTAAAGGGTGTGGGGAGGGCATCAGGAATCCTGTATTAGAGAAGGTCAGGTTCTATTTTCAAACATCTTAATTTTTCAGGACTCTGGCTTTCTCKCACACTTAATAGTTATGGCATTTGCTGTGTAAATTCCTAACTCAAATATATCAGCAGAAAGATGACCTTGCCAGATTGCAGAAATATGCTAAATATTAAATCCCTTAAGGCTTAGGCTTCGCTCACACATGCAAAGAAGTTTCAAGAAATGATTATGAAATACAAATACGCATCACAGCTACACTGAACTTACATAATATCTTAGACAAGAAAGTTAAGTTCTAATAACTGACTTTTAGATGTCACTGCCACAGGAAAATTCAGGAAGAAAGACCATCTTGGGGTGCTAAGGGAAACATACTCCACCAGATCCCCTATTTTTCATCCAAGAAAAGCAGAAGCTCACTTAGTTTCCCAAAAACGTGAGCTGAATCAAAATACCAAATCAAAATGCTTTTATCTCCCAGAATTCTTTAAATGTCCATGTGTTTGTGCCMACATGGGCAATATCTGGAGCTAAACACAACAATTGGATGCCCTGGCCAAAAACYCACCTGGCATCTTCATATCTCAGAGCTGCTATCACCTTTAATTGATTGATTGTCCAGAAAAAAAGAGCTGGAAATAACCTGTGCTTTGACTGACAGTTCAGTTAATGAGCTTAACTAGATAATCCTGGGAGGTCTGAAGATAAATACCACAGCTCARGAAAGGTATTACCCCTGGTTTTCTCCTCACTCTGGCTTTACCAAGTGCACAGTTCCAAGACAAAAGACAAGGGRCACAGCCCAGTGCCCAGAAAAAATCCAAACTGCTTCAATTGTTTTGTTAATGAAGAAAAAGGACAGCCAACTTCCACCAACATCTCAACAAAGTTTTAAAAGGTGGCTTCTCATTTTTTTCTAGGAGAAATTACATGACTCTCAAAACTACTCTAGTAAMMAAAAAAWWRRAAAAMCCMMMRAMMAMWRGGGAAAAAAAARRRRAAAAAAAAGACCTTTTAACCCCAGAGACTGCAACTTGTTTCTTATTTTAGCAATGCAGCTCTTACCAAGGTGAGGTAGCAGAGGTGCAGTGCACTTTTCTAAAAGTTCAGCTAAATCCAGAATCTCTCATGTTGCCCAAAGTGGGAGAATAACACAGTTATTCTGCTGAACAGGGTATTTAGAAAGAAATCTCTCTCAGATCAATTAACTTGGCTGACTGTATGTAGGCGAGAACCAGATTTCTCTGAAATATTTGGCCTTAGTTAATCAGAGGAGTGATCAGGCTGTGTCAGTGTCAGGCTCTAGCAATGAGCTCTTTTTCTTTCTTTTCAGATTAGAGGAAGAAGGATCCTGTAAAAATTGTCARTTTTCTCAATTATGATCCCCAAGTAATTTTTGACTGCAGAATGAAAATCCCTAAATTGCCATGAAGTCATAAATACCCTGGGTTATATAACCCAGCCTCACATCCTCATTAAAAGTGATGTCTTCAGCATCATTTACTAATTCCTCATTTTTTCCCAACTTTGGTGAAAACTGCCTTGCAAGGAGCCCACCTCCAACACTTGGCCCTGTCCTTGAGGGGTTTATTGGATGAGCTTCCAAGCCTCCATTAAGTGTGAATTTCCAGCCTATTAACTCTTTAGCTCTGGTATCACATGGGCATTTCTAACACAAACCCTGCTGCAGTGAGTGTGGATCCATGATATAAATAAGGAAGGAGCAGTGCATTGGATCAGCTCCATCTGGAAATGGGATAAACTCCTCTCTGTCTCACCAAACTGAGCTGATTTTGCTGCAGAAGGAGGCTGGACACTTTCAAAGGTTGGAAGCCAGACTAAAGCCTGAGGAAGGKCTTAAACAGGCAGTGGGTCAGCTTGGTTTGCTGTCCAAAAAAGGGAATTTCAGCACCAGGAGAAGGTCCTGTTCCTCCAGAGTTCCTCCAAACTCTCTCTGCAGGCAATTCCTGCACASCAGATAATAGATGCTGATATGTAACCAGACAGAATTTGTTTGGCTTTGTTTCTGATGCAACAGACATATCAAAAAGCAATCAGATGTCACTGCAGCTATATTTACAAATGGATGGCTAATAACTGGAAGCTGGTGCAAATTAAGTCAGATTTATTTCGCTCTAGGTGAGAGCTTGTTAATAACAGTGAAATGCACCAGGAAGAGAGGCTCTGCTAAATCTTCCTGCTTGGCAGAAGCCTCATCCATCACGGAATWGCTGCAGTTGAATATGGCACATTTACACAGTCTGTGAAAGATTTGCAAAAGCACCCAGGGGATTAAAGTGCACGAGTGCCAATGACTTTAAATGGTACTTGCTTTTGCAAATTTCATCCCCTGAGACTTCAGTAAACTTAATAATGCACAAAAATACAGTCTGAAGTGCAATCCAGCTTTACATAAGCTGGGCAAGTCTTGCTTTTGTTTTAATTTGATTGATATTTTAAGGGGGAAACAAAAACGACTGGTTTTTCTGGTTTTTTGTTGTTTTTTTTTTACTAAATGATCAGACTGGAAAGTGGATTTTTAACAATGCTTAACTCCAAGGCTGACAAATACAAAAGTTCCTAACAGCCAACAGATCAGACTTTTTTTTCCAGTGAGAATCAACAAGTTTTATGTCAGAGAAGAGACAGGCAAAAGGAATTAAATGGGCTTGACTAATCATCTCACCTAAAGAATATCACTGCTGACAGGGCACAGGCAAAAGGAGTTACAAGAGGGAACAGAATAGCCTAAAGCACACAAACAAAAGTAACCTTTTAAAGTTGATTTGCATCAGAGGCTGTGGACCATTGTCTAAAAATACTAATGTTGACTCCAGCAACCCAATCAAGCCTTWTGCAGAGTATCAGGAGAAAAGCTTTTCAGCTGGGAATGCTTTAGCAAGGAGCAGCAGGAAAATTGAGAGTGAAATTTGGTTGCTAGGACAAAGAACAAGCAACACAAGTGCATGCCCGCTCATGCCATGATAACTAAGGCATGCCCTGAAAGCCTGGAAGAGCTGGGAACCCAAACTTTCTGTGTGCCTGAGTCCTCCTTGGCCATGTGGTTTTATATTCCTGAGCTGTTTTTCAGTGGCGTTTTGCAAGTCCCAGATCCATCACCTGCTTATTGTCAGCTCTTTCCAGGGCAGAGAGGGAGAGGGACACTGCAGAAGTGGCAARCAGGTGGGGATGGCTTCAAGGTTTTCTGGTGAATTATCCTTTCTGGGTGAAGCAGCGGCTTCCACACACACAGAGGGTGTGTATCATATTCTGCTTTGTATCATGTATTACAATTTCACTCGGGTCTGGCTGGGTGGGAACTCACCAAAGCAGCCCAAGGGCTGCCCCCCTGTGCCTGCAGAGTCACAGAATCACTGAGGTTGGAAAACACCTCCAAGACTGMATCCAACCTGTGCCCCATCCCCACCCTGCCACCAGCCCAGAGCAGTGAGTGCCACRTCCTKGGACACCTCCAGGGATTGGGGYCCCACTGCCACCCTGAACATCTSTCCYAATGTTTAACAATCCCTTCAGYTGGAAGACCTGAATTCCAGAGGGAATCCCTCCTGATGCCCAGCCTGAAGCTGCCCTGAGCTCCAGCAGGCTCTCAGCCTCRGGGTGATAAATCCTCAGGTGATAACTTCCAGCAGCAGGAGCCAGGCAGCAGCTCCAGGAGTTGTATCTCACCTTAATGGAGCTCATCCTCCCTCGTGCTGCAGCCCTGCAGTGAGGTGGCACCTGAGGAAAATCAAAATCAAGGGCAGGAACAAGGTTTATGTCGTGCTGGTGCAGCCAGGGAAGCAGCTGCTCATTGCTGCTCTGCACATGAGCCTGAGCTCTGACTGTGCACTGGCACTGAAGGAAATGCTGTGCAGATGAAAAAGGGATGTTTATTATTTGGGTTCTTTTTTTTCCTCAAAGGAGAATTATCTGTTTCTGTGCAGGCAAAAAGAAGAAAAAAAAAAAAAAACAACCGTCATCGAGAGAATTTCCCCTCCTTGCTGGATACTTTCAGGATTTTCTTTATTCTTTTTACTTTTACTTTCTGCTTTGTTGCTAGTCCTTGAAGCTGTGGCAGCTCTAAACTAAAAATACTATTGGAAATTAGTACTATTGACTACAAAGTGTGCAGGATTACAATTTCAATGTGCAGCACAGAATCAAGATAATGGACTTTTAATTCAGATGACAGGCACTAAGTCATGTACATCTGTGAGAAAGAAGCAAAAGAGGTAGATCTCTGATGCCAAGAAAACTTGTTTTAATGGAAAGTGCTTCTRTGAAAGGACCATTAACTTCTTCTGTATAAAAGTATGAAGAATATGATGCATAATCCAAGCTTTCCCCCTGTGGGCATCCACACAGCARTTCTGAAAAAGAGCAGAAATAGAGGAGCTAATCATCCATCTTTCTGCTATGCAGCAGATGTCAATAAACTGGAGTTTGTGTTCCATTCCACTAAAATCCCAATGTCCCAGGCAATAACCTGTCCTTCAATAAACACAGGGCTAATGTCCATTGAGATGTGAGCTAATGCTGAGTGGAAAATGACTTCTCTGTTTACCTACACCCAAATTGCATTTTATTCATTTTCATTTACCAGATAAAAACAATTGATTGCCTCAGCTTATCCTTTGTAAAGAAAAGGCCTTTGTGAACAGGGGAGCATCGATGGCACAAGAATTTGAGCGGAATAAAATTGCTTTTCCCGCAAACAATGATTTTAATTTCTCCACAGATGATGTCTCCCAATTCTTTTAAGCCCTGGATGCAAGAGGTGGTTTGGGTGCTCTCCAGAGGTTGTAGGCACCATATGTCAGGGGGAGACTAGAGGGCAAACTCCAGGCTGGCTGATCAAAGAGTGAGGCTTTTATTTTTAACTCTGCCAGAACTTGCAGTGCACAGCTGTGCTCCTCACTGCCTGCCAGCTGCCTTGCATAACCTGGGCACTGACACCTCACTGCTGCTCCCAGGTATCCCTGAAGGCACCACCACGTGKCCCCTCTTACATAACCAAAGGGGAAAGCTCTGGAGCGYGASAGTGAGYGGGGAAYGAGGAGCTGCAGCTCCSTGGCACCATCACCTCCCTCCCGTCCCTGCCAGGCTCTCTGCCCACACCCTGTGCCTCCCCTCAAAGAGCTGTTCTTACACCTGTCCCCTGCACCTTTTCCAAACCCTTTCACTGCAGAAATCCCCTTCCCTGCTGCCAGGCTCTGCTGCCATCTCCCCACACTCCATCCCCTGCCTGATGCTGGGGCTGCTCTGGGCTTTAGGGCAGGGTGGTGACTCCACAGCCCCGTGGCTGATCAGCTCCAAGCTCTCATGCTGATGCCTCTTTTTGCTTCCAGTCTTCTGGAAACCTGTCAGTTTTCCCCTTGCTGTAGTAATTATTGTATCTGTTATTAATCATTGCCATCATCTGCTGGTTATTTTATTTTTTTCAATAATTCACTGTATTAAATACAGGCTTGGCTCCCAATAAGAAATTACAAGGCCTAGAGGAATACAGGGATGTAATTTTGCCATCCCCTGCCCTGCCAAGTGGTACCTGATGCTGGGGCTGCTCTGGGCTTTAGGGCAGGGTGGTGACTCCACAGCCCCAGAGCTCTCATGCTGATGCCTCTTTTGGCCTTTTTTGCTGTTTTGTTTTATAGATGGATAATGAGATGATTGGCTCTTGCAATTAAGGGATAACTATTGTGTGAATATTAATAAAAGCTTTAGTGATGTATAGTTGTGTTATTGTCRTGGAGTCATGGAATGYTTGGGGTTGGGAGGGTTCTTACAGGTCATGGAATGCCACCCCTGCCATGGCAGGGACACCTCCCACTGTGCCAGGCTGCTCCAGCCCCAGTGTCCAACCTGGCCTTGGGCACTGCCAGGGATCCAGGGGCAGCCCCAGCTGCTCTGGGCATTCCATCCCAGCCCTGCCCACCCTCCCAGAGTACAGTTTTTTCCTAATATCCAATCTAAACCCACTTCTTTCCCCCTTGCCCTGTCACCAGTTGCTTCCAGTCTTCTGGAAACCTGTCAATTTTCCCCTTGCTGTAGCAATTATTGTATCTGTTATTAATCATTGCCATCATCTGCTGGTTATTTTATTTTTTCAATAATTCACTCTATTAAATACAGGCTTGGCTCCCAATGAGAAATTACAAGGGCTAGAGGAATACAGGGATATAATTTTGCCAAGATCTGCAAGCCAAGCACAGAAAGTCACTGTACTTTGTGTACTTGATGAGGCCAAGAGATCATGTGCTCACACCCCCTGCCTTTGTCACATTAGTCCTGAAGATTTCTGCAGGAATATTTGTGCTGGAAACTACCACTGAATGTGAGTAATAGTATAAGTTTGGCCTTTGTGAAAAGATCATTAAATCACAACTCACTGAGAAGGGACAAGAGTCCTCAGGCTTATTTCAAAAGCTATTTTTAGCTGTGGTTATGAAGACTTTTCTTATCAAATAATTAGTCATCACCAGTAAAGGCAAGTTAACTTTTCAGAATAAAATAGGAAGTCATTGAAACCTTTTCTGAGTTTCCAAAAAAGGTTGATATAGAGATCATTGAAGCCTCTGCACCTGACTGCAGTTATTAAGGAACAGAAAATGGGAAAGCACAAAAAAAAAAAAAGAAACTGTTACAATTTCTCCCTTATTTGAAAGAAAAAGTGCTACAGATAAAGACATTTACCCAGATTTCTGTGTCATCCCAGTATTTTAGAAAATAAAGATGTTTTACAGCCAGAGTAGTCTTTTGCAGAAAAAAAAAAAGTGAAATCCTGACCAGCCAGAGAGATCACAGAGCAGCTCCATATTCTTGGGAAATGATGTTGTGAGTACAAGCCAGCAAAATAATGCTGTCACAAAAAAATGCCAAAAGCTGTGTAAATTTGTGGTGGGGGGCTCATCACTTGTAAAATAGTGGAGATAAYTGTGCTGCTGTGCCTGGCACTGGGTGCATTTCATCTGGATGGCTGCATTTCATTCCAGGCACACAGATAAACTGGCAGAGTTCAAAGGAGAATAACAAAAAATAAGGAAAAGGGTTGAAAAGGAGACCTACAAGATAAGATTAGGGAAACTGGGTATAGCTGGACTGGAACAAATTAATCTAAATGGCAGGAGGGAGGATTTAGGTTTTAAGTACAAACCAACCTTTATAGCTTTAAGAAAAGTTCAGCTGTGGAACAAGCTGCCAAGGAAGGTTTTAGCCTTACCATCACTAGAGATACTAAAAGGCAGGAGACCATCTGTCAGGGAGAGTTTGGGGATTTAAAAAAAAACAGAGAAAAAAAAATGCACTGCCTTAATTTAAGAATTGAGCTAAATAACCCATTCGTGACTAGACTTTCATGGATTAGAAATGGCAGAGCTTCTCTTTTGAGGGGAAGTTCCTGGATCTTCCTCCTCTGAAGATTGTCTTGATCATATAAACCAATACAAGGGATTTCTGCTGTTTTCACATTGAGAAGGATATTTGCATTTAAATGCTTCTAGGAGATAGATGTCTAAATATTAATTTCATCATATTGATGGTACACTGCTTTTTTCCCATCAGGCCTTGAACACTTGTATAGAGCTAATATTGAGAAAAGAAATCTAGAATCAYKGAATATCCTGAGTGGGAGGGATCATCCAAGCCCAACTCCTGGCCCTGCACAGGCATCCCAAAATCCCACCCTGTGCCTGGGAGTGTTGTCCAAACACTCCTTGAGTTCTGGCAGCCTTGGGGCTGTGCCCACTGCCCTGGGGAGCCTGTACAACAAATTGTCACTTTACCTCATTTTCTGTGAGACCTTTGTTCCCACACCTCAGCTCCTCCAAGAGGCACTCAAGGGATTCCTGTTAAAACTTCTGGAAAATCCAGGTTTCCTTGGGTTCCCACCTGTCATCTCCACCAGCATCAGGTTTTGGAATCACAGCTGCCATGTGGCCGATCATGTATTATGGCTGGATCACATCTTTTGTTCTCTCTCAAGACTCCTAATGAAGTTGCTCTTTGGAAATCCCTGAGTTCTGCCACAGCCCTTTCTAAATGACATTTCTAAAATATGTTGKTAATTTTCCCTGGAGCTGAGGCCAGTGGGAGCAATGGTTTGAGCAAGGCAGATGTTGTGCATCTGAGCTCCTCCMCCAGCCATGGCTGAACCTCATGCACTCCTGGTGATTTGTTGGTGTTCATTTGTTGGTACTGAGAGGGTGAGTTCAGATGGGATATTGGGAATTAGGAATTCCTCCCTGTGAGGGTGGGCAGGCCCTGGCACAGGTGTCCAGAGCAGCTGTGGCTGCCCCTGGATCCCTGGCAGTGCCCAAGGCCAGGTTGGACACTGGGGCTGGGAGCAGCCTGGCACAGTGGATGTTCCTTTCTTATAGAAAAGGTCAGAAAGAGCTGAGCTTTAAGAACCCTTCCAACCCAACCCATTCCATAGCTTGATTCTAAGATTCTGTGATTCTGCCAGGTGGCTCCAAACTCTGAGTGAGTTGTGGGAGCCTCTGCTCTGGGCATTAATCCAAAACYCATTTCTACTTTCTGTAAAACCTCCACTTCCCCACTTCCCCCACAGGTTTGGCTGTGGCTTGCTTTTCTCTTTAACCTGACAGACTCCACATTCTTTGCTGYTTTCCTCATGTGGGCATTCCTGTTGGTTCCTCCTGTTGGTCTCCTCTGTGTTTACTTCCACAGGTYATTTTACAGTCCAGGCAACGATGTGAGCTAAGATTTCACAGGCTCAGGCAATTGTTCTGATCACTCAGCTGTAGGTTATTCTCTTTTGGGATAATCTGGCAGCAATTTGGAGCAGAGGCAGCATGGATGTGTCTGGGGAGGGTGTGGGTGTCAGTGGTGGGAGTCATAASCCCATTTCCTGCAAAATCTACTGCTCTGAGTATTCTTCCATGTTACCTATGGGAACTTTGGGGTTATCAGCACAGAGATCCCCCTAAATTAAATCTCTTTCCATTACTGCATTACTCACAGCTAGGCAGAACTCAGTGTCTGGAAATTAAAAGACYCACATTATCCCTGGAATATTAACTGTCTTCCCTCACCCATCCTGGTTGAATCCAATTCCTTTTCTCACCTCAGCCAAACCCAGAGAGGTCTTCGAAAAGTGTGAGTTAGTGGTAAGAAAAAAAATTAACAGCTGTCACCTTGGATATGGGCAAAAGATGAGTGAAGAGCAAGACTCAGGAACAAGAAAGCTCTCCTGGGAAAGCTCTCTTGAATCTGTGTGCAAACACATTTACATGAAAAGGAAATTGTCTGACAGGGGCAGCCACAATTATTCCAAATTTCATGCCAGATCACTGTTTCCTCATTATGTTTCCTCATTAATGTTTCTCTGTACATTGGGGCTGTGTCTGTAAGATGCACTCTGAACTGCACATTGAAGAAAAGCCCTGCTGCTGAAAGAGCCATAATTCATTTACTAACAGCCCCTGTTGCTGTGCTTCAATAATGCAATCATTTTCTCTGTGTCCCAACCATATGATTATTCCTGTTGTGTAGGAAATTTAAGTCCAAGGAATGTCAGATCAAATATAAAAGCCTAGTGCTTACCCATAGTTTTTATTCAATTAAGTAGCCATTACAGAGCTCATGCTGTTTCAAATGACATAATGCAGAACACAAATGCAGTCTTTTATTACAAATATATGTTCATCTAAACAAAATGGCACCAAAACAATCCAAAGCCATTACAATTTTTAGATTATTCTGCTTAGGCTATCATTATATGGTGAGCAGTTGCTGTGAAAGACAAGAGGGGGAACTGGGGCCTCCAYGAACCACACTTTGAGCACAGCAGCACTGTTATTTGAGGTTTATCTGTGAAATTCTTAAATGCAGAGGAACAGTGCTGATAAAAAAATAAATASAGAAAGCACTGAGCTGCAGCTTGGAGGACGCTGACTTTGCAGGTGATGAGTGGGAAAGTCATGCCTAGGACCTGACACACACAGAAAGAGGTGCCACAGCAGGGTCTGGGGGTTCCCCCCTAAAATGACTTCTAAAACCTCTGTGCCTTCCCACCCAGCCTCAAGCAGCTCACAAATGATGTTTGCACATGCTTTCTTCACTGCCCACAGGATTTCTSCTGCTCAGCATCCCTGAGGGCTCCCTGTAACCAGCACAGGGCCAGAGCTCTTGGCACCACCTCTAAAATGATGCCCAGCACCACAAGTGCCTTAACCTGCAGGAGATTTTCCCTTGTCCTTTGTACTCCCCCAGCTCTGCACCTCTCCAGCACTGCTGCCCTGATGGGCTCCTTGGGAAGGCCATGAGATCTCTCCTTCCCTCTGCTCCTGCCYCCTGCTCTGGATTTCTGTTTAAATGTGATTAATGACGCATTTGTCCCTTGCCCTGGTGATCAAACACTCCAGTGGAAGGTGGGAGAGGAAGAAAAGAATCCCCCTGGGCAGAGCTGGGAATGACACCTGGATCTGTGCCCCCTGAGGGGTGAAAGGCTGGCAGGCTGTCACCGCTCACTTCCCCAGTTCAGACAGGTTGTAGCTGATTTTTGTTGATCCAAAGCTGGGCTAACACAGCAATAAAGGGGCTCAAAGATGAATACAGAACAATGCAAATGGACTGGAAGCCTGGTATGATTTACTCCTCAAACACTGAAAATAATATAGAAATAAACAGATGACACAGAAACAGTTGTTGATTATGTAGAGACTGAAAAACCACATCAAGAAATAGAGTTTAGATGGTCAGTTTCTATTTTTACRGACAAAAATCAATCCCAAACTTCCAAAGGTATTTTGTGTCTGGTTTATTATTTTCTTTCCATAACAGTCAATGTGGTCCAAGATCTCTGAATGTTATCATGCAAAGAGGAAGGACAGGCACAATTTCCCCACTCAAACCACTTTATTGACACTCTTGCAAGACAAAAATAAACTGTTCCCTGCTTCCTACACCCCTCATGCCAGCTTCTGTCTGCAACTTTTCTCTTTTTTTTTTWWATTTACTTTCAACTCATTACAAGAAAGTCATTTTATTTTCACATTTTGCTGGCAGCTGGAATTCTCCAAATGAGGGAAGCAGGGCTGAGATGCATCTATCTCATCCCTCAGCAAAAATCCCTGCAACATACGGTGCTGTTATGACTCTGAGCTTTAGGTGGAGAGGGAAACAGGCATCTGGGCTGGGTTCATTTGTAATGCTGCACTTGCTGGATTAATATGGAAAGACAGATGAAGGCAGACACTTTAATTACTTCACCCTAACTTTTTATTACAACATCAAGTAAAATGGTGAGTTACAGAGGATAATGGGCGTGAAACATCTGGGATGAAGTCGCACACAAGCTCATGGGTTGTAATCTGCCAATGGGGTTTTAAATATTGATAATTTCTGTACATGCATCTTTGTGTTATTTCTGATCTTGATAAATCATCTCAGGATTACTTTGTTTTGAGCTGTGAGGTAGCTACTAGGACTGGGACCCAGCTTTTTTCTTCTGGAATTTTCTGAACTGGGACTGTATCGCCACGGCCGCCCGCTCTGTCTCTGGCGCGTCCATGTCTATGTCAAACTCCTCTTGGACCTTCTTTTGCCCATCTGCTCAAAGGAAACAGAACAAAAAACATCAACAGCTTTTTCAGACAGGGATGATCACTGAACAGCACAGGTGGAAAATTCTGCTGCTTTCTCCTTCTTCCTAAAGATCCTTATTAAATACTGAGGTAGAAGTCCTTTATCCCTTAACCRTATCTCCATTTTCAGACCAAGGAAAAGGCATCAACAGACACAGCCATGGCCAGGGGGAGCAAATTCAGGGAAAAAACCTGGTACAAGTCACAKCAAACCCCTCCCAGTGACAGAGTTWGGGGAGCTGGGCACTGARGAGMAACATCCAAAGGGTGCTCAGCACTCATCCAGCATYTGGGCAAGTCCCCCCAGTCCAGAGAGCCAACGGTGAGGGACAGAGGGACTCCTCTGTGYCACCCAGCAGGGAGAACTTAACAGTTCCTTTCCAACCTAAACTATTCTATGTTTACTCTAAAAAAAGAGGCAGATTAAAATATTTTAAAGTAGAGGCATTAAGACCCTGTTCTTATCACACCTCCAGCATGAGAGGAAGAGATAATACTTCCTAAGGCTAATTTCCATCCTTTCCACTCGTTTCCTGCCTCATCCCTYCCAACACRCACATCCCTTCCCCTCTGAATCATTTATGTCCAATCTCTCCACCACTGTGCTGCTTCCCTCACTTCTCTCCAGGCTCTGCTCTTGTCTTTCATCCTCAATCCTTGGCTCTTTGCCTTCCTTTATTCCCAGGCCTCAGCTCTCCCTTCAGCTGCATTCGGCCTCCACGTGGACAACCCAGCTGACTCTGCTGAATTTTCCTTCACCCACCTACAAGTTAAAAGTGCAGCYCTGGGAAAGTTCCTGCCCTGCTTGCAAAGATAACCCTAAACTGCCTGGAGTGAGTTGGTGGGAGCACATTTGCCCCACTAACCTTGTCCCAGTATTGAGTTTTTCACTATAAACTGSTTTGTTAAACTCCCTGATGTCACTGTTGAGTGCCAGCCTGCAGTGCACGTCACACCAGGAGTCTGCAGGGAGCTCTGCTTGAGGGAATTCACCCATTTTGAACCACTTTGCTCTTAATTCTTGACATTAATACCTCCAGGATGTTCATCTTCAAGTAGTGTTAATGCAAATAAAAGCAACACATTCAATGTATTATTAAAATGARAATAAACTTATCCCCCATAGTCTCTGTCCTGCACACTAGAAAATAGGGATGCCATTCCATGGTTTTAGCATGAGTCCTGCAGGATTTCTTGCCTTTACTTCTTGTTGTTACTCAAAACTCAGTTTTTGTGTCCATTTTCTATTCTAAACGGAGGAAATATTTAAAGGGAAGGTTTTGCAATATCCCATATTGATTTTATTTTAACTACAGTAATCAAGTAAATGCAGCTATGCTAATGTAAGATAAATGTTCACTTAGTATTTTGTTTTATTTAGAAAACATTTAAGAAGAAAGATGAAAATGGAAGAAGAAAGAGAAAATCTGGATAAAAAGAACAGCTTGAGAGCTCACCAAATTTTATTACACAGGCTAATCAAAAGCCAAGCTATCAAAASAAAGACTTTTGTGGAACAAAATCAATCCATTAACTTTATGTCATTAAATCACAGAATCATGTCATTAAATCTGAGAATCTGCATGGTTTGTGTAGCTATTCAAGCAATGCAACCACCCTGAGTACAGAAATACAATTATAGTTTATCTTCCATGGGGAAGGGACGTGAAGGTCGGAAATGACAGAGCCAAGGAGAAACTGGAAGCAATTTTTATTTGGTATTTATGGGTTAAAGGCAACCTAACAGTAAAAGTGGAGTCTATCCACTGATTTTAGCCTTTCAGTGGAATAATTGCTGTCCTTTGGAAATGCCAGTTGGGAAAACCAGATGGGTGGATGAACAGACACAATTGGGTCTGTACCTCTTGATGAAATCTGGCTTGTACAGCTCATTTCCTATTACAGCCAAGTTTTAGCACAATCTTAACTTGCAACAGTGACTCAGCAATCTCACGTTAACACTTAAGAAAATGCAGCATTTAGTGTAATTTGTCTCCAAAATTTCCAGGGCACTTAAATCTTTGCTTGATGCCATCATCACTGCTTTAAAATCAACTGTAATATATAATTCACAATATCTTAAGATCTAACTTCCTTTTATTTAACCTGCAGTTGTTGACATCAATACCAAAATTCCATATGAGCTCTTCCTATATTTCTATTTTCCTGCYACCACTGAGAAATGCTAGGACAAGAAGTTTTCAGCCATGACTTAGACTTATAATTAAGAAATTAGAAGTGTTTAAATGGGCCAAGATATTTATATGAATAAAGAAGATATTCATAATTAGCAGATGGTAGGGAAATATAATGATTACACATATGTGCATAATATACATTATAAAACAACATGTGCATTATCTATGTAGGTAATGTAATATAATGGACATATCTGTATAATTTTCTTTCTCCCTATGCCATATTTCACTTTTTTTATACATGGATGGTCCATCCACATTTGCATACATAGAGAATAAATATTAATATAATTGCACAGACATATTTGCTTAAAGAGTTTAAATCCTGTGTTAAACTGGAAAGAGCTGGATTGGGTATTTCCCAAATTCTGGGAGTGGATTTTCTTGGAGTTCTCCCCAAACATTTCCTATTGATACCTGTCACAACACAGATACTTTACCAGATGGACTGTCAATCTGGAGAGAAAATTCAGTGGGGTGCCAGCTTGGGCTTTGTCTAAGGGAATAAAATTTTAGCTTTTACCTWGAGCTGCTTCCCTAAAATCAGCCTTGTGATTTAAAAAGTATCACACYCTGCAAACAACATGGTTTTAATGGYTGGGAGCAGGAGTTCCAACTCCTTTGTGATAGAGGAGCTGGAACCAGGTGATCTTTAAGGTCCCTTCCAACCCACACCATTCTGTGATTCTACAAATTAAGAATTAACCAATTAATTACAATGGAAACCCAGGCTGGGCTCAGGACCTGCACAGACCAGAAATCACCTCAGTGCACTGATAAAAAGACTAAAGCCTTTTTGCACCCTTCCTACTCCATATCCACCCATGGCACGGTGACTTTTACCTGTCAGTAGTTGTTCACGTATCTCAAGAGTGCAGGCTGYTGGATTTGAGTCCTCAAATCATTAAATTTCTGCAGAGAGCTGAAWGCAAGCCTGTAGAAACGCTCCTCTTTCATGCACTCCTGGTTTTCCTTTCACAAGGGAAAATTAGCTTGGAAATGGTCTGAAAACCCAGGAAATTCTCACTCTCAGCAGGCCAGAGCACAGGTARGCACTGGCACAGGTTTTACTCCTGGACTTGAATTTTCCATTCCTGCTGGTGGGGGCCAACCATTCTGATAACAAACCACCTTCTTCCATGCTGCCTTTGTGTGGCAATAAAGGTGCATCAGGATTCCCTCCCCACCTTCTGCCAAACACAACCTTTTGTTGGTATCTTCATTTTCTAAATTAAATTATTTATTCCATATGGATATCTGAGGATAGCTGGACTACACCCAACTCCAGGAGAAAACCAGGGAAGACAAAACTGTTGTCAGCAGACTTGAACTCACGAGCTTCTTGTGATTTTACAGGATTCAGAGATGGTTGATAAGCCCYGGCCTGCATTTTCTGCTTTCTGAGGGGGGATCTGCTTTCATTAGCACACAATAAATAAATCCCCCTAACCTTCCCCCCTAAACTCAGCTATTTCAAGACTTTCCCTGAAAGATTCTTTCATACTTTGCTGGACTCTTCTGACACCCTGACAAACCAGGGCAGCCAGTGCCTGTCCCTGCTRGGCTCTGATCACTGCCAGCAGTTGTTGGCCACAACARAAGATTATTACCCAATGAATTTCCCAAAATCACATTTAACCATGGACTGGCTCTGGTGCCAATTGAGGCAAATCTGATCAGTGGTGGGGCAAACTCCTTGGAGAACTGTTGTAYTTGCTGGGAAATGTCCCAGTGAAGGCAGGAATGATGAATCTGACTCCATGTTCTCAGAAGGCTAATTTATTACTTTATGATACTGTATTATATTAAAGAATACTATACTATGCTAAAGAATACAGAAAGGATACTTAGAGAAKGCTAAAAAGATAATAATGAAAACTCGTGACTCTTTCCAGTCTTGACACAGCTTGGCCCCAATTGGCCAAAGAGTGAAAACAACTCCCAGCAGAATCCAATGGAACAATCACCTGTGGGTAAACAATCTCCAAACACAGTCCACATGAGCAAAACACAGGAGAAGCAAATGAGATCAGAATGGTTTCCCTTTTCTCTGAGGCTTCTCAGCTTCTCAGGAGAAAAAATCCTGGGTGAAGGGGTTTTTCCAGAGAATGTGAATGCCACAGAGAACAACATCAGATTCCTGCTGAAAAGGGGCTCCCCACACCCCAGCACCACCACAGTGCAGGGCTGGAGTCAGACACAATTWATGGGGCACAGGTTTTCCCTCACACAGGCAGCACTCATCCCAGCAGGAGAGCCTGAAGCAGCAACTAATGAGCTGCTTTCCAAGTCTCCCATCATCTTGCACTGTTCAGCTGAAAAAAGATCTATGTTTTCCCTTTCCAGTTGAAACAGCATTAGAATGCTGTCTCCATGATCTGCTACAGYGCCCTGTGATCCATGGCAAACACTGGATGGATAATGAAGCTGAAGGAAAACAATAAAATCTTACACATAAATCTACCCATCAAACTCTGAAGAAATGTGGTGCAAATGTAATTATTCACAAATGTGCCTCCAGCTATTTCTTTCATTTACTTTTCAGCTATGAAGTAAAATRAGTTGTGATAACGCTGGGAAAAGGAAACATTGCTTATTCCTTATGGGCCAAAAGTTTCAAGCAGTCTTTTTTTACATTTGAACACAGCCKAAACAGACCAGTCCTTCCCAAAACTGCTCAGGGAAGGGAAAAGGTTAGTGAGGTGGAAAAGGGGACTCAGTCTTTATTCTCAGAAATTCCCATCTTCCAGAGGAAACAGAAACTGCTCATCACATTCTAGAAAACCATTCAGCATGAAAAATCACATGGGCTG
Organism: Sporophila hypoxantha; assembly: GCA_002167245.1. Taxonomy (NCBI): domain Eukaryota; kingdom Metazoa; phylum Chordata; class Aves; order Passeriformes; family Thraupidae; genus Sporophila; species Sporophila hypoxantha. The sequence continues at coordinate 1,477,780 of NDFG01000074.1, read as the reverse complement.
AAGCCTCTACCTGGCATTTCATGGCTCAGGTGCCATCCTCTGCTCACCCTGCTCACATCTAACAGGAATTATGGGATCAGACCAAAGATGGAATACACTCATAAAAATACTGCATTTTTCAGGGGCTAAACTGCAGCATTTGGGAAAAAAGATTCAATGGAGTGTGGGACAGAATCACAGGGCCAGAAGCAGTGTTTGCCTCAGGCAGGATCATTACCTCCCACTGCTCCAAAGATTTTTCAAGCTGTGACAATCTTTATCCCAAGCTATTACACCAGCCTGTCCAATGAGGCAGGACAGCCCCTAATTAAAGAGGACCAAAATGGGCAGGAATCACATGAATGTTGCCATCCACGTGCAGCATTATCTTTAYGTGATGGGAAGAGTCATTTTGTCTGCCCAGACTCCACAGAGCAGCCAGCCAGCTGGAGAAAGCATATGGATGCTCAGAGGTGTGGAGGCCACACTTAACTCSTCACMAGGAACAGTTTTAAAAGCCAGGAGTTGATGTTGGCCATTCTTTCCCCTCTGTATCTACTTGAGGGTGAGGAAGTAAATAACTCATTTTTTAAGRGAGTTATAGAAAGATGGAATGGCCTGGGTTGGAAGGGACCTTAGAGATCATCCAGTGCCACCCCTGCCATGGGCAGGGACACCTCCCACTGTGCCAGGCTGCTCCAAGCCCCAGTGTCCAACCTGGCCTTGGGCACTGCCAGGGATCCAGGGGCAGCTACAGCCACTCTGGGAATTCTATTTCAGCTTCTTCCCACTTTTCCAGGGAACAATTTCTTCCTAATATCTGATCTGAACCTGAAAAAAGTTCAGTTTGAAGCCATTCCCTGTGTGCTGTCCCTGCATGCCCTGGCAATTGTCTCTCTCCAGCTTTCCTGGGGCTCCTTCAGGCCCTGCAAGGCCACCCTGAGCTCAGGCCAAAAGCTTCTCCTGTGCAGGTGAACAATGCCAGCTGTGCCAGCCTTTCCTGCCAGCAGAGCTGCTCCATCCCTCTGCTCATCCTGGAGCCTCCTCTGGGCTCTCTGAGCAGCTCCAGCTCCTCCTGGGCTGGGCCCAGGGCTGGGGCAGCAGAACCCAAACCCTCCTGTCCCTGTGCCCTGGGAGCAGAGCCCGACCCCCCCGGCTGTGCCCTCCTGGCAGGGACTTGTGCAGAGCCACAAGGGCCCCTGAGCCTCCTTTGCTCAGCCTCAGCCCCTTCCCAGCTCCCTCAGCCCCTCTGGGGCTCCAGCCCTTCCCAGCTCCGTTCCCTGCCCTGGACACGCTCCAGCCCCTCCAGGGCTCTCCCTGCAGGAGCAGAACTGGGCCCAGGCCTGGAGGGGCCTCTCAGAGCCAGCACAGAGGGACAATCCCTGCCCTGCTCCTGCTGCACACACAATTCTTCAGCCAGCCCAGCTGCCAGGGGCCTTCCTGGCCACAAACATTCAACTTCTTCATTRATAAGCACAGAATTTTTCCCTAATGAGATGAGGAATAACAATAATTTCCCTTCCTGCTCATCAGAAGYGCTGCAGGGTGAGATGCTCGTTTTGTGACAAGGACCCCATCCCCAAAGCTGCTCCTCTTTTGTCACTCCAAAAGGAACCCAGGCATTCCAGGGCCACCTTCCAGAGTCCAGAGCTCCCTGTTGGGTTTGTCAGGAGAGAGGCACTYGATGATGGGGAATTACAGCTTTACACAAGGGGTTTTTGTTTTCAGGTGTTTGAAGGTGGAAGATGCTGGGGAAATGTAAAGTCCATAAAGGAACCATCTCTGAAACTGAAAAGCAACCCCTGGAGCTCAGCAGTCTCCTGAGACTTCAAAGGCTCCATGTGGAAAAAAAATAAAGGTTATCATTAATGAAAAGACTAAATGTAACATATATTTTTATCTGAACTACACCAATTGGGCCCAGAATATCACTCAAAGCAAGCCAGAAATAATTAATATCATTTGATTCAGCTGTAAATTACAATTTGGTATAAAGAACATGACCTTATTAGGCAACCAGAATATTTTATTTTTCAAATTGACCTTTRCTTTCAGAATATGGTGTTGCTATCTCAAACTTGAAAAATCAGTTTTGCTGTAAAAAATAATGGTTGTTCTTCTATAATTTTAAAAATGTTATTTCAGCATGAGGCTTTTGAAATGTCTGATTAATCTTTCTTTTTTCCTAGTTGTAATAATGTCTGAGAACGGGAATATTATTTCTGACATAAGATAAATGAAGTAGCACAAAAAATATGTACATTGGGGTAATATAATGGAACAGAAAGGAATAGCAATACAATTCAGTTTACAAAAATTGCATTCTCTCGATTGTAGCCAACTACAGATGAATTGATTTTGCTCAACAATTAATATAGAGACAAATATTGTTTTTCCTTAAATGCTAATATTGTTTAAGCAATTATTCCTCATCTTCAAAGTAATTAATGGATCACTGCCAGCCTTTTAAAATGGTTTACAAACACATAACTGATGCACAGATAGGTACATAATTCATGGGAGGCATTCTGGGAATGAAACCAGAGGCCCTAATTCACATTCCCACAGAGAGATCAAACTTTGTGCAAGTTTAACTGGGAACCTAGCAAACAAAACCAGCCTGTTTTCAGCTCTATAATCTCATCCCCCACCAGCTAAAGCTGTGTCTGAGGGGTGCTAAACTGGCAAAATCAGTGGGAGCGCTGGGAGCTGAAGGGAAATGGTGCTGGGGATCAAGTGCTGGCACTGACACGGAATCACAGGATTTCCTGAGCTGGAAGGGACCCCAAGGAGCACGGATTCCAGCTCCTGCCAGGTCCCTGTGTCCCTGCAGAACATGTCCCACCTGCTGGGGTACCTGCCACCAAGTCCCCCACCTCTGGGACTGGCTGGGCCCTCCCAGGGGGCTCCTCTGTCAGGAGAGACCCTCCTGGAGTGGTCTTGTGCCAGGAAAGAGAGACACACTGGATCTTTTCAGTCTTCAGGTTCTTGTTTATTGTTCTCTTATCTAAAGTTTTGCACGCTGCCCACAGCAGGCTCAGCACGCTGGAAAAGCACCACAAAAATGGCCAACAATCTCTTGTTCCCAGGTCTTTTAAGACTAAACTATCCAATCAAGAACTGACACCTGGATTATTTTCCCTTTTACCCCAATAACTGCTCCCACAGAGCTGCAATGGGGACTTTTCTGCCCAATTACAAAATGCCACCCAAACCCATGGAGAGAGAAGGAGGAAGAAGAAGCATGAGGAAGAAACCCAGGACAACACCCTGTGCCCTCCATCTTGCTGCCATCCACAACATRCTAAAAACCCCAAAACYTMAATTTCTCACCAAGTGATACACCTRCACTGCTCTCTATAATCTATTTCACACTTTTGTGGATTCCAGTCTATTCTGGAGTTTAGGAAACTTYCTCCATGAATGAGGGTCARAGTCAGWGCTGCCCTGGGGGTCAGGGCACCCCAGAGCAGACAGGGAAATATTCCCTGTGCCCTGGGTTTCCACACYCAGCAGCAGGGATAACATACCCAGCCCTAACTCAGCCTCTCCTGCAGGTCAGGATGCCAAAATCCTCCTCACAAATTCAGCCCAGAGCTGTGGGAGTCTCATTCTGCAGCTGCCCGTGATGCCCAAGGCTCTAGCCAAGTTTGAAATGGGAATTGTTACAAGGTGGTTTTAATTTCCTGGCCATTTCCAGGTCTCATTTCCCAGTTAAACACTGTGCCTTTAACCAGCTTTGCTGTGGAGGGAGCTGCATTTCAGCAGTGCATGAAGCGAGCTGCCCTCCTGACTGGCTCYGCCACTGYTTGATTAATATATGATCAGTTATTTCCCTATTATGGTAGCAGGCAGGCGCTCCCAGCCCGAGCTGGGAGCCCTAATGTGGTTACAAATGCAGAACAATAAATTCTTTCCCCTCCACCACCCCTCAGTGCTCTGACCTTTGCAAAAGTGTCTTCAGCAGTAACGTTTAAAATAACAACRGGAGAACTTCCTCAGGGCTACCTCGACACCAGCACATTATCCAAGGCCCCAGCACAGCTCAGGCATCATCCACAGCTTCCCTGAATATCTGAGAGCTGGTGCAGCCACGGGCATGGCTGGGATTGTTCCACACAGACTCTGCCAAGGGACTGCAGTRGCAGAGGGTGGGACCCCTGAGGGAAGGAGAGTTGAGCCCTTTTGATTCAAACCATTCTGGCTACACATATATTGCATCAAAACAAAGGCTCTCAACTACTTTGTTTTCAAGAGGGATGTTGCCCCCAACACTGTGGAAACCCAGGGCACCAGGAATATTTCTGTGTCTGCTCTGGGGTTCCCTGACCCCCAGGGCAGCACTGACTTGACGCCTCATTCATGGAGAAAGTTTCCCTGACTTCAAGATAGACGAATCCACAAAAGTGTGAAATAGATTATAGAGAGCATGCAGTGTGTCACTTGGTGAGAAATTGAGGTTTTGGGTTTTTAGTATGTTGTGGATGGAGCAAGATGGAGGCACAAGTGTTGTCCTGGGTTTGTTCTTCATGCTTCTTCTTCCTCCTTCTCCATGGGTTTGGGTGGCATTTTGTAATTGGGCAGAAAAGTCCCCATTGCAGCTCTTGTGGGATCAGTTATTGGGTTAAAAGGGAAAATAATCCAGTGTGTCAGTTCTTAATTGGATAGTTTAGTTTTAAAAGACTTTGGAACCAAGAGATTGTTGGCCATTTTGTGCCTTCTAATGAAAAGCTGCGAACTCACAGCAGTGAGACTGTTTTACTGATAATAAATAATAAACACCTGAGTCTGAACATGAAACACCATCTCAAGTGCCTCCAATCCAGACCCAGAGAAACCCACAACTGGTACCCCCACACAGCACTTCCAAACCCTTTCCTGCTCCAGACTGCAGAGGAACTGCTTCAGAATGAGTCGGCACTCGCTGCTAATTGTGGGATGACCAATGATACCTGAGGGCACTCGCCAGGAAAACACAAACCAGAGGATTTTATCTTCCAGTGTGGCAGTGCCTCCCTCAGCTTTGCTTTCCAGGGATGCTCCCTGAAGAGCAGCTGGGGAAGGAGCTCAGAGAAGTGGCAGCTATCACAACATGCCACCCAGGAGTGGCAGGGAAGGGGGATCAAACCCCTGCCTGCCAAAGTGACAGGAGCTGGGGAAGGTGGCACGGGTTACAGAGCAAAACCTGTCACTCACACAAAGGAGAGGAATCAATCAAAAGCACCGTGGTATGGAGTCAGAAGATGGTTTTTTCCATGCACAAAGAAGAGTGAGACTTTGCCCTGCTCATCTTCAAAGTGGAAAATAAAGGCATTTTCTTGGAGTCACTGGATACCAGCTTATCTGTTAGCAACTAATGAGAGGCTATTTTAAGTTTACAGGGTGATTTTAATAAAAACTACTTTATCAGCACTTGGAAAGTCWCAGTGAGAAAACACTCTSCTCYTGTAAAATCTATCRCAGCTTTTAATTACAAATKACTTAATCCCACACTCAGAGGTAAGGTACAGGAACTGAGCTTTGTGAGCTTTGCCATTCAATATCTCATTCTGAAGCAAAGGAGATTTTGCAGAGAAATTCTTCCCTGKSAGGGTGGGCAGGCCCTGGCACAGGGTGCCCAGAGCAGCTGGGSMTGCCCCTGGATCCSTGGMARTGYCCAAGGCCAGGTTGGACACTGGGGCTTGGAGCAGCCTGGGACAGTGGATGTTCCCTTCCAATGGAAGAGGTGATTGGAACAAGATGAGCTTGAAGAACCCTTCCAGTCCAAACCATTCTATGATTCTATTTCAGCATCTTCTAAGCCTTGTAAATATATAAATAATAAATATCAATAAGAAGCACTCTACTGCACAGATTAACTGCAAGAAACAAACAACTTTAATAATGGCCAAACAGTGCAGCTTTTATTTGCACAAACATGGGCATTGCTCATGATGCAATAGGATACATTAATTTAGCACAATCACACCACAAAAAAAGGCACTGCTTTAACACATGTACCATGTTTTTTTAACATCTTGCACTACCTGCCAGTTTGGGGATGCTTGTGGAGGCAACTAGTCAATAACTGGGTAGAAGTGGAGCTTGTGAGGTTAAAAATGCCCAAGGAAATACCTGGACTCCTTTAGTGACAAAACAGAATTGTCAGAAGGTAAAAATAGGCTGGGATGAACAAACCTGCTCTAAGAGATTCCTTTAGGAGAGCATTTGGCAAAACAAAGTTTGTCACCCCTCCATAAAATCAAACTCATCTCTTCAGGAGAGCCCCAGAGATGTGATGGATGTAAAATCCAGGCTTCTGGAGCAGCTCCAAGGTAGTTCAGCCTGAGCAAAGACCAGGAAACTCTGATGGACATCMATTTACCATGAAACCTGGCCTGCCACTGGGTCTCACATGCTCCTGCATCACTTGGCTTTGTCACTTCTGCTCCAGCATCCACAAGCTCAGCCAGAGTGCTGGACAGACTCAGTCTAACCAGAAGTTTTACTGAATGTTCCACAGAATGAAGTTTTCTCACAAAAAGTACAGAATTTTTACATCCCTGACTCCTGAAAGCAGTCACCCAGCTGTAGTTTTCCACCATAAAGCAAAGAAATCCTGTTGCAGGAGGGTTGGTTCTGGGAAATTTCCACTGTTTTCTTTTGCTTGGGCTGTTACCCGAACAGAATCATTCATTTGAGTTTACATGTCTCCACTGAACACAAAGAGCCACAGTCTCTGTTTATTTCCCCTGCAGGCTGGCTTGCTYAACTTTCTTAGGAAGAGAGGAGRGGCTGCTCAGGAGAATGTGGGATARCACTGAAACAGCAGCACAGGGGAGATAAACTAAGAGCCAGTGCAATGTGGCTCTGAAAGAGGATGAGAAGGAATTAAATGCTGCAGGGTACTGTGAGTGTGTTCCAGGCTGTYGTGCCCAAGAGCCACTTGGAAAGCCATGTTACATGTTCTGCAGATGCTCATTAAGCCAAATATTTCAAAATCAGGTTCTAGGTAAAAAGGTCTGGCCAATWTCTAGGAGGGAAAAAAATCCTTAATCTAACTTAGAATCATAGAAYCATTTAGGTTGGAAAAGATATTTGAGATCATCAAGTYCAGCTGCAAAGGAAGCCAAACTTGCAGGTGTTTAGAAATGAAGAAAAGCAAAGATTCCAAGGGTGCAATTCCAACATTTTTTGGCAGCATGAATCTCACCCTTGAATCCCCTCCCTTCACTGGTTAATTCTCCATTAGTGTTAAAGGCAGCTCAGAGGGACTGGTTCAGATGTAGGTATTGTTCTTTAAATGAGTTACATTGCCTGAGCCTGAGTGATGCCTGAATTACACACTGTAGAATTTCAGATGAACACAGTTATCTGCTATTTCATGAGAAATTCTTTCTCACCAAATGAATTATTTAGCCCTTATAAAAAGTACTACACTGAAACTGCAGCAGCTAAGAAATCTTGTTTGCTCCAGGAAGGAGAAAATAAAATAAAGGTAGGCACAACTTCTCTCACAACTCCAACTGTGTGCTCTGATCCCATGGGATGGAGAAGAAGAGAACAGCTCACCTTCAGCAGAGGGTCAGAATGAACATTTGTTCCCTCTGCTGAGATGGCCAGGGAAGCTGCCAGTGGTGGAGCTGATCTGGATCCTCTCACGCTCCCTCAGGAGCTGACTGAACACTGTGCATTCACTTTTCTTTTTATAGAAATATAGTTGAACAGACAAAAAAAAACTGTATCAGCACTCTCACTCTCCTTTCAATTTAAKTCAGAGATAGTGAATTTTTGTGTACACTGTGTGCCTTTATGTGTACATCAATAAGACTCCTTCTATACCTCTAATAAGGGATTACAGCTAACACCACGACAAGCAATATCAAATGCTTCATGTGAACAAGCAGCCAAATGACAGTTTCTGAGAGAGCTGTAATTGAATTCAGCAGCTACAGCAAACACCAAACCTCTGCTCTGCTGCCTAGCTAAGAGTGACCCCGGGGATGGCTGCTGCCATCCTGAGGGGTGGAGGTGCTCCAAGGAACCCTGCTGAACAAGGAACCCTGCTGAACCAAGGAACCCTGCTGAACCAAGGAACCTTGCTGAACAAGGAACCCTGCTGAACCAAGGAACCCTGCTGAACAAGGAACCCTGCTGCACCAAGGAACCCTGCTTAACAGCCAAAGGGAACCCTGCTTGCACCAAGGAACCTGCTGCACCAAGGAACCCTGCTGCACCAAGGAACCTCTGCTGCACCAAAGGAACCTTGCTGAACCAAGGAACCCTGCTGCAACCAAGGAACCCTGCTGCACCAAGGAACCTTGCTGAACCAAGGAACCCTGCTGAACCAAGGAACCCTGCTGAACCAAGGAAACCTTGCTGAACCAAGGAACCCTTGCTGAACCAAGGAACCTGCTGCAACCAAGGAACCCTGCTGAACCAAGGAACCCTGCTGAACCAAGGAACCTTGCTGAACCAAGGAACCCTGCTGAACCAAGGAACCCCTGCTGCACCAAGGAACCCTGCTGCACCAAAGGAACCTTGCTGAACCAAAGGAAACCTTGCTGAAGCCAAGGAACTTGCTGACCAAGGAACCCTGCTGACCAAGGAACCCTGCTGAATCAAGGAACCTTGCTGCAACCAAGGAACCTGCTGAACCCATGGAACCTTAACAGGAACCTTGCTGCACAAGGAACTTGCTGAACCAAGGAACCTTTGCTGAACCAAGGAACCTTGCTGAACCAAAGGAACCTTGCTGCACCAAGGAACCTTGCTGAACCAAGGAACCTTGCTGACCAAGGAACCCTGCTGCACAAGGAACCTTGCTGCACCAGAACCTGCTGCACAAGGAACCCTGCTGAACAAGGAACCTTGCTGAACAAGAACCTTGCTGAACAAGGAACCTTGCTGAACCAAGGAACCCTGGTGCACCCAGCATGTGGCAAGGCCATCCAAAACAGCGCTGAGAATGCAGGAGGAATAAAATGTGGGTGTCAGATGGGCTGGGTGGCCATCTGTAGAAGACAAGAACACTTTAAAAGGTTTTGCCATGATTCTCATGGCTGATCCAAGCCAAGGAACACTGACATCACACTGGGATCTGCATGCAGAGCTCAGAAAACCACAGTGACCACCTCTCTGAGCAGCTCCCCAACATGGTGCACTCACCAGAGAACTCTGATTTCACAGCACAGTTACACTCACATGTTCCTTCCATGCCAAAGCACACAAAGTTACAGCTTCATCATTCCTTAATGGAAGAAATCCAGCCCCATCACACATCCTTGCCATGTYTTCTTCTTTCCCACCCCTGCTGTGGAAACTGATGCTGAGGTGGACACGACTCTTGGCTCTGACACAGAACTGGAGCACAGCTCTGCTCTTCCACTAATTTCCAGTCCCAGAGTAATAAAAAAGACTCTATTGTCACATAGGACAATTTACTGTTTAGCATAAGGGAGTAAAAAATGGCARTGAACAGATCTTATAAAAGAAGGGGGGATGAATCCAGAAGGGCAAGGTGTCCTTCTGAACCCTTTCATTACCCAAAGGCAGTTCTGCACTGGGAGGCTGAAGCCTGGAATTGTAACAAGTCAATACCAAAGCTCTGTGGGATTTCTTGTCCCTGCCTTGAGCCTCTGTATTTATTGAGTGAGGACTGATGGTTGTAGGGTAATGTAATTTTCCAAGCCTTTCCAAAGCAGCAAAGATAATGAGCAAGGTCGGGCTCCAAAGCCACTAGACAGCACTTCAAATCCTATCTCTGTTTTTTTTTCCCTTTCCCCCACCTCACAAAAAAAGCAGAATTCCAAACCTTCTAGGTCCTAGGCACTGAGTCAGCAACACCCTCTTTTGAACTCCTTGCTATTTCAGAAAAGGGTGGAGGGGTTGTTCTCCCCTCAGAGTGCAGCTCGGTGCTCTGACAAGCATCTGACTCAAGTGTAGATCATTAATGCTGCCTTGCAGTGGGCTTATTCTCAGGTGTGTAGCAAGGAGGAGTATCCACCTTTTTATAGCCTGTGTATTGATTAATCACACCCACCCACCTTTTTATTTTATTACCTTTTTAATGTGGGTAAAAGCAAGCATGTTTTTCCAATAAGGAAGGMAAGAGAAAGCAGGTCCATATTCTGAGCTCTGCATCTACATCAGGAGGTTATGGAGCAGGGAAGTGAAAATGGTCTCATTATCCTGACAGATGGTGCACTTAACAAACCCACACAGAACACTGAGGACACAAAGGAAGGTTGTACGTGCTGGAAGTGTGGTGCATTTCTGAGCTGCCAGAGAAGTGGTGTGTGAGGTACCACACTGGCCCTCCAGCCTTGCTGCTTTCCAGCCCTCAGAGCTGGAACAAATCCCTTTTGTCATCCTCTGCCTCCTTCTCCTTCTGTCTCCCATTTTAATCCTCCCATCCTCAGAAAGATTCCTCTGTAACTTCAATTTTTTTTCAATGCAAAAACATGTTAAAGCAAAACAAAACAAAAAAAAAGCAAGTTTTATTAATATGAGCTGTCTAGAAGAAAAGGAGGCTTCCTATTAATCTTACCTTGGTTTTCACCTCACTAAGTTTTCACCTGGTGCCTTYTAACAACGGCTATTTAAAATCAATTTTATCAGGAGGGGTGGCCATTGATTTAGCTAAGTGCTGCAATTGCAATTAGAAAGTTATTAAACCCTGTGCCAGATAGACTAATTGACATGAAAATCTGACTGAGGCCAGGGGATAAAGGTTTCCCTCCTGCTTCAGCTSTAAGTTTATTGCACACATAAAGCCATCTTAAAAGAACATTCAGGTTACAAAGTTGAACACGAGAAAGTTAATAAATGACAAAAAGAACTGATACCATTAGGCAAAATTAACTGAATCACTGAGTGGGCAACTTGAATTTTTGACATTGAAACTCTCATGGTCTTAGGAGCACAGTGTTTCCTAGATTTAAAGCACAAAAAATGTATTTTGATGCAACATATGGACACCCACATGGCTCCTCAGCACTGCTGCTTGGAACTGTTAAATCAACACCAGTTTTAATGGAGTAACTGGCAGTGGTGGGAGGCTGCTGTCCTGTTCCTGCATCAGCAGCAAAGGGAATGACCTTGGCTATTTTTGGGTGGGATTCATGAAGCTGATGAGAAAGGAACAATAAGAAAACCCTGATGCYCTCAGATGTGGTGGCTGCTCCTGCTCCACCTCATCCATCCCAGCTCTGCCCCAGCCCTGATGGTCACCACAGCCCCCAGCAAACCTCAACAATGCTGTGTGTCTTTATKTGGCTGCTCCTGCTCCCCAAAACTGCTCCAGGACATTCCCTAACCTCAAAATTCCAGTCCAGCCAGTCCATATTCCTCYCAGCCTGTCCCCATGATATTTTATGAAAAATCCCTTCACCACGATTTCTTCTCCTGACAAGAYAARAAGCCTCAGCTTCTCCCTGTTTTGCTCCTCTGGAATGTGATTTGGATAATTGTTTATCCAGCATGTGAATTGTTTTTAATTAATGGCCAATCACAGCCAGCTGTGTCAGACTCTGTCACAGGCTTTTATTATCATTCTTTTCTTGCTTTCTGATGTATCCTTTCTCTTTCTTTAGTGTAGTTTTAGTATATCATTTCTTTTAATATAATAAAATATGGTGACACAGCCAGTCCATATKCCTCCCTCCCAGTCCTGCTTCCCATCCCAAAAATATCAAATCCTRCCTAATCCTCTGTGGTTCCTGCTTCCTGAGGAGCCCCTACTGAACTCCTTTGTCATCCCATCCTCTGACCTCCCTGCTCCAGCTTCTGGGACCCTCTGCTCCCAAACAAGGAGGCACATTTTTTCCTAAGCAATTGTGGTGTTTTGGGAGCACAGAAAGGGCACGACCCTGCCTCTGGCTTCAGCTCCTGCCAAAACATCGCTGAATGTAGCAGCAATTAAGGAAAACTATGATTTCCTTAAGCCTTTCAAAGACAGTATTGGTTTAATTGCTTTAGTGTTTAGTATTTGGCTCAGTGATGTTTGAGTTTTCACAGAAAAAAAAATAATTAACTGCTTCACTGAACCCACACAAATGTAGGACTTGTATAACAGATAGAAAAGTCACATCCCAGATGACAAAACTTACATTTCTGTTCGAAATGACAAAGGCTCAAAGCAGTCAGACAAAAGGCCACCAGAAATTGTTTTTAATTTCTTGATGTGCTAACATTTTGCTCAAGCCTCATTTTTGGAAAGTACTRGAATGACTTTGCTGAACCCTTCCAAAATAATTCTGCTTGAGGCAAGCAATCAAAATGACAAATTTCAGCCTGAGCAATTGGATTTTGGCAAGGTTGTGTACAACTGAATAGGGAGCTTTTAACCAGCAGAGTTCAGCAGCTGTTAATCGGCCTTGCCACCAGTCCAGATTGCAATAAACAGAATAAGTGCATGTAATAACAGTGAAGGAATGTAAACCAAATGAAATAAAAGTTACAGATAGCTGGAAAATCTTTAAAAGGGATCAAAATCAGAGGGTGAATGTTACTCTGCTGGTGTTTTTAGAGTTGCCAATGACTTCTTGAAGATTTAAGCACGGGAAAAAAAACTGAAAACAGTTGAGTCGCTTAAAATGATTACATGGAAGACAAAAATTAATCTGAGTAGTGCTTTACACATTCTATGTTGAGGATTTCTCTCGACTTATCTCTGCTACTCATTTAAAAATTCTCTAGAAAACATTTTCCCWTGTGTGACTTTAAACCCTGACAGGCACTTTTGAAGGTCTGTGTCAGCTTGTCAATAAAGCTGATCAGAAAGAGCATCTGAGCTGCCACACATGGCTGCCCATCCTCAGATCATCTCTCCAGCCCATGTTCTCTGATCCAGAGAGATCCATTCTTCCTCCCCCTGCTTCTGAGGATTACCAGGACAAAGCTTACAAGCATCTGGAAGAAGGACTAAACACTTCATGCATCTGCTCTGCTTCAGAAAACACAAGCTGCGTTGGGGCAAGGAAGGACTTAAGTTGGGACTCACATCCCTCACTGCCTCCAAAGTGCTGGCATGGGCAGAATGCACAGGATACAGCACACCCCAGTCCCTGTTCCACTAAAACCCAAATAATTGTCTTTACTGCTCAAATTTTAGATCTGAATGTAAACAGAACCAATTACTTCTTTTTTTCTCCTCTTTTGCTCAGGAAACTCAATTACTTCCCCTTTCCCTTGCCTTCCCCTTTCCCTTCCCTTTCCTTGAAATTTCCTTTCCTTGAAATTTCCTTTCCTTTCCTTGAAATTTCCTTGAAATTTCCTTTCCTTCCCTTGAAATTTCCTTTCCTTGACATTTCCTTTCCTTTCCTTGAAATTTCTTTGAAATTTCCTTCCCTTGAAATTTACTTTCCTTGAAATTTCCTTGAAATTTCCTTTCCCTTCCTTGAAATTTCCTTTCCTTTCCTTGAAATTTCCTTCCCTTGAAATTTCCTTTCCTTGACATTTCCTTTCCTTTCCTTGAAATTTCTCTGAAATTTCCTTCCCTTGAAATTTCCTTTCCTTTCCTTGAAATTTCCTTGAAATTTCCTTTCCCCTTTCCTCTTCTAATTCTGCTACTTTAAAAACTGCTTTGTCTTTTACTTGTGTTTCTCACCTTCCAGGTGTCTCCTCACCTGGCCCTTGCTTAAACTGAATTTCCTTAATTTCCTTAGTCTAGGAAATTGTTTGTGAGACTGGAGAGGAATRAGAAACTTAAGGAGAAGCTCACTATGAACCCAAATTAGAGCATTAGTCAGGAACCTTCTTTATGGCAAATGAATTTTCTTTACCAATGATCCAGACTGCAAATTTTCCTGGGAAAATAGGAGGGGAAGTGAGGCAGTCGGAGGGAGAAGCAGCACTTGACCTGGCTGTGCTGGGAARACACAAAATTCTCTGGGGGAAGGAATGAAAGGTGAGACAGAAGAAATGAGGGAGACAGGAAGAGGGGCAGACAGAGAAGACCCTACTWGTGGAAAAGATGAAAGGCAAACCTCAGGTTTTCTGAAKRAAGTAAGGAATAAGTGACTTGACCYGTCACAGCAGCCTGGCCTGCCTGGCAGGAAGGACCAGGAGTTKGRATKGAGCCTGGAGCATCCCACTGCACCMCGGCCTTCATCCCATGGCACACTCACTTGTTACCTGCAACAAGGGCCCTCAGTGGCAGGAAAATAACAACTTACACAAGCCAGTGAYTGGTTAAAACTTCAATATTGTGAGTGAATGTCTCTTGGGCCTTGCAAAAACCAGCAGAAAGCACTGCCAGGAGAGCTGTGGCAATGTGCACCACGGATCTGAGTGTTTTCTAGTGCTCACCTCAATCTGTGYAGCCTCTCCTGACTAGCAAAAAGCAAAACTTTCTTCTTTTTTTTTTTAACCAAATCGATCAGATTTTCTCCTGAAACAACTCCCTGATGAGGGCAGAACACCCTGGAGGTTTTTTAAACTGCCTGGGCTGGAAGTCCACATTGCTTTTTGTTTTCTGTTTTGTTTTCTGGCACGCTTGGCCAAGCTTATCAAGTGTTTTGTCACATCCAGACAGCATCACTTACAACAACAAAAGGTATCCCTGACACCAGCAAATRAGGCTGGCAGCTCTGGCTGCATCACTCCCTCTCTCAGCAATTACACTGAAATTAAAGAAAAAATAAATCAACTCAGCCTTTTGCCAGAAAAAATAAACTCTGCCAAGCCAGAACCCCCAGAAATCCACAGCACAATGGAAGCAGCTGCTCTCTAACTCAGCTTAGGTTAATTGTTGGTTTCTATTCTGCAAGTTCTGTCAAGAAATTCAGCCCCAAATATTCACCACAGTACTACAGAATCCTGCAGRAAACTTCTTACAGCCACAGAAAATTACTGTGGTGTCCAAAGAGTTGTGGGAGACTCAAAACAAGGGTCAAATTTATGGTAGTTATAAAATCTTTTCATGCCAAGTTTCAAGGAAATTTGGGTTTATTTATAGTTTGGAGAGGAAAACAGTAACTTCTTTAGTTGTCTCACATAGTACCCACTCAAAAGTAATGGCAGTTGTGGATGTGCTTATATTTAATTTCATTTAAACTTGAAACTTAGAACCAAACTGAGTTGGAATTAAAAGTTCACATAAACAATTATGTGGAGAGAAACTACAAAGCACTGGTATCCCTTGATGCAGCTTTCTTCACTGGCTTTTTTTTGTGTCCATCATCTTGTACTGCAAGAAGAAAAAGAACTAATAAAAGGAAAGAACTAAGTATTCTAATTCCAGCTCAGTCTGGACTTCAGCCAGTCCACCATGTAATAGCAAAAATGCTAATGTTAGCTGCAGTAATCTTCTTAAGATGATGAATAGAGACCAAAAATCTTCACAACTCTGCTGCATCTGAGAACAGCTTCTAGACTGTGTTGTCCCCAAGGTTTGCCCGTGGCATGGAGAGGAATGGGGGGAATTGCCAAAAATTACATTTTCTTTTTGATGTTTTTCCATAATGGAATGGTTCTGAGCTGAGGAACCTCYGGAGGATTCCATCTCATGACTTAAATCTTTTGCTTTTTAATTCTGTGGTCCCTCCTGTGAAAACCATAAATATTTACACGAGGATTGTGACACTTTTCTCTGGCATAGCTGTGGAAAAGCTTCAAAGAGGWCCCAGCAGTGAGAGCAGACAATGCCCACCAAGCCTCCCACACCTGGTCCCGCTGGGCAAATGGCACAGGAATATACACCATTGTTTATGGACCATTAATCTCCAAACTCCTTCCCACTGGGGTCTAGAAAAGCCATCTCTTTCTCTTTAATTTGACAGAGGAAGGAATTTTAAGCCAAAGAAGTTTGTCTGAGATGAGACCAAGTGGTGCTGATGGAGAGAATGATTGATTGGCAAAGCCAATGTCTTGCCCTCTGCTGACAGCATCCATCAACCTTTGACAGAAAAGGTCCAAACCTCCACATCTTCCATTTGTCTTCTTACCTTCTTGGCTAAAATAAGCCAGCAATGCTTTTTCCTCCCATTTCTCCACATCTTTGCCTGCCAGAGGCAGAGCTCACWCGAGAGACACAGATCTCTCACCAGAGACATGGAGTTTTGTTGTGAACAGATTCATTGGAAAGGTCACCAAGAAATTTCTGCCAGTGACAAATACAGCTGTCTGCTTGATGAATACAACCATTAGTTGATATTAAAATACACATTTTCTGCTGGTAATTATYCTGCTGGCTGCTCCAGGACACCAAACAGCCTTGGATCCAGCTCAGCTCTGTCTCAAAGTCCTTCCCTTGATGGGTTCTGTCCCCTGAGAGGTGAAAAGAAGGAGGTTGTCTGATCCTCACCTGTGCTCTATGAACCTGGATAAGCCAGGATGGGGTTTATGTGCTCCCATCATTCCTCAGGATGCAGCTGGAGGTCTGGAATACACACAGCGGTATCCACACCTTCCCTCAAAGGCACCACACCTGATAACCTCCATTCAGCTCTGAAATCAAAGGCGCAGAAAAAGATAAACAATTCTCAGGTCTTAATTAATCTCACCTCTCCCACCTTCTTTTTGGTTTCACCACACAACAAAGGATGTAGCCCACAGTTAATTCCTTAGCCCAGAATTTGCTCCATGGCAATTCCTGTAGCCAGATTGTCCATGGCCAATTCTTGTAATCCAGAATTTCTCCATGGCCAATTGCCTGTAGCCCAGAATTTTCCACAGTTAATTCCTGTAGCCCAGAATTTGCTCCATGGCCAATTCCTGTAGCCCAGAATTTGCTTCCATGGTCAATTCCTATGTAATCCAGAATTTTTCCCACACCTAATTCCCTAGCCCAGAAATTGCTCCATGGCCCAATCTCCTGCATGTAATCCAGATTTTCCCCACACCTAATTCCTGTAGCCCAGAATTTTCCCCACAGTTAATTTTCTGGAAGCCCAGAAATTGCTTCCACTGGCCCAATTATGCATTCTGTAATTCCAGAATGTTGCTCCACAGCTAATTCCTGTAGCCCAGAAACTTGCTCCATGGCCAGTGCTTCCATGGCCAGTTCCTGTAGCCCAGGATTTGCTCCATGGCCAATTCTTGTAATCCAGAATTTTCCCCATGGCCAATCCCTGTTTCCTGTTCAGACACCTGGGTCAGAAATTCTCTTGCAGTGTCTGTGGGCACATAAACTAAATTTTAGGTGTCTATTTAGTAGAGATCTTTAACTTAGATTAGGAGGCTGCAGTGATAGTTACTGTTGGAATTAGCACAGGCCACATAATGAATTCCAAAATCCTGCAGGAACGTGTTGTGCTCCTGGCTATTAGCCTGGGTTTTAATTAGTTTGTGCTAATGAATATATTTACATGTCCATTCTTTTTATTGGCAGCTTTTACAGGAGTAGTAAATTGGTCACTGTGGAGTGCCAGTGTGTTCGTGAGTTTACTGGAAATAGGTTTTTTTCTGGGTTGCTGTGGCCACTAAGTTAAGTGCTCAGATTTTATATGGCACGTTGATTTCGGCTACTAGAGTTATAGGTACGCTTCTGAGAACACCAGGGCGTTAAAAGCAGAGCTCTTCATCTTTGAAGCTTCTTCTTTGACATTCTGTCAAGAAAGAGTTTAGAGCCTCCCCTGCCCCAGCTGCTTTTGCTTGGCGCAGGGAGGGACTTCTTGCGCTTTCATGGTGAGCCGGGCCCTTGGACAGAGAGGGAGTGAAGGACCCCTCAAGATGGAAGGGTGGCGGGGGCACAGCAAGAGAGACAGATTGAGAGAGAGAGAGAGAGAGAGCCCACCCCCCTTCTTTTTCCCCCCCCCCCTCCGGGATCCGACAGAAAAGAAGCTAGCCCTGAGTGCTATGGGCTTGGAGACACAGAGTTGGCAGCATGACCCGGCTTGTAAAAGAAAGTCTGGCCGCTGTTTAACTCCTGTTTAGATAGTTAGAAACTTTGCAAATTGCGGACTTTCCTGATTGAATGAGAAGAGAGTGATAGAATGAGGAGAAGAAGAAATAAGAAATGAGGAAGTTAGAAAAGAATCTAAGAGTGGGAAAGAGATGGATAGCTTTTTTTGCATAGACTTTTCTGTGGTTGCTATGGGCAGAACTTTTTCCCGAGACCACAGAAGCTTGCATCTAAGAGGAAGGCTTTGGCTTTGACTAAGAAGTTCAATGTAGCAGTTGTGAGATGGCCCCAGGCTCCCAAGGAGTAAACAAATATAAGAAAGGACAGGATGTCCCGAAAGTGAGAGGACTGTGTTTTCTTAGACACTGATAAAAGGCCATCCTTTAAAAAAAGCAACCCTCGAAGCAGCTCTGGGCATGAGAAGAAGAGCCACGACGGCGGCACAAAGAAGACTCCTCTCTCTTGATAGACTTGAAATTGAGTATTTAGTAGAGTGACAGATTGAGGATTTGACATTTGCAGAGATTTGTATTGTGTGAGAGAATTGTATGGAGAGGAAGAGCGAATGCTTTCGTAAAGTTTTCATTGCGTGGTGTGTGTGTGATGGTGTGTGTGTGTAGTTCTTTTTTCCCTTTGTAGTTTAGTTAATAAACTTTTTTTTTCCCTAAAGTAGAAGAAGCCTTGCTTTGGCTTTATTTCCCAGTCCCATCTCACAGCAGAACACCGAAAAGAGTATATTTTCATAGGGCACTGGCATTGTGCCAGTGTCAAACCATGACATCTTTTTGGTGCGTTGGGCCGGGGAATGACACTTGAAGCTTAAGAGGTGGTGAATAAGCGGTGAGATGAGATCAAAAAGAATTTAGAACAAAGCTGTATTGAAGTGTTGACGTTTGTAGAAGTGTATTATAATGTTTATATGATAATTTTGGTAATAATTTTAAAAAGTGTGTTCTCAGAGGCGAAGAGTGGAATGTCGTGAGTTTACCAGGGAAATAGAGTTTTTTCTGGGTGCTGTGGCCACCAATGAAGTGCTCAGATTTAAATTGGCACGCTGATTTCGGCCACTAGAGTTATAGGTTACGCCTCTTGAGAACACAGGGCGTTAAAAGGCAGAGCCTTCCCTATGAAGCTTCCTCTTTGACTTCCGTCCAAGAAAGAGTCAGAGCTCTCCCCTGCCCATCTGCTTTTGCTGGGCGGGGGGGAGGGGACCTTCCTGCGGCCTTCGAGTGAGCCGTGGCCTTGGACAGAGAGGGAGTTTGAAGACCCGCTCAAGATGGAAGGGTGGCGGGGGGCACCAGCAAGAGAGACAGATGAGAGAGAGAGAGAGAGAGAGCACCCCCCTTTCCTTCCCCCCCCCCCTCCGGGATCCGACAGAAAAGAGAAGCTAGCCCTGAGTGCTATGGCCTTGAGACACAGAGTTGGCAGCATGCCCGGCTTGTAAAAGAAGTCTGGCCGCTTTTTAACCCCTGTTTGGATAGTGGAAACTTTGCAAATGCTGACTTTCCTGAGTTGAATGAGAAGAGAGTGATAGAATGAGAGAAGAAGAAAATAAGAAATGAGAGAAGTAGAAAAGAATCTAAGAGTGGGAAGAGATGGAGTAGCTTTTTTTGCTAGACTTTTCTTGTGTTGCTATGGGCAGAACTTTTTCCCGAGACACAGAAGCTGCATCTAAGAGGAAGCTTTGGCTTGGGACTAAGAAAGTTCAATGTAGCAGTTGTGAGATGCCCCCAGGCYCCAAGGAGTAAACAAATATAAGGAAGACAAAGGATGTCCCGAAAGTGAGAGACTGTGTTTTCTTAGAACTGAATAAAGCATCCTTAAAAAAACAACCCTCGAAGCAGCTCTGGGCATGAGAAGAAGAAGCCACGACGGCTGGCACAAAGAAGACTCCTCTCCTCTTGATAGACTGAAATTGAGTATTTATAGAGTGACAGATTGAGATTTGAAATTTGAGAGATGTTGTATTGTGTTGAGAGAATTTAGTGGAGAGGAAGAGGGAATGCTTTCGTAAAGTTTTCATTGTTCCTGTGTGTGTGTGTGTGTGTGTGTGTGTGTGTAGTTCTTTTTTCCCTTTGTAGTTTAGTTAATAAACTTTTTTTTTCCCCTAAAGTAGAAGCCTGCTTTGCTTATTTCCCAGTCCCATCTCACAGCAAACACCGAAAGAAGTATATTTTCATAGTGCACTGGCATTGTGCCAGTGTCAAACCATGACACAGTGTTTCACTAAAACCTAAGGAATAATTAATGCTTTCTCCACCTAGAGTCAACCAGCAGTCTCAGGGGGTTTTAGGTATAAATTAGAATGAAA